>CM053786.1:307504227-308104227 GCA_028749045.1 Cupressus sempervirens | reverse complement strand
AGTAGTGATTTTTTCCTATTTCAAATGATTAATATGAAAGGTCCCTGAAGTAGCAATTTATTGTGAGATTGCACATACTCACAGAAAGTGAACATGAAGTAGCAATATAGGAAACACGTTATTAAATGCAAGAAATTGTTCACTACAAAATACCATTTCATGTTGCAGAAGGATTTGGCGAACAAGCGAGTCATGAGATTGTGTCTCTGAGCTTTGAAAAGCCATAAATTAAATTTTGTTCTTTAATTTGAGCTTCCTCTCAAATGTCACTTACGAAAGATGTTAGTGTTAAGAAAGACGTTGTTTTTAAAAAGGATAAAGGAGAAAACATAGAAAAAACTATTGAAGGAACACACTTAGAGTTATTTTTCAACCCCTCTACTACTGGAATGATGTCTTTATTTTCTTATACATATGATGGATATAAATATAAAAAGATTGTATCTTGGTATTTTTATTAAAACAAAGCTCTAGTGGTCATAACTAGGTCTTTCATTGAACAATGTTTTGGTTTAAGAAATCAAGCCATAACCAAAATAGACATAGATCAATTCACAATTGACTATGAGAGAATAATAAGATTTAGTCTCACCAAAATTGCACATTTTAGAAATAGAGGTCAAAATAACAAGTTCATGCCATTCAAACACATGGGTCCTCATTCTATAGATAGGTTTATGGGTTGTTTCGAAAATAATTGTTGAGGATGGTCTCACTTGTTTGGAGATGATATGAAGGAGTCTATTATCCTTGATTACATGTATATGCCTATCAAGATTCAAAACCCTCACTTTTACATAGATTTTAATTTTTCCAGGAAAATTGAAAGGACACTTCATATATATTTAGCTATGTGGAAGACCACAAAGACTTCCAATAATAATTATCTGCTATGCTTTTTGTCTCTATTTCAAAATTCTAACCAATTTAGAAATTTTTGTCAGCTAACTACAACTAATCACCAAGGCAACCCATTACTCATTTAGATGTGGTGTAGTTTCTGGGATAAGAAAGGAAGAAATGGGGATTTTACTCTGTTTATAGTTGTGTTTGTATTTTGGATCACTAGGTTTCTTGAAGGGTCAATGACTAATATACCCCAAAAAATCAAAATCATGTTGAAGCCTAAGGAATACTTTTCTGATACAAAACTTTTAGAAACACTTCTTCAATTATATGTTATCATTAGTGTTACACAAATGTAAGTATTAACTGATCAATGAAAATTTATAGTGTTAACCATGTATATTTTAGTGTTGACTGAGCAATCGGGTAATGAAGACATTTCACTATTAACTGAGAAATTACTTAATGAAGGATATCTTAGTTGAAGTGTTAACCAAGTGGTTAGGCATTAAGGGACTCACAATATTAATTGAGCATTCAATCTTAGTATTGAACGAGTGTCAACAAAATACAATTGTCTAATAATTAAATGATTTAGACTAACCATTTGGATTTTTTTTTATTAGTTGAAAGGGTACTCAAGCCAACTTGATAAAGATTATGATATATAAGAAAGTAAAATTTGTAAGGACAAGATATACAAGTGGAATATGGATTAAGATGGATATGTGAGAGAAGACAAAAGTAAAGAAGGAAAGTGTGGAAGATAAGTTGCAAAGAATATTCTGATCAATAAGGATCTAGAGGTCAAGGTAGAATAGAGATCTAAATATACAAAGGTAGTTGCTTCTTAAATCAACTAAAAATTGCTTTTACCATCTAACCATTGTAGCAGTAAAGAAATCTCTTAATAGAGTTCACTTAATAGTCATATTGTAAATCCTCAAGCAAGGTGACATTTCAAGATTGAAGTATTTGAAGACCTCTAACCAAGCAACTCCTAATAGGGTGATCTAAATCCTCTAACAACTTCATACTTAGTAGTATGTATTGTAACCTTTCACAGGGTTGGCTTGTAACTAGTTGTATGGTGGTTTTCCCAAATTGGGTTTCCACATTGAATCTTGGTGTCATTTATGTTAATGTTATTTTATTTAGGCTTTAAGTTTCTCAAAAAAAGTTACTAAAGTTTAAAATAGATTAATAATCACAAGATTTCTTTGTTAACTGGGTGACAATAATATCTTAGTTATAACTGAGCTAGACAATATTGCATTATCAGAGAAAAGTTTGTTTTGACATCTAGGGATAGGGAATTATTTTTTTGTTAAATAATTCACCTCTTCCTTCTCAGTTACTCTCTTCATTTCCAACAATTGGTATCAGAGCATTTGGTGCTTGCACGAAAGGTTTCAAGGGCCTAAGATAAATATCAGGATTTCATAGAGAAGGGAGATTACCAAGCTTAACAGAGATAAATTTTCAACATGGTAGGTGTTGATGAATCTACATCTATCAAGCATTTGAGATGTTTCTCTGTTCTACTTGGAAAACATATATATGCCACCACCCAAACCTATGATGGTTGAATAGATGACAGAGGAAAAGGATCACAATATAATGATGATTGGCATAGCTTATTTTCTCAACTATTCTAAATTTGATGAGGTTAAAAATTATCCTACCACATTTGAAATATGGTAAAAACTGTAGAAATTCTATGGAGGTGATCATAATGGGCAAAAAGCCAAGGGATAAAGCTTAAGAGGAAATTTTTATCGAATGAAAATGAAACTAGATGATAACATTGTCCACTATAATGAAAGAATTAAAGTAAGTGTGAGAGTAATTAGAGCTGCAAGAGGAATAATTATTGATGAGACTGTGGTCAACAAACTTCTAAGAACTCTTCTTCCTATTTGTGCAATTAGAGTATCGACAATTCTAGAGATGAAATGTAATCCTAAAAATAATATAATCTTGGATGCACTTGTGGGAAGATTAACTACTTTTGAGTTGGATAATTTGATAACTATGCTCCCAATCCTAGCAACTTTGAATCTACATTCAAAGCCAAACTAACTCTTGGTAGAAAAGGGGGAAACTAAAAAGAAAAACAGGTTGATAGTGAAGAAAAATATGAATTAGATGAAGACCTTTAAGTCATTGAAGCCCTACTTGCAAAAAGAGTATCAAAAGGGAAAGAAAAATTTAGAGGAAATGTTTCATTGATTTAAGTCGCATGTTAAGAGGTTGGTCATATTGCTACAAGATGTCCAAACAAACAAGATGAGATTAGAAAATAACTAATGGTCTTAAAGGCAAGAAAGACTTCAAGAGCTACAAGGACTACAAAGACAAAAGTAAGAAATATTTTTACATTGCTAAATATTTTGATAGTGATGATAATGAAGAAAAAGTAGTTTACATTGTTGTAAAGGATGAATCTGATAATAAGGAAAATGAAATGATGACACTTATCTCTCATGTTAGCAAAAATAATACACAGATCATAGATAGTTGTTGTTCCCACCACATGGATAGTGACAAAATTAACTTTTAAGAATATTATGATGGTGTAATTATTAGATTTGGAAACAATGAACCATGTTATGTTAAAACAAAATGGATGATAATGTTAACTAAAGGAATCAAATGTGAAAATGCCTACTATGTTGAAGGATTAAGATATATTCTACTCAATGTGGCATAGATGAACAATATTGGATATAAATTATAATTCATGGATGACAAAGATAAAATATTGGATGGAAAAGGAAACCTAGTTGGGATTGGAAATTAGACAAAAGGGATTTTTTTTTTACCTAGATCTCATTGAAAGTACATTTTTACTAGCTCAAATCGACAAAAGTTGGCTATGGAAATAAACAATGTGTCATGTTAACTTTGATAAGCTAGATACCATAAGACACAATGAAAGAGTAAGAGGCATACCTTATCTAAAGAAACCTAAGATGGGCTTGTGCAAACAATGTCAAATTGGAAAGATGAGTAAAAGATGGTTCAAAAGTAAGTCATATTATTCTTAAAAAGTTTTGGAACTAGTTCATATAGATCTTTATGGGCCAATATGTATAGAAAGATACTGTGGAGACATATAGTTCATTCAACTTTTTGATAACTATTCTAAGATGATGGCTATAATTTTTTTGAAAGAAAAATCTGATGTTTTTCAAAATTTGAAATGATATCTAGCTAGAGTTAAGAAATAAACAAGGAAGAATATGAAATGCTTGAGATCATATAGAGGAGGACAATTCATCTCAAATGAATTCTGCAATGAAAAAAGAGTCGAAAGACATGAATCAACACATAGAACTCCATAGAAAAATGACATAGAAAATTGAAGAAATAGATCCATCATGGAATATGCAAGAACACTAGTGATGGAGAAGAATATTGGAGAGAAGAAATCAACACAACAATTTATACACTTAATCAAGTTTAATAGAAGAAAGGTACTATAAAAATAACTTATGAATTATGGTATGGATACAAGCCTAATGTTTGTTATCTTGTAATATTTGGAAGAAAATCCTATATCTTGAAAGATGTAAGGAAAGGAAAGCTTGATGTGAAAAGTGATGAAGGTATATTCCTTGGTTACTCCAATAATAGTAAGGCATACAAATCATAAGAAGTGTAACCTGAGTCATAGGTAGTGCAACCTAAGTCACATGAAGTACAACCCAAGTTATAACCACATAAGCAAGAGGATCTTGAGAAAGAAGGTAGAAGATCTTTGAGAATAAAGTGAACCAAGTTTAGAGTCAAGAAAGAAAGACCCCAGACTTGAAAAATATGACCAGAAGACATCATGTACCTAAACAAATAATTGGAGAAGAGATAGAAGGCATACAAGCAAGAAAATAATTAAAAGGTACATGTTTCCTCAGTGAATTTGAACCTACATTTGTATTATATGCATTAGAAAATTAAGGTTGTATAGAGGCAATGAATGAAGAAATTGAGCAAATAGAAAAGAATAAAATGTGGTCTCTTGTACTTAGGCCTAAGGATAAGAATGTGATGGGTAGAAAATGATTATTAAAAAAAAGTTGAATGAGAAAGGAGAAGTAACAAGGAACAAGGAAAGGCTAGTATGCAAAGGTTATGCTTAAGAAGAAGGTATTGACTATGGAGAAACATTTTCTCGTATTGCAAGACTTGAAGGATTTAGAATACTTCTAGCATATGTAACTCAAAAGGGATTCAATGTATATCAGATGGGTGTAAAATAAAATTTCTTAAATAGAATCTTGGAAGAAGAAGTCTACATTGAAAAACTTTAGGGTTTCATTGATCTAAGAAAAAGAGACATCTTATGTAAACTTCACAAAGTTCTATATGGACTGAAGAAAGTTGCTAGAGCATGGTATGAAATGTTGCATGGATATCTAGTAAGAATTGGTTTTTAATGAGAAATGATAATAGTAATTTGTATATTAAGGAAGGACCATAGGACAAAATGGAAAGAATTTGCAATGTCTATGTTTGGAGAGATAAAATTCTTTGTTGGTCTACAAGTTCATCAAATGAAGGATGTCATATATATTACTTAGTCAAAGTACGTCAAAGAAGCATTGAAAGAATTTGGAATGGAAGATATCAAACCAGTTGGAACATCTATGTCTACTAGACATAAACTTTCAAAGAATGACAATTTAAAAGAGGTAAATCAGATTACCTATAGATCAATGATTGGGAAAATTCAATATTTGGTACACACCAAACCTGATATTACATTAAAAGTTGGCATAGTTGCAAGGTTTTCTGTAAACCCTAAAGAAAATCACATAACAACAATAAAAACAATTTTATGGTACCTAAATAGGATTGAAGAATATGGTTTATGGTAGAAGAAAGGAGGAAATCTTGTGTTAAGAACCTTTACTGATGCATATTAGGCAGGAAACATTAATGACATAAAAAGCACTAGTGGAGGATCATTTTTTTCTTGGAAAGAGATTAGTATCTTGGACAAGAGAAAAGCATAATTGTATTTCTCAATCAACAATAGAGGTAGAGTATGCTGCTACAATAGCCAATTGTTCTAACATAATATGGATCAAGCAATTACTATCAAGAATCAAGGAACCAATAGTTATCTATTTTGATAAAATGAGTACAATCAATATATCCAAAAATCTAGTCATGCACACAAAGCCAAAAAATACTACAATGAAGTATCATTTCCTAAGAGAATTGGTTAAAGACAAAGAGGTGAGATTAGAATATGTGAACACCAAGGAGCATATACAAGATAAACTCACTAAGGCTTTACCTAAGGATCTATTTATGTATCTAAGAGTTAAAATAGGGGTTAGTCCACTATTTTATTTTCACTAAAGAGAAAGATAGTGAGGCATCAACCAAACTCCATTGAAGATCTATCTAATGCATATTGTCACACTTTAGGTGTGAAATACAAAGAATATTGCATATGAATAAGTATAAAAGGTACATAGTAACTTCAAAGTTTTTATCCTTTGGCATTTGATGTCAAAGAGGGAGAATTTAGTTTCAACAAGGAAGAGTAGATGTAAAATAGAAAGAGGGAGAATTTTATATCTCAAAAGGAAAGTATTTAGAAATGGAATGTCAGCAAAGATGGAGTTAATGAAAAATGTACATAGCAGAGTGCTGATAGATGTAAGAGGGAGAATTCATGTGGAAGCAGATGAGACAAATCCAAGGAGAACTAAAGAAGGAGTTGCTATGGATAAGAATAAGAATGAAACTAAGGATATTATTGCTCATACTCTTATCATTGTATGTTAACATGTTGTAATGCCATCAATACCAAAGAGGAAGTTTGTTGGAAATTTTTTCAATTGTATGTTTCTATTGATGTTACACAAATGTTAGTATTAATTGAGAAATAAATATTTATAGTGTTACAATGCATATTTTAGTTTTAATCGAGAAGTCAGATACTGAAGTCGTTTCAATGTTAACCGAGTAGTTGATTAATGAAGGATATCCTTCTTGTAGTGCTAAGAAAGTGGTTAGGTATCAAAGGACTCAATATTAACCAAGCTTCCAATCTTAGTATTGACTGAGTGTTAATAGAATACAATTATCTAATAATTAAATTATTGAGGCCTACTATCTGGATATTTATTGATTATTTAAAAGGCTATTCATGCCAACTTGGAAAATCTTATGATATATAAAAAAGGTCAAGTTGTGAGGATAAGATATAAAAGTGGAATATGGATTAAGATAGATATATGAGTGAAGGCAAAAGAAGAGTAGGAAAGTGTAGAAGATAATTTGTATAGAATATTTTGACCAATAAGGACCTAGAGATCAATCCAGAAGAGAGATTCGAATATACAAATATAGTTACTTTTTAAATCAGGTCAAAAAATTTGTTACCTTCAAACCATTATAGAAGTAAAGAAATATCTTAATAGAGTTGACTTAACTATGATATTGTAAATCTTCTAGCAAGGTGACATTTCAAGATTGAAGTGTTTGAAGACTTCTAACCAAACCACTCCTAATAGGGTGATCTAAATCCTCTAAGAAGGCCATACTTAATAGTATGTATTGTAACCTTTAATAGGGTTGTCTCCTATCAAGGATCAATTGGGAAGAGTGAAAAATATTGTAACTAGTTGCATGGCAGTTTTTCCAAATTTGGTTTCCACATTAAGTCTTAGTGTCATCTGTGTTCATGCTATTTTCTTTATGCTTTAAGTTTTTGCAACTAAGTTACTAAAGGTTAGAACATATTAATAATCACAATATTTCTTTGTTAATTGAGTGACAACAATATCTTAGTTATAACCGAGTTGGACAGTATTACACTATCAATGAAAAGTTTGTTTTGACATCTAGGGAAGGGGAAAAAAAATTGTGGTAACTGATTCACCCCTCCCCTCTCATTTAATCTCTTCATTTCCAATAGAAATATGAATTCAACATTGGGGATTGGATATGAAAACTTGATTCTACACTAATAAGGTTATATGGTTGTAGGTAACAACCTCGCAAATTACTATATTTGAGAGGGAAGGATTTCTTAAATTTATTTAGCACATAATTGTTGGAAAATACAATTGGTATAATTGTTCTATTGTCATTGATGTCAAACCTTACTGGTGAGATAGTTACTCCCTAAGTAGAGTGCCATATCAAGATTATTAATGAAGAGGATTTAAAAAGAACATATAATAAGAAGACCTAGTGGAAAGGTTGAGTATGTGGAATTATAATTAGAACATGGTCAGTTGGACTTTGATAAGATAATGTGTTTTTTAATCATATCACTAAGTGAAGAAGATAATTGAGTTGAAGCCTAGTTGAGATGATCAATAAAGGACCAATTACATAGGCTAAATAGAGCTGCAAAGCAAAAGATTAAGGAATTTATAGTTGAAGCTAAGTTGTGCTAGTGTCAACTATTTGAATAGTAGAAGCTCAATGAATATAGTGTCAACTAAGCACTAGTAAAGACCAAGTATCAGAAAAGTCAGACCAAGAAAAGACAATATATAAGATGAGAGAGATAGTTAGTATTGACCAAGTTATCTAGTGATGACTAAGGCCAAGGATCATAGTTTTATTTGAGTATCAACAATTGTTATTTTATGAAGGAATTGAGATTCTCATCCAACAAAATTGAAATTTTGTGATTAGAAAAATCACATGAATGATAAGTATTGGTGAGATGAATCATTTAATATTTGAAAATTTGTGTTTGAACATTTCTAGGAATGAATTCAAAGAGAATGTTTTGAGAAGTATGTAAAAGAAAAAGGGAGAAATAAAATGATAGAATGATTCAATGTATTTGACCTATCCCTAAGGGTAAAAGAGATGTTTAAGAGGAACACTATCTAAGCTACCTATATAAGGAGGCATAAGGATTATGCTAGAGAGGTTAGCAGTTGCTAATTTTGTTGATTGGAAAACTTGAGAAGGGTTTGAAGAAGGAGAAGAGTAGAGGTGAAGAGTGATTTCTTGAAGGATTCTCCAAGTAGATCAGAGATGGTGAAAAAGACATGAATAAAGTTTGGTCAATAAATTAGAAGATGAGCTACAATGTGATGTATATTTTCTAAAGTGAGTTGTATTTATCATATCAACCTGTTGTTACTTTCTAACTATTGTATTAGTTGAAATCCTTTTATCAAGGTTGACATAACATTCATTAGTAAATCATTTAATCAAGGTGATATCCTAATAGAATGTTCTTTTGTCTTCTTACAAGGCATATAATGCCTACTTTTTAGATTGTATTGCCAGATTCTTTTAGACCAATTTGATGGTTATATTTTATGATTAGGGGTACTCAATTATCAGATTGATTAAATGTTAATTCATACTCAGCTGATATATATGATGAGTTACTTAGATGTTTCATGTGTTTAGGATTATTTCTATGATGATCCATGTATGTTCATACAATGATTTTAGTTATCTCATTATGATTATTTAGCTGAATGATTTATATGCAGCTCTATGGATACTTACCCCATACTTGCATGTGTATCATGTACTTGTATGTTTTAGTTTATGACCGATGCTTCTGATTGTTAATCTCAGATTGGATCTGACATATGAGTGACAATATACTCAAGTCATTTACTTAGTTCATGACGAATAAGTAAGTGCCGAGTCACTCGAGTGTCGAGCAGATAGTAAGTGTCAAGTTATTTAGATGTTAAGTGATCTTTGGATGTCGAGTCATTCATAGGCCAAGTTACGACATTGAAGAGATAGTGGATGTTGAGCATCAGACACTTCAAGTGTCGAGTAAATAATTTTGGACATAGTTGTTTGTAATGGCACAAACTTCTATGTAAACCATTTTTTAGCTGACTTAAGGTTTGTTTTTAAATTCTAGATGATAAGGATGAATCTTTATTAAGGATCCCTATGTAGTGCATGCAACAAAGAGTTGAAGAGATGTTTGAAGTGGAAAAATAGGTGAATCACAATGATTAATTCATACCTAACCCTAAGTCACCTAAGTTTTCTCAAGGAAGAATAACCCTAAACTTTATATGAATGTGAAAGGAGAAAAGAGATAAGTTTGCATGCATAAATAGAGCATTCATGGTGACTAAGGAGTTATGCATTGAGATACATTATAGAATCAGTTAGAAGAGAATATAGGAAAGGAATTAGAGGAAAGAAGTGATACATATGATCAGTGAGGATCAAGTACACATCAGGAAAGAGGTGATATATTATCTAGTAGCAGAGTGCTAATAGCAGGATCATTACTAATACATTCTAATAGGTGAATCAGTTAAATCTCTTAACAAAGTAGTCTTAACAAGCTACTGTAAATCCTTTAACAGGGTATTTACTTCATTGTATGTTAAAGCCATTTTATTAGGCACACTTTTAATAGGGTGTTGAAATCCTTTAATAGGGTAAGATCTAACAATCTTGTAAGCTTTTCATAGGGTAGACCTTTCACAGGGTAGATCATGTTTTATGATCAAACATTGTAACCTTCATTGGATACACTTTATTAGTGTAGTAGTGAAGATTTGTGAGTGTCATCCCCACCCCAATTTTACTTTCTCATTGGAGGTTTTTTGGATAACCAAATATGTTGTGTCATACATATGTTGAATGTTATTTGTTTTCATACTATGGATGAATATGTTTAGGTAGCTATTTTAATTTACATGAAAATTGTGAGATGGATGTGTGGTGAATGAATTGATGGTTAAAGTTTTGAAGGACTAATTCAATCCCTCCACTCATTGTTTACTTTACCTATTGCATTTCAAAAAATTGGTATTAGAGCATAGGTCTTTAGAAAGGAAAGCTTTGTAGGTTTGAGGAAATATCTTAGAGATGGAAGTCTACAAGTTGGGAAAGACTATTGAGAATTGGAAGTTTGAAATATAGCTTGCCCTACATCAGTTGAATGAAGAAGGAGATGAGTTGGTGTGATCATTGAAGAGAAAGAAAGAGATAGCTGTTGAGGAGAATGACACACATTACCAAGAGATTGAAACTACTAGATTATTTATAGATGAGAACATAAGTAAATTTAATGCAACAGTTGTAGATCTGATGGAAAATAATGGAGCCCTAACTAAAGAGGTTATAAATCTCATGATAGAACAAGAAGTCCAATCAATATTTCTATGTGAGGTGACTGAGAAAAAAAAAAGGTTGAAGAAGAAAAAGTCATGATTGAAGATGACAAAAGGATACTGACCAACAAACTAGAAGAGAAGACATCGAAGGTGAATAGGATTGCTCACATGCAACTAGAGACATTGAATCAAATGATGATTGCAAATCATGAATTGAATGGAAAAGATATGGAAATCACAATAGTGAAGTTGTAGAATGAACAACTAAGAAATGACCTGAAGAGAGAAAAAGAATTTGCTAAAAATTTCAATAGACCTAGTGAAGCCATCAAGTATTTTGAGCAATTGATGATATCTCCTAGATCCAATAGCAATACTACTAGATTAGGTCACACCAGTATTGAAGAAGGAGAATCATCTAAAAGTGGTAAACAAAGGAATGTAAATGGTAGGGACTCCAAACCTACTTGTCATAATTGTGGAAAATTAGGAAATACTACTAATGTTTGTAGGAGCAAGATTGCAAATGAGAATCCTAAGAAAAAGTTCATGGGTCATTGCCACAAGTGCAACAAGCAAGGAAATTATGCACATGATTGAAATACCAAGACATAAATCACTCAAAGATTTAAAGGTCACTGATACAACTACAAGAAGTATGGAAATAGAACATATGAGTGCAGATCAAAGCTTAACTAGTCATCAAACAAGCAAGTTGAGGTAAACCATACTAGTAGATCCTACAATTGGGATTAAAATACAAGGTATATTTGTCATTATTGAAAAGAGTATGGACATGTTGGTAAAAATTAAATTAGAACACATTTTAGAAGTGACTAAAAAAGATGGTTGAGTCAAACTACATCTTTTAGCTATTTGAAGACTGGTCATCTAAGCAAAAATTGTCCAATTAGGTCAAAAGCACCCATCAGTGAATTCAATAAAGGAAAAGGAAAGGTTGATGTTGAGGAAGTCAAAGTATGGATGAGAAAGACATGGAAGAAAAAGGAATATTGCAATACATCAAGCTTAGATGGGATCACTTCATCCAGTGGATCAGATGATCACATCATCCCCAAGTAGGAACTCAAGAGTTACGTGTCAGATTTATATTTAAATGATATATCATGCAGTAGTTCTAATAATTTAGTTTTGAAAAGATTATATATGCATAAAGAAAGATGCAAAGTATTGTTTAGAACTTGATAGAAATCTTTAAGTTTTGTTAGTTTTAATGTTGCTACCAAGCATGAAAAGTTTCATTGTGGTTGTCGAGTGAAATTTGTTACCGAGCTATCAAAGGTGATATTATTGGCCAAGCTCATTGTGGTTTCCACAAGTGGAAGAAAATTAGATGGAAGTCGAGTGAGTCAAAAATTTTATTATAGCCGAGCTTACATATGTGTAAGCACTAGCATTAATTGTAAATTTTTGAGGGCTATATGGTCAATTTTTGACTCATTTACAATTATTTGAGATTGAAGAGAGCAAATAGAGATTAAGGTGAATTGGAGAGATTGTTCCAAGAATTTGAAGATTGAATTCAACTCCTATTCGACATCATTCATCATATTTAAGAAGGCATTTATTGTGTATCGAGCTATGCTATTTGAATTTTTCCAAACCTTATGTATCAAATATGGCTTCTAGTTCTTTTGCTTCTAAGGTTAAAGAGGGAAAGGAAGTTTTGAATGTTCAATTGATAAGTAATGAGATCAAACAACCACATTTCCATGTAATTCTTAACAGTGCATATAAAGGAGACCTATCTGGTGCATTATCAATGAGACCGCCACAAGTTTTGATGATACATGATGTAAGATGTTGCTACACTTGTAAGGTTGGAAGTATTGGAGATATGGAGATAAAAGACATTTACAAAAAAATGTGTGAGAATGGTGTATTCAAGGAAGAATGCAAGGTTTTAGAGAGAAAAGGGTTAACTCATTCCATAGATTTTCCAAACGTGTTCAAAATAGAATGGATTAAGATTGTTCTTAGTAGAATTCATGACAACTCTATAGGGTTGGCGGATAGCCCTATAAAAATCACAAAGATGATCATTCATAGAGTGACAGGGTACCCAACACTAGAGAGACCTAAGACAATGAGAAGGGATACAAAAGAGGCAATTGAAAAGAATTCAGGGGCAATATGGAATAAGAGAGGAATGACCATAGATAAAAAGTTTTGATCCCCTAATTGCATTTGTAGTGAGTATTATTGCACATAAGTTCTTTCAATCCAACAAGTTAAGTAGTGTACCATGTATGGTTGGGATTTGGGTTACAAGATAGTAAAGAAAGACCATTCTTATGACCTTGCCGAGTTACAACTCTAGTAGTTATCAAAAAACTTGGGAGTCATAAGGAAAACAAAAAGTGCACAATGTAAATTAGGTTCAATAATTGTTTGTATACTTTTCTATGTTTTCAACACTTTTCCCACATTTGGAAAAGTAGCTTGGAAGACTAAAAAATCACTTGCATTGTAGATTGGTGAATTTATAGAAGAACTTGTAGATAATTTTGAGTATGTGACGACTAGCTACTTTGAAGACTTCAAGAAGTCAATGGAACAAAAATAGAGGATTCCGGTATCACTAGCAGAGAAGCATTTTAGTGATGTTTGTTTTCTAGTTGATGTTGATTTCACATATGTACAAGCTACTATTCCAAGGGTGAGATGGCTGAGACCATTGCCTTGTGAGATTAATGTTGACCAGGCATATGCAACCATCACTACTTTATTAGTAGAAGAAGTAGATAAGGATGCTACTTCTTTTGGAAAATATGATGTAGCAAAGTCAAAGATCACAGTGGATTTAAAGACAACTTCAGTGATGAGGAAAAATAATAAGCTTGTGAAGAAAATCAAAGAACAATTTGGTGAAGAGGAAAAAGGAGCTAATGAAGAAGAAGATGATAAAGATGAAGAAGTTGTAGCTACCAAAGCACCACTTGTCCTCACATAGGGTCAAGGTGAAGACCAAGGAAAAGAAGAAGAAGAAATTGATGAGCGTGTTGAGGGAAAAGAAGCCAATGAAGCACCTTTTTCCACAAAAAGAAAAGAAGAGAAAAGTAAAGAAGCCAACAACAAGAAAACCTAAAAGGGTTGTGAAACCAAAGCCTACAGTTCCTATTACTAGGGCTAGTACAAGAGCTACTATCAAGAAGGCTCAAGAGGTTTAGAAGCCTAAAGGCAAGAGAGCTAGTACATCTACACAAGGAGATGAACCTGAGCATAACCAAAGAAGGAAGTTTATTACCCTAGATGAATTAGATGAGGGGGAAAAAAAAGAATAAAATAATTAACTTAAGGGGAGTAATTGAATTTGAGGTATGACTAAGGAGTCATAAGTTTTGTAAAATTTTGAAGTTTTGAAATTTGGTATGAAAGAAAAATACTAAATGGATATTATTTGAGTTATGCTTGAAGAGCTAAGGATATTCATGCATGACCAAGTATTTTGCCACTCATGTCAAAGTGGGAGATTGTTAATCTTAGATTGGTTTTGACATATGAGTGAAAATATACTTAAGCCATTTACTAAGTTCATGCTAAACAAGTAATGTATGCTAAGCATAAGTTGCTAGATAGTATATGCAAAGCAAGAGATATTCAACATGTGTCGAGTAACTAGTAAGTGTTGAGTCAATCAAGTACTGAGAATATTGTAAATGGCGAGTCATTCAAATGTTGAGTGATCATTTGATGCGAAGTCATTCAGAGGCCAAGTTACAACATTGAAGAGACAATGGATGTCGAGCATCAAACACTTCAAGTGCCAAGTAAATATTTTTTGACATAGTTCGTAATGACAAAAACTTCTATGTAAAGCATTTTTTAGCTAACTTAAGGATTATTTTATGATTCTAGATGATAAGGATGAATATTTATTGACGATTCTTGTGTAACACATACAATCAATTGATTGAAGGGATGTTTTAAGAAGAAAAATGGGTGAATGACAATCATTGATTCATACCTAACCCTAAGTCACCTACATCTTCTTAAGGAGAACTAACCCTAAACTTTGTATGAATGTGTAAGAAGAACAGAGAGAATTTTTTATGCATCTATAGAGCATTCATGGTGACTAAGGAGTTGTGAATTGAAATACATTGCAGAATCAGTTAGAGGAGAACAAAGGAAATTAATTAGAGGATAGAAAATATACATTTTATCAATGAGGATCAAGTACACATTAGGAAAGAGGAGATCTATTGTCTAGCAGTAGAGTGCTAACTGCAAGATCATGGCTGATACATTCTAGTAGGTGAATCAGTTGAATCTCTTAATAGAGTAGTCTTAACAAGCTATTGTAAATCCTTAAATAGGGTGTTTACTTCATTGTAAGTTAAATTCCTTTAATCAAGCACACTTATAACAGGGTGTTGAAATCCTTTAATAGGATAAGATCTAACAATATTGTAAGATTTTAATTGGGTAGACCTTTCATAGGGTAGATCATATTTTATGATCAAACATTATAACTTTTATTGGATACACTTGATTACTGCAGTAGTAAATATTTGTGGTGTCATCCCCACCGTAGTTTTACCTTCTCATTGGAGGGTTTTTGTGTAACCAAATATCTTGTGTTATACATATATTAAATGTTATTTATTTTTGGATGAATATGTTTAGCCATCTATTTCAGTATAGATGCAAATTGTGAGATGGATGTGTGGTGAATGAATTTATGTTTAGAGTTTTGAAGGACTGATTCACCCCCCCACCCTAGAGTTTACTTTCCCTATTGTATTTCCAACATTGATGTGATTGAGCGAGGGAGTTGTAGTCACTTTCTAGTCAAGAGCTACACGATGCACCACTTCCTACCATTTACTATTTAGTTTAGATTATATGTGTATGTACATGCATGGATTTTGTGCAAACTGTAGGTACTAGGCATTGACTTCCCTAAATTGCTAGGATGAGTGTGCTCTATCGTAGTAGCTCAATAGTAAAAGTGGGGAGATAACACTTGAGTCCAAACCCTAACCTAAGCCAATTGTCTTAAAAAGTAGGACAAGTATCTAAGTTGGTTACCTGTTTGAATTCGTAAAGTGACGTGAATTTGTGATTTTGACCCTGGAGTTTGATTATGTTATGTCTTCAGTCAAGAGCTGTTGTATTTAGCCTTGTGGGTCTGTTGTGATTTTTAGTTATAATTAAATAAAATTAAAAGATAATTTAATGAGAAATTTATAAAGGGAATTCAATATTTAATTATATTTAATTGATTAAGAAATTAATTAAATAAAAAAAATTAAATTTAAAGATTTAATTAAAGTTCCAATTTTATTGTATTTATATTTATTTAATCTAATAATAATTTCTTTGGGAGTTTTATTTTAATAATATTATTATTTGAGTTAATAAATATTTTATAAAAAAATATCTCATGATTAATAAGAGAAAGAATTTGATTTAATAAAGATATTTTAATTAAAGTGAAAAATTTGGTGAATAAAAATAAAATATAATAAAGTAATTAAGAAAAAGAGTTTCACGTGATTGCATAATAGAGGCCCTAATTTGGAGAAAGACTCTTTAGTATAACTTAGAGTTCATATGTCCATACCGAGATTGGGAGGAGCCAATTTTGGAGAAGACAGTTTTCACAAGAAAGGGAATTGCTTGTGAGCTCCATCCATTTGTAGTTTTAGTATTAGATCTAGGTAGGATCTTCTAGATTTTGTGCAATAGTTCTTTCATTGAAAATATATGTCTTCTTTGTGTTTGAGTAAAATTGTATTCATTATTCAATTGGGTTGAAACCCTTATTTGTGAATCTATTGTTCTTTTCTTTTGAAGATGCCTATGAACCAATTTCATTTTTTTGAAACCCTTGTTTGTTAATTTAAGGATTCATATTTGGATTGTTAAAAAATTGGGATATGGGTTTAAAAAATAAAACCCAAATTTGTTATTTTATTTTAGTTGTTTATCTTGGGTTTCTATATAAGATCTAATTAAGAGAATCATTAAAAATAATAATATATAAATATAATTATCAAAGTCATTCGTAATTACTAGGATAATTATAAATGCATATTTATTTATAAATTTAGGAAAGTACTTTTGAATGAAGTAGGGCATTTAAATTTTTTTTTAAAAATAAATAAAAATATTAATGGTGGGTGGGGCCACCATCCTCCTACCCACCTTCCTCCTTATGTCTCCCCACCATTGGTAGTTAAGGCTATGCATGATAGGCTTGCTACCGATGCAACAGGTATCACTGACTTAGATTTGTTGTTGTGGCAGTAGGGCTACCATAACACTTGTGCCAAGCCTATGGGCTCTAAACTAAGTGGTGGGTAAGTTTGTTTTTATTAAATTGTATAATATTAAGTATTAAATGTTATTTAATATTATTCATATTAATAATAAATATTACTATATTATTATTTTAGTAATTGTAATTATTAATAGATTAATTAATATAATTTTATTGAAATTTAAATAGCTATTATTATTATAATATTATGATTACTATTTAATAATAGTTTTTTAATGTTTTGGTTATATTCCTATTATTGAAAATTTAATTAAAATTGGGAAGTTTTAATAAAGTTTGGAGTTGTTAAATTCTAATTCTTTTTAAAATAAAATTTGGTGTTTTTATGTTTAAGTGACTTTTAATGAATTGTTGAATCTTCTAAGAATCTCATGAACTTGGAAACCTTGGTAAATCTCACAACTAGAAAAGGGAAATTTAAACCCTAGCCATTGTAATACCTAAAAATGAAAATGAAAGCTCGAAAACCTATAAGAAAACATTGAACTTTAGTGTTTTCAAAATCTAAGGAATTATTTAAGTTACATTGTTATGTACTTTATGTGATGTGTGGTTTACTAGTGTTGGGGTTTAGGTTGACTTAGTACTTTGACCATTTAGGATGTTTCCTAGAGGCTTGGGAAGTTATGTTATTTGATGATGTTATGTTTATGATCTTTTATGCCTAACCATTGTGATGTAGTCACATGTCTTCTATGATGAGCTTTATTTGTTGGTTGTTATTGCCTTCAATTTTTCTTGTGCAGAATTGAGGTGAATGATGTGACTTTTCTAGTGTAACCTTGAAGTCTCTAATCAACTATCTTTTGTTTCTTTCTAGTCGCTTGTATAGGACTAAGTTGTTTATTGTGTTTTATCTTTTGGTGCTTTCTATTTGCTTGTATAGGACTGAGGTGATATTGAGATTGGTGTTTAGGTGCTTTCCATTTTCTTGTAAAGGACTGAGGTGATTATTATGTTTTAGCTATAGGTATTTTCTAGTTTCTTATAAAGCAATGAGGTGAAAACTATGATTTTATGATGTGTACTTTTATGAGTCTAGGGTAGGTAAACTATGTGGACATTGGGAAGTAGATTGCAATGCAATCTGGAGCCCATAGTGGTTGCCTGACTAACCCATTGTAAGTTGTTTTAATAAGTGATAACATTTCATTAAATGGATTTAAAATAAATTAATAAGAATCATTAATTTTCCTCCCCCATACCTTGACTGCTAGTATAGGTTGGGATAGGACTACAGAGGATGCTTGGTTGCGAACTTGCTTCATTAGTATGCCTTGTGTGTATGAAAGGATACTAGTGCCACATAGAGACATTAGGGGGCCAAAGTCTAGAGTGGTTGCAAGGATAACCTTAGAGTTGGCTCATGTGATGACACTTTCCTACTTACATAGTAGATTTCCTAGATGACATTGTTGCCTCTAGGATTAGATGATACTTGTGTTTTGGTACCCTTTGTGATAGTTTTCTTTTAGGTAATTCCTTGACATAGATGTTGGTTATGACTTGTGTTTTGATATCTTTATGGGACTTGAGTTTAGCTCCTCAACACTATGGGAGTGATCCATTTAGGTTCCATGAAGTGGGGTGGTAGTGCATTTTTTCTTAAACTATTGAGATTCGATCGTTGGATGACATTGCTAGATGTACTTGTGTAGATGTTCCTTTATATATGATCTTATATTTCTATTTTATGGTTTTATCTCTGTTGTATTTATTTGATTATTAGTGATCTTATGAGATGATGTATATTGTCTAAGCTTTTCATACCCTATAACTTGTATAATGGATGATTAAGCATTCTAATTATGTCAAGTGGCATCCTATGTACTTGTTTATTATTTTATTTAGAATTGTATTTGTAGTTATTCTTTGATGTAGAATTATTATGTATTGGATTTAGTATTAATTAAATATTAATGTGATTCAACGTCATAGGACCCTTAAGAGATGTAACCTATGTTATGATGGTTGTTATGCATGTGACTTAATGCTTCCACTATTCTATCTATTGTTGTCAAGATATTATCTTTAAAATATAAAAATTGTTTGACAAACTTAGAGAAACTTTAGGTAAATTTATTTTGGGTTACCTTGTGGGGTGTTACAAGGCCACTCCTAATAGGTTGATTTAATCCTTTAACAAGGTCATACCTAATAGTGTTTATTGCAACCATTAATAGAGTTGGCACCTAAGAGAGCTTACTTTAGAAGAGTGAAAATTTGGTAGCATATTACTCGTAGTTTTCTCCAAATTGGATTTCTACATTAAATCTTGGCATTACACTTTTGTGAATGTTGTTTGAGATGTCTTACTATTTAATTTTTTCCATTCTAGAAGTGGGTTACTATTGGGAGAGTGTACCACAAGTTTATGTTATTGAATACGAAGTTGGTATAGAGATCAAGTTGTTTAAAGGATAGATCTAAGTTGATTGAATTATTCAAAATTTTAATTTGTACATCTTGACCTAAGGGTAATTGATTCACACCCCCCCCCCCCCCCTTCAAGCCTCCCCCCTCTTAGTTATTCTAAATCATTCTAACAGTTGGTATCAAACCCTTCATTCTTATGGTGCTTGCAAGGAATTTTTTGAAACGAACTTAAAGCAAAAGATCAAGATATAAAGAAATGAGTTACCCAAGTTGAACAAGGAGAACTTCCCTACATGGAAAAGTCTATTGAAGCTACGCATGGCTAGAATTAGAGATTCATTAGTATACTTCCTATAGCATAACTACATAGTAATTTCATCACGTATGATGGCTTTATAGATAAAGGAGATACAATAACACAATCATGTAATGTTAGAGATTACATCCTCCCTAAGTTACTTAGAGTTTTATGATATAAACGAATGCACTAAAACAAAGGAAATATGGGATCTTTGTAAGAGGATGGACTTTGATAGGACCTGGCAGGGTATGTGCAGGATCATGGTGTGCCAAAAAGTGGTGATGTGAAAAAAAAAGAGTTTGAAGACACCTAAAAGGCCTTCAAAATCCGCTTTGACTTTTTTTCACTTATCCAGGAACCAAACCTGGAAGGTAAGGCCGAGCCTTATCGGATATTCGACATGTGACTGGATATCTGATAATTACAGTAATAATATTATACTGCTATTATTATTATTTAATATCATTATAATAACAATAATTATTATAATATAATAGTATGATATATTATTTAATATTAATATTTAATATGATATTATTATTATTTAATAATAATATTATATTAAATAATAATATCATATTAAATAATATTATTAAATAATATATCATATTAAATAATAATAATATTAAATAATATATCATACTATTATATAATAATAATAATAATAATATTTAATATAATATTATTATTATTTAAGATTATTATTAAAATAATTATTATACTATAATATAATAATATTATAATCATATAATATTATAATGTATTATATTATAATAATATAATATAATATTTAATATATTATAATATATAGTAATGTAATATAATATATATAAGATATAATATAATAATAAAAAGTAATATTTTATAATATAATATATAATAAAAAAGTATAATATAATATTTTATATTATAATATATAGTAAATTAATATAAAATATATAAAATATAATATTAAAATATATAAAATGTAATATAATGTAATATATATTATATGTTATATGTTATATTATATATATTATACTCATTATATGTTATTCCGATATAATATCGGATATCCGATACCTGTGCATTGGATTAAATAAAATCACAGACCCACGGGCCTTCATTTTATGCGAATTTGGGGCTAGTATTACCGTTATCGATCGGATATTAGATACGAGATTGGATATCAAATATTTAGGTATGTTTTTTTTTCCCACAACTCATTTTTAACCTAAATTTAATAGATTTTAGGATGATTTTGTTTTTTTTAGTTGAATCTAGGGTTTTTTTTTGACAAAAATGGTTAAAACTTAGATATTTTTTTTAATATATATTACGTTTTACAATTCAATAGGAATGGCTGATCAGAATGATGACACTAAGGCGAAGAATAATATTCCTCATAACCCACCACCAAACGATCCAGTATCCCCACAAAATTGTCCACCAAATGATCCTCTACCTCCTTAAAACCCTCCTCAAATTGAGGATTTAATAAATGAAAATCTCACTGAGTTGAGAGGTTTGCATAGAACATATAATAATGTACTTGCACTGGCTCCTATGTTATCCACGTTAAACACCATAGTGGATAACATTGAAACCCTTACGAACCAACAAAATGCCGCTCTTCGTTGGCGTGATGAAATGCACCAGATGTTTGATGATGGTTTGGATTATGATGAGGTCACAACCCTCAACATAACCAAAGACAATTTGGCTAGCCTTTTTGCTAACCCAAAAATGGGTATACCAGTTGACCCAAAAAAAATCAAACTATCGATTAAATAGTGCACAAATGATGCCATACATGCAAATTTTTGGGATCATTGGTGGATGGTCTTTGATATCCCTCCACATGGAAATTTAGGCATACCATTTTATTTCCTTAGAAAATTATATGCAGAATTTGTGTTGAAACTTAAAGTGAACTATTGGAGCATGAAGCCAACATGGGCTTAGGACTAGGAGCTCCTCAAGATAGACCCTCTTCCTAGCGGAAGAAACTTGGCACTTTTTGCCCCCCCCCTAATATCTCCCCCCCTCCTCGAGTGCAGCATCTAGATATTATGGCAAAGGCTAGCTCTCAGACCATCAGAGCCATTCATAAGCTGAGTAGCCTAATGATATCTCAGGCTAGGTTAGTCCTGCCTCCTCGTGTTGATGATGTTGGTGCCAGTTCATCATTGGCTAGCTCATCACACATTTTTGTGCCTCACACTTGCATTACATGCAAGAATATTTTCTTGGGTCCCATAGGTGATCTTCCTAAGTATCATTTTGTATTAGACGAGGATACACCAGACGCACGTGCAGAGGCTACAGACCTTGATGCGAGAGAGGAGGGGAATAAAGAGGCATGGACTCCTTCAATGTCGATACGTGTATACATTTTTTTGTTATGACATATGCGATTTAAAGTTAATTTTTATAACAGAGTAATTTTAATTTTTAGGCCATACTGACTTTTACATGTATGTGATCTTCATTCATGTTTAGTTGATGACCAAGGAGGAGCTCGGATAGATAGACGATGCTACACTCTCGGCCATTTCATTTGGCCTTGAGACATCTACGGTACATTATGTTGTGTTCGCATTTTTTTTTCTATTTGATATTGTAGCATATATGGTTGCTAATCTTTCTTTTATCTTGTAGATACCACCTGCCCCGGGGGGACAAAGTGCAAGGGGTGAGCCAGCATATATAGACAAAGGAAAGATAATTAGATGTTTTCTAATTGATTAAATATTGATGCATTCTTGTAAAATGTTTGTGGTAATCTCATTTAATTACATTCTTTATTGTATATAGGGTGTGGCTACTAGCGATGAGCCTGTGTAGATTCGACATCCTAGATCATCAAGGATTTCCATTCGCACAGAGAGTCCCATTGCATGTATAAGTATCTTTAATTTTTTATTTTTCTTATTGATGCAGAGGAAAGTATGATTGTTGTTCCATAAAATTTCTATGATTTTTTCGTACCAATAATGATTCATGTCTTGCATATGTTCATTAAAACTTAAATAGGCTTATATGCACCTGTCCAACCAACCAAGTTGGTTACAAAGGTTTATTTAATCAAAAAAATACCAAATTACTACTTTCCCTCCAAAACTAATATGACCGTTTGAATTTGAAATTCAAATTTCAAACTATAGTTTTTATGCATTCCCTAACTTTCTAAACTATTTCATTGACTCAAAATTGGTCATATGGATTTATTAAATGCAACTAAATATGAAACTATCCTAAGACTACCCCATATGGCTCTTTTGGTCATTTTACATCATGTTGCCCATAGGTCCTTACTAGGACTTTTATGACTTTTGTCTTTCAAAGTACATTGTTTATTACATAATTCCATTATTGGTTTTAATATATCCCAATTAACAATCAATTATGTCTTTGATCCTGCATCTTCATCTAGTACCAAGGCTCTCCTAGATGATTTAATAGGTGCCCCTGCACCAAACACCCCACCTTCAAAGCAACTCTTGTCCCAAGAGTTAAGGGGTACTATCTTCTTTCCTCCCATCCTTCTGGAGGGATGTTTGCAACTTTGCACCTGCAATGCATTACCCTACACACCTGCATACAAATCATTAGAAACAAAAAGCATTGGATCCTTGTTACCAGTCATGGTAACCTTACTGCCTGTTGATTGTGAACAATCATGTTTTATCCTTGACAAAGGCTGAATAACTTATTGTCTAAGGTCATGGTGACCTTGTCTCTTATCCTCCATGGATATGTTGACTTCTTTGTTCACTCTTGTCACCAAAGGACACCATACTATTCCTAGCATCACTCCTTTTGCTGTCACTATCTGCTTGTAAGTAGAATTCTAAGTTTTGTCTTGAACAATCTTATCCTTCATAACCAAAAGAGATGGCTTCAGTGGTAGATCTGTCATATCATGTTTACTCTCCCTCTGCTCCTACAAGTACACAAACTCTTTCTTTCCAAAACAAATAACTATTTCCTCATCATGACCAGTCAAAGGATTTAGCTTAAACTTTACACCATCTTTGTGTACTATATATGCACAGGCTACAATAAACAATGTACTTTGAAAGACAAAAGTCATAAAAGTCCTAGTAAGGACCTATGGGCAACATGATGTAAAATGACCAAAAGAGCCATATGGGGTAGTCTTAGGATAGTTTCATATTTAGTTGCATTTAATAAATCCATATGACCAATTTTGAGTCAATGAAATAGTTTAGAAAGTTAGGGAATGCATAAAAACTATAGTTTGAAATTTGAATTTCAAATTCAAACGGTCATATTAGTTTTGGAGGGAAAGTAGTAATTTGGTATTTTTTTGATTAAATAAACCTTTGTAACCAACTTGGTTGGTTGGACAGGTGCATATAAGCCTATTTAAGTTTTAATGAACATATGCAAGACATGAATCATTATTGGTACGAAAAAATCATAGAAATTTTATGGAACAACAATCATACTTTCCTCTGCATCAATAAGAAAAATAAAAATTCCATTATTGGTTTTAATATATCCCAATTAACAATCAATTATGTCTTTGATCCTGCATCTTCATCTAGTACCAAGGCTCTCCTAGATGATTTAATAGGTGCCCCTGCACCAAACACCCCACCTTCAAAGCAACTCTTGTCCCAAGAGTTAAGGGGTACTATCTTCTTTCCTCCCATCCTTCTGGAGGGATGTTTGCAACTTTGCACCTGCAATGCATTACCCTACACACCTGCATACAAATCATTAGAAACAAAAAGCATTGGATCCTTGTTACCAGTCATGGTAACCTTACTGCCTGTTGATTGTGAACAGTCATGTTTTATCCTTGACAAAGGCTGAATAACTTGTTGTCTAAGGTCATGGTGACCTTGTCTCTTATCCTCCATGGATATGTTGACTTCTTTGTTCACTCTTGTCACCAAAGGACACCATACTATTCCTATCATCACTCCTTTTGCTGTCACTATCTGCTTGTAAGTAGAATTCTAAGTTTTGTCTTGAACAATCTTATCCTTCATAACCAAAAGAGATGGCTTCAGTGGTAGATCTGTCATATCATGTTTACTCTCCCTCTGCTCCTACAAGTACACAAACTCTTTCTTTCCAAAACAAATAACTATTTCCTCATCATAACCAGTCAAAGGATTTAGCTTAAACTTTACACCATCTTTGTGTACTATATATTCATTTGATGAGCCAAAATGAATAGTGTTCCTTGAGGCTTGCCAGGGCCTTCCAAGGATTACATGGCAGCATGTCATTAGAATGACATCACATATAACTTGATCTTTATATTATCCTATAGAGAAATCCACTATTGCTTTCTCGCTCACAACAATATTTTGTGCATCACTGACCCAAGATGCCCTATATGGTCTATCAATAGGATACTTCTTCAATCCTAGTTTATTTACCATTTCATAAGACACTAAATCATCAAAGGAACCAGAGTCTATTATCATCTTACAAATCTTACCATGGCTCATGCAATTTGTCTTGAAAATGGATGGTCTGGTCTCCTTTTGCTGCTACATTTGTGGTCCTCTTCTCACCATCAAAGATTCTCCTTCAAGTTCAGGGTCTACATTATCGTACTTCTTTTCTTCCTCTTCTCCTTGGGTCAAGGTGACTCTCCTCTCCTCCTTCCTAAAATCCACACCTTTCTCAGGGCACTTGTAGGATTGATTGCCTACTCCTCCACATGTGAAGCATTTACCTGTGAAAACACTATTACCTCTTCCACTTCCAAATCTTCCTCCCCTAAAACTTCCTCTTGTCTTAGATGTAATCTCTTTTCCTTTATCTTTGTCTTGATTTTTAGAAGTGTCAAACTGACTTCTTACACCTCTTCCTCTCATTTTTCCACCTCCTCTCTAATTTTCTTGCCTCTCATTCTTTCTTTTCAACTTCTCCTCTACCCAGATTGCCAACTGAAAACATTCTCCAAGTGTCCTTGGTACATTCAATCCTATTTCATCTTAAATATTTTACTTGAGTCCATTAATGTATCTAGCCACCTTCTCATCTTCATCTTCTAGTCCTCCCCTAATACTCAAGGTATGGAATTGCTCAGTATAGGACATGACATCCATATCCCTCTATTTCAAATTGTTCCTTCTTATCTTTATTTGGATTGCTAAATCAGATGGCAAGAATTGATTTCTCACCATGGTCTTCATTCTCTCCCAATCTAAAATCTTATTCAATCCCCTTTTGATGTAGAATCTATAGCAACTACCTTTCACAAGCCAATAAATGGTTGTCACAATCCAACTTAGGATTCTAGGACTTCTCACAAGTCCTCTTACCCACTCCGGGTATACTCAACCTCCAAGCCAAACAAGGCAATCCCACTTCAAAAGCCTCATCAACTGTCACCAGAAATGGAGACAATCATGGACATACTATTCCAACCCAAAATCGTCAATTTGTTTGGTTCCACCAAACTCTCAACACACCTTTACACTTCTAGGCCTACAAACCTTGTATGCTTCCAATTAGCTTCTTTGCACTTTTCTCCTAGTATCCCTTAACAGCATAGGGACTTCTCCATAGGTCCAAACACCATTCTTGGCACCTACTAAGAATCCAAAAGCTTTTGGTCTGATCTTGCTCTAGCACCCTCCAAATTGCTTCTTAGTGCCTAGGCCTAGTTGATCAAGTTAGGCTAGGGCTTCAAGGAAGAATGGGCAAGGTGGGTTCCCAAGACCCAAAAAACTTAAGGAAATCTCCAACACGCTTAATGCATCCAACTCCAACACTCAAACTGATCAAAAGTGCCTGCAACCATGAGTGTCACGAATTACCTTGCAAAAATTGGTCAAGGACATGGGCTTGCTTGACCTAGGGCCAACTTCGAAAAATAGTTGCCCTTCTCTCCAAGCCTCCAACCTCTGGCATTATGTTTCCTAGTCTCCTAACTTGCATATCCCTCAGTTTTAGAGGGTGCCACTGGTGGGAATGTAAGTTAGGGATGCATTTGTGGAATGGTCTAGGAAACAAGGCTTTTCAGACCACCTTCTACTAAAATGCAGATAAATTTTAAACCCCAACTCCTTTTTGAGTCAAAACAAAACCAAAAGTTTCCTAACTCACCCCTTCAACTATTTCATACACTTAGCAATCATAAAAGTTCCGTACAGATCCATACCAGTGTAACAGCCGAGCGATTACCAGTAAATTTCCATAAAATTGAAGTTTTTATTATTTTTTCTCCAAACCACCTTACACTCTGATCTCCCCCTTTCAACTGAGATCACATATGACATATATAAAGTTCTACATGACCATTGGAACAACCATATAGGCATTGCCAACCATAAAATAAACAAACAACCACATTTTGCTAATACTATTTAGTCTCTAAATACCCTATTCTAAGGCCTTTTGGTCCCATGGAGTCACTTGGTTTATAACCACACCAAAATGCTCATGGGCCTTACATGTGCCTTTATTACAAAACATAGACCAACTTGTAAAATATGGCCCAAACCTTTATTCCAACTTCCTAATCTACTTGAATCCTCGCTTTCATGGAGTAGCAAGGTGTCCGACAACATAGATACTTGTTCCCCCCTACCATATAGGTTAGGTGCCATGCAACACCTTTACTCTCTCTCATTTTGGACACTAGTCCACCAAGTGAGTGTTGTTCCTCTCAGTCTTGCTTTTGCTACTTTTACCTTCTTATCTGCCTCTATGTCTTCAAGATCAAAGTAGTTCTCAAGGGCCTCTATCCACCCTAGCACTTCTTCACTATCCATTTTACCCTGGAATATTGGCAAATTAATATGGTTCTTCCCACCATTACCTTGTACTACCTTAATGATTCTCATAAATCTCCTTTTTTTAGGATCATCTGTTGTCTCATGCTCTTGCCTTGCATTACCAACCTCTTCTTCTTCATGGTTCTCTCCATGATTTCTTCCTCTAACCTCTTCTCCTCTAGGTTCTTGCCTTTCCTTTTCTAAGGATTCTATCCTTGCAATAAGCTTCAGCCTCTCTCTTCTCATGTGTCTTTCTTCCCTCACTCTAGATGCTTCAAGTTCTCTCCTCTCTTTTCTCTCTTGCCAACTCTTCTCTCAATTCTTCAAGTTCTATAGCCATTTGATTTTTAGGAGGCATTTTCACAAAAAGTTTTCTTCCTTCCCAAGGGCCAACTCACTGATTCTCTTTCTCTCCTCACCAAGAAATCTCTGGACACCACTTATGTACCTTTCAACTCTGGGACACACAAGGAGGAATTAGACACTCCAAAGCTTCAACAAAGGGACCAACACACTAAGGATGACAAAGACTCCTATGATGACAAGAGCTACAACTTATCTACTCCCAAAAGACCTTGTTGATTCTCTAATACCATTTGATGCAAAGGATGGAGGATCTAACCACAAACTTGCAAATTCAAGCACAATATGGACCCAACAATATGTTTCAATGGTGTTCCCAAATGCACACAATGCCACCAAAGACTCCAAACTTGGATTTACATTCACCAAGTGTTACCTCCACCTCTACACACCTTAAATAATTCAACCAACATGTTTCTAAGGTTTTCAAACCCACATATCTTCAGTAGATACAAAAGAGACCAGTTTTGCCCTTTACTAGGCTATTCTCTTCTTTGGATCAGCAGACCCTGTTTTCTTGATTTTTCTCCCAAACTTTCCAAAACACGAAGAAAATAAAATATCTTTTCAGATATCCTTTTTTGAGTTTTATAACATATCCAAAAATCATATATCACTCCTTTGGAAAGATTGTACAGAACAGGGCAATTTGTCTCAGAATTAGGCCTAATTAGACCACTTTTACAAAGCAAGTACCCTTCAGAGTTTCAATCTGACTTAACCCTTTTTCATAGTATCTATTAATGATCTAAATCAAAGGATTTTCAATATTATAGGTCTTGGTCACACTCCTAAACACCCAAACTTCAAAACCCTCCTTAAAATGGCTTAAAAACTAGGGCTTGCTTGTTCAAACCCCAAAAATCAATTCTAGAACTTCTCCTTCAGAATTCACCATGAATTTACATATCTAAGATGATGTTAACACTCATTCCAATATCAAAAAGCACTTAAAAAACAAAGGATTCTTCAAGTTGCTCTTGAAAACCAAGCACTTTCATTCAATTTTCTGAGACAGTCTGTACAAATCTGACCCTCCAGGCCGTACAATCACAATTTATAATTTTCAAGGGATGGTTAGTAACCCCCTCAACCACCTCCAATCAGTTTCATTTGTTAACTCTTCATCAAATTTAAATTATGGAGTTTCCCTCCAAAAAACACATAACTGTTACTATTCAAATTTCTAACTATTAAACTATGTTTTTAATGGGTTTATTGAATGTTTTGACTTGTCTAATGACAAGATATGATCATGAAAACCTACATGAACCTATTAAATGACTCATCTACCATATGAAATCCTAAAATCCTATCTCATGCCCAATTACAACTTTTTTCCACATATGAGTCCAACATTATAACTTTGTATGCTTCCATTAGCCATAACTGGTGCAAGGATTGCCCAATTGACTTCAAGAGATGCTCCATGACCTCTATAATGCCTTGGATCTTCAATGTTCCCCTGATGAGCATGGGATGCTCCTGCATCACTTATCCTCATAAATAAATTCAAAACTAATTTCCGTGATATTAACAAGTACTATTTTGTATCTCATAGGAGACTCCTAGTGCACATGAGGTCCAACGAAATAGTTATGTAGATTTGATGATGCAGCCACTCACTCCTGAGGAGGAGTCTACAATAGTAAGTTGTAGTTTGAATTTATGATTAAATATGTTATAAATTTAGCATGCTATGAATTATAATGTTATAGTTTAAATTGTAGATTCATCTGACAAAGGTATTTGAACATATACAGCCCACAATTAGAGAGGTATTTATTATGAAATTTTGATAGTATTAATCTCCATTACAAAAAAGATCATTATGCATTTGAGTAATTCAATGTTAGATACGTAGAATCATATAAATTTAGTAGTCTAACTTTGGGTTTTCCTTTTTTTTAATGTAGGAGGCATCTGATCCACCTAGTGCAGCAAAGAGGTTGCATTTTGATCATCCACCAACACCCTAGGATAGTATATTTTTTGTAGGATGCATCATGAGACATTTTGAGATGGCATATGCCATATTGTATACAGAAACATTGATATTATACACATTCTGATGGCATGATCAGCAACATTTTGTATATGGATCTACGTATTTTGATATATATTTGAGTAATTTGTCTATGGATACATGATCTTTGATAAATATTTTTGTAAAATTTTGTCTATGGATACATGTATTTTGTTATATATTTTTGTCATTTATGTGCAAAATGATATACATATTAATTTAGTATCTAGTATTGTTCAATTTATCGTGGATCATGTGTCATGCCCTAAATTTTACTAGTAAAAACACAACAATTTTTTTTTTTTTTTTGTATCTTATGAAGTCGCATAAGAAATTACATATTGTAAAACAAGGTTATCATTGAATAGGAGTTCAAGACTCATGTGGATAGTGTCATCCGGTTGTAACATTTTAGTCACAAGTGGTTTTCAAATAGATTGGATGACAGTCTAGTTCAAGTTAGAGTCATGAGTCAAACGAGCAAGTTCAAGATTAAAAAACTCATAAATCAGTGAGGTAATTCATATCCTAACAAGCCTCTGATACTAATATTCTATTAGAGTCTGTCGGTTGTATCATATGGACTAGGTCGTGATTCTAGCATGTAAGGGAAGGGGATCAGAATTACTTATTATCCTCATTACCAATGTACACACATTCATTAATCATTACAATATATATTAATGTGACAATTACTATATGGTGTGGAAGTGTAGTATATCTTAATCGATTAAACACACTTATCTAGAGGATTTAGTACTCATCACATGAGCACCCTTAGTCAAGTAAGAAAATGTGGACTTATCTACCACACTATATCGGATCTAACCATTGGAAATTAGAAAAGATATGCCCCAAAGGTAGATTCAAAGTCTACATGATGGAGAAGGGGCCACTTGCATTGATAGTATCCATCATTCAACATATTAGTTACACAACTTATGGAATAAACAATTTGTTTTATGTGCCAAACATGTATCATGTGCTTGCATCCGTATCTAACTAATTATAGGTCCTCTCGAAGATTGGAACAATACTGAGTCATTTTATCCCTCTTTACTCTATTTATTCATCCTTATGCATTCTATCAACATTGCTTCCTCACCAAACTAGCACTCACTATAGTTTCCTAAACACAAAAATTACTATTTCAATACATAAATTAAACTCACTCTAACAAAAGACAATTACTAACTATCTATCTCATCAACTACTAACTAATCTAGCTACATTGCCACGCTTTTATATTTACTATTTTAATTACTATAATTACTATACTATTACATTTACTTTTTACATTATTACATCTAATTATTCACCATAAGCTAACTTTCTCACTATCAATATTATTATTATCAAAGCATGTTAAGATTCAAAGTAGTTTCATAGTACGAATTAGTAAGCACATAAAATGAGGAACTCTTAGTAAGCCTAAGGGCCAATTCAAAGTACTTAACTCAATAATAATTCATGATCTGTATTTAAACACATCCTACTACACGATCGTATTGAGTGTGTCAATTTAAATTTGTTAGGTGAATTGTTTATGCAAGGATTACGTGCAAGTGTATAAATAAGGTTTGTATATAACATACCTTGTCATTCTGACATATATGTATTCATCATTTCATGCAACTAACATAGTAAAATGTGGTGTACATGAATCATATTATCATTAATTATACATAGGGTACATGAGCTAACAAGCTACCTCTAATGACATGCCTATTGACCCTTATTACATACTAGCTAACTAATGCTTTATTCCTACACTACATTTTCAAATTGGTATATATATTCTATCCACTTTGATATTCTACTAATATCTTCAATCGAATCCACAACATTCATTATCTAACTAACATTCCCTCAAGCCAAGTATAAAATTCACTTGACATTAAATCCAACATCTACACAAGTTTTTCATGCATTCAATTCTATCTAGTAACTCTTATCTATCAATGTGCTTTATTGACTAGATAAAACTAGATTTGAGTTATTATTTTAATCCACCATCCATCCTTATCCTTGATAGTCCAATCCCATCATCCTGACAACTTACTTCATATTAACCCTATTATATGTACATCCAACTATCCTAATTTATAGTCTTAACACTAATTTAATTAAACCCTCCATACTTAACATCATGTTCAATTATATATGCATTCTCGTAAACTTATTTATTTAATTTAATTTATTTTCCTATATTGAGCTTTTCCATTACCATATGGTTTAATTGTTACATGTTTCTAAATGAGCCCCTTGATATAAACATTACCCTTAAACTAAGGTCAAATACACTAAGTGTCATTATCCTCTATTCAAGACTTGAAATGATTAAATAATTATCTGATAAAAATAAGAACAAATCTAAAGGGTGAATCTCCTATCTATCTTAAATCCTCATCATTCCTTAACTCTTACAATGGCCACATTTCTTCCTACACATGGTCCCCACAAGGTCCCACGTGGGTCATGTGTAGAATTTTGACTAATCCAAGCCTTAGGACATCTTCTTCCCATCCCTCCAATCAACAATCCTAATGTGAACAAGTCATATTAAATGTCAACTTGACATTCTCCTAAGTACAAATCCCTTGTCATTGCTATCCCACTTCCCCTTAATTTCAAGTCGACTACCTATTCTTGGGAACACGTGCCCACTGCTGCAAGAAATTTCAAGTCGACTACCTATGCTTGGGAACACGTGACTACTAGTGCAAGGAGGGGACGACTAGTGCATAAGACAAGGATGTGACATAAACCCTTTCTCCTATGCACCCAAGTATATTAATGGGGATGAAACCCCTTTTCAAGAAGGCAAGCTCAAGGATAAAATTTTTGACATGACATGTCAGAATGAATGTCAGATTTAACAATACGCCTTGGGGAGTGGAGAAAACTTTTTGTATTATGATGGCTTAGGAAATGTTGGGGGCTACTATAGAAGGGCGGTCAAGATCAATCTTGGCTTTTATTTTATTTTTGAGTTAAATATTTAAATTTGTCATATTCTTTAACATGCACACTAATATGCCTTTATTTATTTAATTACTAATTTATTATTTGAGTGTTGGATGTGACTTAGAGGTCACAAGATTGTAATGTGTACCATTCTGTCACTTAGGAAATATATTAGTTTAGAACACTCATTAGTCTCTATATGCTATTATTATTATTATTTTATTGGATAGCAATCTAGAATCTGGGAATATTCTTTAATATTTTATTGGTCTATATTAAGGAAGGGATTTATTTGCCTTTACCATAAATTTTCTAGAGAGGAAAATGCATGCCTACAGCAATGTATCTCGTAGATTTTATTATGTCTTCTCTTACAACAAACTTCATTTTGTTATATCATGAAATTAATTTGACGACTTCCTTGCTTAGAATTGCATTAAGCTTGGTAATTAAAATCAATTTTATCCATGCATGTGATATGAACATAAAATTTTCCTTCCAAATTATTGAGTGCACAACAATATTGTAAGCAATCTACTAAGTTTTAAATTTATACAATCAATGGTATCACATAACATCTATGGATTGTTATTATTAACTAGTCATTTACAATACCACACGGAGAAAACTTTCTTTCACATTTTCAAATGATAACAATGATGTCAAAGAAAATCTATGACTCATACCAATGCTTTCATAACAATATAAACTCCAAATGAAACATGCATATACAACCTTATCAATTATTTCCTCTACACGTACATTAGGTAACAATGATACAATCTCCTTCCATCATAATGGGGCAACATAAGGGACTTTTCAAAATCATAAGGAACATGAACATTGAAAGATATGGACAATGAGTAGCATGAACATTGTCCAACATGATCGTTGAGAACATGAACAAGCTGGTGAATCCTCTTTCACAAATGAGGGCACAATGTCAAGTTTTCTCATCCAACATCAATCTGCAAGATGATAATTCCAAGCCATTTCCATTGCTCCCTTGGATATAAATCTGCATATGCAACACAAAAAAATAACAAAGACCATGGGTTCTTTCCACCCAACCATAGGCCTCAAAGAGACCACCCCCATGCTAGGGAACAAGGCTCAAACTAGGATACACATACAATCTTTCAATGCATAAACATTACATTTCAAACTTGAACAATTTCCCCCCAAGGCTATTTCACAATGGCTTCATAGATGGAACCATAAACATAGAGTGAAGGTGTGTTCTAAAATGGAGACTTGCCATACCAAACCATATCTGCAATAAACAATTTTCATGCCCTCTCAGGGCTATCATAATTCAGAAAATTTCATGCCCTCTCGGGGCTATCATAAATCAACAATTTAATGCCCTCTCAGGGCCTCCACATTTCCTCCTCCAAACCCACTACCATCAGCTATAGCTCCTCAAACTTCCTTTCTACACCATACTTTCCTTATCACCCCCAGCAAGATATGAAATGTTATGGCATACAATGGAGCCCATACTCCAAGGTTCTCAATACATTTTTTAAACCCAACTTAAGCCCTTCACCCTAGACTTCTCTTCCCTTCCCACAAGGGTGAGTGTAAGTCCCACGCCCATAACAATACTCAAGCACAAAACAAGAAAACAAAACTAAGTAGAAATAAAACAAGAAATTTTCAAGAGCACATCACATTTTCACAACACAATATCAACACCCATAATACAACAAGGAAATAGACGAAATCCAAACCTCATACTCACAATACTCCACACAATACAACAAGATGCACAATGGTGTCACACTAATCTACATGGAATGAACACTATTCAAGCACTCACATGAATGCTACTCCACAATGCAATGCAATGCATACTCCATTGATAAACTCCACACTTGCATATTTTCTTAACCATGCTAAAAGAAAGAAATGGAAAAGAAGCAAGTTTGAGATACCAACCTTGGTCCAAGCTAGGGTAAGGATAGTTGTAGTAGAGCTCCCCTAATCTCCCTCCAAAACCTAACTGTCTCTAAGATTAGAGAGCGGGCAAACACCCCACTAGTTTGGCCAAGACCCTCTAATAAAGCCTTCCCACTAACTTATTTTAGCAAAAACACTAAGCCACTACTTCTTACAAACTTTTCTCCTCTAATGGTTCATTGATAGCCCTCACGAGCTCTGAGTTATGACCCTCAAACGATCAACCTCAAAATGCACTTAGAGCACCTTAGAGACTCCTTGGTACAGGGTGGCCGCAAATGATGGATGGTCTTCATGGATAGAACAAGGGTGTGACTAGGGTTCACCTACCCATCCAAAGCTAATGGTACTGATGATTCGATGCCAAGATCAGCGATTTCAAAGTTACACTGTGGTGCACCTATGAACTGAGGCACACTGCAAGTTTTGGCATCGAGCGAGATCGCTGTGCTGAATCCAAAGGGAATGTGATCTCTCAAAAATGAGATAGGTTATTTTAGGCCTCAGTATCATTATCTTGTAGCATTTGATAGTTCATCGATAGCCCTCATGAGCTCTGAGTTATGACCCTCGAAAGATCGACCTCAAAATGCACTTAGAGCACCTTGGAGACTCCTCGGTATGAGGTGGCTACAAATGATGGATGGTCTCCGTGGCTGGAACAAGGGTGTGACTAGGGTTCACCCACCCATCCAAAGCTAATGGACTAATGATTTGATGCCAAGATCAACAGTTTCAAAGTTACACTATGGTGCACCTATGAATTGAGGCACACTGCGAGTTTTGGCATCGAGAAAGATCGTTGTGCTAAATCCAAACGGAATGTGATCTCTTGAAAATGAGAAAGGTTATTTTAGGCCTTAGTATCACCATCTTTTAACATTTGATAGTTCATTGATAGCCCTCATGAGCTCTGAGTTATGACCCTCGAAAGATCGACCTCAAAATGCACTTAGAGCACCTTGGAGACTCTTCGGTATGGGGTGGCCGCAAATGATGGATGGTCTCCATGGCTAGAACAAGGGTGTGACTAGGGTTCACCCACCCATATGGAGCTAATGGCACTAACGATTCGATGCCAAGATTAGTGGTTTCAAAGTTATGCTGCGATGCATCTATGAACTGAAGCACACTGCGAGTTTTGGCATCGAGTGAGATTGTTGTGCCGAATCCAAACAGAATGTGATCTCTCAAAAATGAGATAGGTTATTTTAGGCCTCAACATCAGCGTCCCGTAGCATTTGATAGTTTATCGATAGCCCTCACGAGCTCCGAGTTATGACCCTTAGAAGATCAACCTCAAAATGCACTTAAAGAACCTTGGGGACTCCTCGGTATGGGGTGGCCACGGATGATAGAGGGTCTCTGTGGTTGGAACAAGGGTGTCACTATGGTTCACCCACCCACTCAAAGCCAATGGCACTTACTTGTAGCCAGTAGGAGTTAGATTTTGAAAAGTTGTCAAGAAAGGTTGACCCCTTTGACTTGTATCATGAAAGGTTGCTTTGTGCCTTGCTTGATTGTTTGAAGACTACTCCATGTGTCACTATCTTTCTTGAAAAAAAAATTCTTTTGAACATCAAGCTTGAAATATTATCAATTATTGTCAAACTTTTTCAACCAAGTCAAAACGTCAAGTGCAAATATTTGTTTGTATTTTTTGCTAAGGGGAGTTTCATAAATTGATTTTGATTTTCTATGTCTTTAGTGCTTGAACATGCTTAAAATGGCTCTTTGGTCTTAGAGCTATTGGTATTTTCTAACTTCATGGTCTATGATATGCATACTAATAATTTCTTTCACTAAATGGTTTCCTTGATCTATTGACTACACTTAAATTTGTTCACTTGTCATCTCTCTTTCTTTATCTACATTGCTATTTGGGATTTTTTCATAGCTCTTGACTTGAGTCACTAGTGTTGTAACCTGCTTGGACAATTTTTTTGACAAGTCACTCATTTATTTCTACCTCTCTTTGACATGTGAACACTCTACCTCTCTAGTTTGGACATCAAGTTATCTTGTGTCATCTTATTAGCTTCCTCTAGTCTCCTTCATGCTTTATTATCTATCTACCACTATGGTATTCAAACCTTGTGCTACCAAAACTCAACCAAATCTAGATGATCATGATATCCTCCATGCCACTAAAGAGTTTCAAGATCTATATGTTCAATACAAAGAGCTAGAAGAGACAAATAATCTTTCTTACCTTCATCTCTCTAAGCACATGATAGAAATCAATTCTAAACTTGAGAAAAGGTTAGAGGAGAATATTGCATTCTTAAATTAATCTCCCTTAAGACCTTTACATACACACAGGTCATCTTCTTCAAGGTCTACATATTCTATGCTAAGACATCAAATATCTTCATCTTCTAGATCTAAAGACCTCTTTAGAGAACAAGCAAGTGATACCTCGTTTGAGCCTATGCCAAAATTTCATTATGGACCTATCTTTGACCAAGATAGTGATGAAGACATGGATGCATTCTATTCGCTTAAGAAAAAACAAAATTATCATGGAGAAATTTTTGAGAGAACTTTTACTCCATTGGAATATTCTCATGATAACATATTGCAAACACTTCTTGATAATGAATCCATCACATTACTAGACAACTCTAGACCTTATGAACTCAAAATCAAACCTCCGTGGTGGAGAAATTATCATTATTGCCACTTCCATGGAAGAAAATTTCATAAAACTAAAGATTCCATAGTGTTGAAACATAAAATCCAAGATCTCATTTGTGATGGGATTGTTGATACCTCTAATGACTCATGTGTCACAAGATCATGTTGATGAACCTATGTCAAGTGATGATTTCCTTGACATCTTCACTTCTTATAACACTAATGAACCTCCTAAAGTGTCAAAGCTTTCGAAAATGCCTCCACCAAATAAGGAACCTAATTCTTTCCATATAGACCATGCGTACCCTCAAGGGCTACAACTAAAATAAAATCAAGCTAACCTTCACTTGTCTGCAAACCTTTTCCATGCTACTAAGACTAAAGATCCTCAACATTCATGCAATACTATGATTACTATGCCCACTTTAGCTAATCCTGCATTATTGCTTTAAGATTCTATCATGCACACCTCACATTTTCCCTTGTCCTTAGAAGGTGCTCCATATCAAGATGACTCTGAAAAAGAAAAATATATAAATAAAGATCAAGATCAAACACCTTTTCATCTCATCCAAAATTTCACCTTTCTATATCCTATGTGTTACCCACCTCCTACATATGATGAAGATACCATTTCCACTACCTCCATTGAGCTTATTGAAACTTATGGGAAAAGTGATCTTTCTATGCTATATAAAGAAAGATGTCAAGATCAAAGTGTCCCCTCATGTTCTGCTTTTCCATATCCACTTCAAAACTATGCTCAAGATTCAAACACTCCTATCAAAGGTCTTTCTCCTATAAAAGGTACTCATGAGTCTATTGATGACTTTGGTCATGCTACTCACTCTAAAGATGTTGAAATCCCTAGTCACTATCCCTTTGCATTTTGTAATTCTATCCTTGGTCCTTATCCATCTAATCTAAAGTCTTCAAACCTTATCCTACACTTTCTACTTCTAGCTCTCCTAATGTACCTCAAGATCAAAAAGACATTCATCCTAGAAAATAACCATCCACTCAACCATCTAAACCAGTCATATCAGCCTTATTCATCCATAAGTCCCAAATCTTTTGGAAGCAATTTGGATGTTCAACACAAGAAATACAACAATACATTAAAAAATAGACATCATTATGTCTCATCTAATCAACATGTGAATGGACATAACGAAAATATATTGAAGATACCACAAAGGTTCACTATTCAAAAAGTGAAATCAAAGAAAATATGGGTTCCTAAACCCATTATTGAAGAAATGTGTTATAAAGTATCCAAAGTCTCTCTTGAAAGACTTTAATATTGAACATAAATGTAAGTTGACATTCAATATTCCAAAGGCTTCCACTCCATTTTCTTCCAAACATCTTTCTCAAAAGCTTACAAATATTCACTCAATCTTCTTATAACATTGTCCTACCAGCTCATACATCTAAACCTTGATCCATTTCCTCCATCATTCCTCCATCATTTGGAAACCCTCCAAGGTGTGTGTAAATGTTGATCTTCCCCACTTTGTCACCTACCCTTATGCAATGTTTTCAAAGCTACACTTACCTACTATCCATACTCATACAATCCTTCCAAGGAATGAACTCTTATCCTACTATCATCTCACTTCCTTCACCCTATCAACATCATTGAGAATACTTATCTATGGTCTTGGCTTATCATAACTTATCTTTCCTTTAGGAACACTATCTAACTTGAAAATAGTTGACTTATTTCTAAAAAATAAAAATAAAATAGAAAAGAAGATAAAAAATGTGCCTTGGTGAAAACCATTATCTTATCCATGAGATTCCCTATTTTACTTTCTCATTCACTCATAGCCTTCATATCCAACTTCATATCATGTCATTATGCATATGCTATCTTGCTTATTGGCTTTAATTGCTTATCCTACATGCCATCTTCTTTCATGGATTTCATGGCTTATCCCAAATGTGCTTCATACAATTTTTCAATATGAAAGTCTTTCAAAACATTATACAATATTATGACTCTTTATGCTTTCAAATGCTATGATTGGTTGCAAAATAGAAGAAATCAAGTATTCTAAATGTTCATCCGTACTTTCTAGATTTTTCTTATTTGATTAGTTTGATAAAAAATAGTTTTAATAATCATAATGTCAGCTTTATGTCAAATAAGGAAAAAACCAAATTTTTAATAAGATATTTTCAAAAAATTATCTTTCATATAGCTATAAATGCTCTTAAAATTGTCCTTATAGCCTTGTATCACATGCAAATATGATTTGCAAGAAATTTCTCAATATCTTCCTCTTATAATTCCTTACAAAGAACCTACCAAAATACAAATACCATGTACAAAAAAAGTACACATTTTACTTCATAATACATCATAAATTTTAGAAATTCTCCCCAATACCACCCCCCTCCAACTCTTCATGATGTACCTACATTTCAATATCATAAAAAAATTAGTAACTTATTATATTAAACAAGATAATCATCAATTCATTAAATCATTATGAAGAAAATAATATAAGAAGTATATATACCTAGTCAAGTATTTCAATAGGGTACTCTCTCTATTTTAGGGTCTCCAACAGGGCTTCATGATCAACATTAGCAATAGTAAAAAGTTATTTTACTTTTGGTCTTCCTTGATGCTTCAATAACTTTACATTTGTTGCTATAATAATATGCGAATATATGAGAATTACTTTGTGCTTCAGATAGTCTTCAAATGCAGAAATTCTGTTCCTTCTAAGCATGTATTTTCGTAGCCATGTTCTAGCAACAACCACTGAACCAGTAGGATATGTGAATCCATCATCATCTGTAATTGGTTGTGCAAGTTTTTGTTTGCCTCTTACACAACGTGCTAACCAATAATCGAATTTCTCATCATTCCCCTATGGTGCAACCAATGCAAAGACATGTCCTGGCTGAAGTAGATCTGATAGATGGTTATGCTCAAGTGAACTTTCCATGTCATCATTTTTGATAGAGGGTATGATAGAAAATAGAGTAAGATAATGTGGAGCCCATGTGTCCACCCACTCGCTTGACTCACAGTGATCCAAATCACACTGAAAATAAGTACAACAAAAACAAGCTAGTTTTCATGTCCAAATGGTCCATGTACTAGAATCAGAGCTCTGAAATGAATGCATTTTTGATGAGTCTCTCACTGTAGCACAATCTGATCTATCACCTATGGACCCTTCCTCAACCAACCAAAAGAACCTGCGTACTATTGAGATAATGGGTGTTGCACACATTGCATAATATTGTTATTTTATTTTTATTATGTAATGTTGTACCTAGATGGACGTGCAACATGTAAAGATTCCCATGGAATATTCTTGATGAGTTGTATTGTAACATTGTGAAAATATTTTATTTAATTATTTAATATTAGGGAAAAGAATTAAATGCCCAATATTAAATGTGGGGTCAGTGGGTTAGGTAGCACATGGTTTATGTAATACCACTTAGTGGTTTTGTGGGACTTGCTACTATATAAGTAGCCACAAGGGTAGTTGTTGTAGAGATATATAGAGAGTAAGAGTGATAAGGAGAAGACAAAAGGCAAGAGTCGAGCGGGACAAGGCTTGACAGGTTAGCCAAGGGAGCATTTGTGAACATTGGAAGCATGGCATGAGATGTGTGGATTCATGCTTGTTCACATAGTTTGCTCGGTTGTGGCTATGGCCATGAAGGCTTCCATGGTTGTATGGCAATGGTATTTTTGCTGAATAATACATGGTGATGGATGCTTTTGGAGGCTAGGTTTTTTCCTCAATGAGGGTTTCCCAGGGTATATCTTGTGTCACATTTTGTGGGTATGTTGTCTATTCTCTTGCATGTGAATTTTAATTCCGTGTTTATTTCAGATTTATTATGGGTTATGTTCCCATGAAATATTCTTGATGAGTTGTATTGTAACATTGTGAAAATATTTTATGTAATTATTTAATATTGGAGAAAAGAATTAAATGCCTAATATTAAATGTGGGGTCAGTGGGTTAGGTAGCACATGGTTTTAGCACATAGTTTATGTAATACCACTTGGTGGTTTTGTGGGACTTTCTACTATATAAGAAGCCACAAGGGTAGTTGTTGTAGAGAGAGTGAGAGTGACAAGGAGAAGACGGAAAGCAAGAGTCAAGCGGGATTAAGCTTGATAGGTTAGCCAAGGGAGCATTTGTGAAGGTTGAAAGCATGGCATGGGATGTGTGGATTCATGCTTGTTCACATAGTTTGCTCGGTTGTGGCTATGGCCATGAAGGCTTCCATGGTTGTATGGAAATGGTATTTTTTGCTGAATAATACATGATGATGAATGCTTTTGGAGGCTGGGTTTTTTCCCTCAATGAGGGTTTCCCAAGGTATATCTTGTGTCACAATTTTGTGGGTATGTTGTCTATTCTCTTGCATGTAGATTTTAATTCCATGTTTATTTCAGATTTATTATGGGTTATGTGGAAACGGTTATATTCTTTATTGCCAAGTTTCCTTACACGTACCACTGAATCAAGAGTCCCCCCCTGTGATAATGCTAAACTACACCAATCAACAATGCTACGAGCATCAAGAAGCTCTGTTGTTGAAATCTTCAGTTGCTCCTTAACTAGAGCTCTTTTCACACATGCCCCTACTCCATTATGTTCCCCTTTTCCATGGTCGGACTCAAAAAAACTCCAAATATGAGGCACCCTTCTCTCTATGTGCATCCTACACAACCAATAAAAAATGCAAGCATTCTTGAATTGACCTATACAGTTATCTGACCAAATGATATATCTACCCATAGCAATTGCATGCTCATGTAAGAAATAAAAAAAACTCTCAAAACAATGTTGCACAAACTCGTGAGAGTGAGATTTATCATCACTCATAAAAAATGATACTCTCTAATAATCTTTCGATTATCTTCCGCACTATCTGAGGCATGTCTATATATTATGTAAACAAAAATTGCAATCTGAATGGAGTTCTAATGTGAGATTGTGTCTCATTTTGAGGTTGCAATGTGTAGTTCTCAGCAAAATCAAAAACTGATATAATAGTGTCAATGGAAAAAGTCTCCTTACACATTCTAAATTGTTGATCCAACCACTGAGACCTGTGACTATGTCTTGTATACTTGTAAAAAAGATTTGCCTTGAAATCTGAAATAAAATTAGCCACATTGATATCTTTTTCAACCAATTCACATCTAGAGCTTTCATTCCCACTCTTCAATGTGTATTTCACCGTTTCATATACCATTTTTTTTAGTATTGTCTTTCCAAGATCTTGTTCGCACCCCTCATGGAAACATGTGTCAAACTTAGATAAGCCACCACATTCTGAACAGTTCTCATTTAAGCAAGCATTTCTATAAAAAGAACAACCATCAACTCTACGACATAAGAGTTGATCTAGCAAGTCTCTTGATGATTTTGGAAGCCCACTAGCCCTACAATCCTCTAACATTTATTTACTATGCAAAGTAGAATAGATGGAGCGTAATAGTTCATGGTGCATAGAAAACTCAACATGATATTTGCAACAACATGTATTTCAAATTTTGAGTGGCACACAATAAAATGGCTTCAAAGATTCAAAATTCCTTTGTGATATATGAAGACTTGGATGACTCTCTCTAAATTGTTTGAACAACATAGTTTGACTTACCTCTAAATGGTGTTTAGGATGTGGCGTGTGGTCTCTGATGCCAATTCTCAACTTTAAGACGTCTTTAGCATTGGGTGATACTCATGAGTTAGAGTGCCAAAATTGTGTAATTTCTTCCTTCACATCGTCGGATAGCTTCTTATCAAAACGTGGAAGTCTCCCACCAAATGCCCATGTTTCATTTTGAAGAGGATCATCAATTTTCTTTCATCGAGTAAGTGCTCTTCTCAAAGTAGTACGATTTAGATTCAAATCAATACAATTTTGTCTCATATATCTACCCTTTCTCAAATGATGACTTACCAAAGAGGTTGTAATAACCCTTCGAGCAACTCTATTATCCTTCTCTCTACTATTTTTTCCAATGCTATTGAGAGCACTAAAAAGATTTTTCATGATAATGGCATTTCTTTCCAACTTTTTATTGAAACGAATCTTCAATTTGGAAAGCATAGGTCTCATCTTTTGCATCTTTAATAAGTGCATGAAAAGCTGACATTGCTCTACCACTATCTTGTTGCCGATAAATATCTGATATAGTCTTGAAGCCCATAACCAAATGGTTCTTTCTAATTTTTTTCCTTCCAAACTAGTAATAATCATTTCATCAATTTCAATTATCCATTTTGCTGTTTTAGAACTTTCCTGTCGATTATAATTAGGAGATATGTAAGGTTCTTGTGCATTAGGTTCCTGTGCATTGTCATCTTTGACATGGTCAATTATGCAATTTGGATTATGACTTGGTGGCATTTCTTCTTCAAAATTTTTATTCTCCAAATTTTCAATTTCAGCATTATCATTTTCAATAGGTACATTTTCATTCCCCAACTGTACATATTCATTATCTGACTCTATGATTTTACCTTCGATTAATTCATTGTCAACTTGACTGATATTTAGCATACCTTGTCTTTTTCTTCGGTGTTCCATTTTGTCCCTTTCCCTATATGCCACAATGTCTTCATTGGATATCTTCCTTTTGCATTTATCCTTTTGACGACTGCCACTCCCCATTCAGATGACAAATTCGAACACCTAATGTTATATTTTCAATTTTTTTTTGATTGGTTGGGCCCCAAAATGCGACTTTTTATAGAACCCATGAAAAAAGAGGTGAAAAAGTGATTTTGTCGGGTTTGCAAGGATAGGGAAATATTGGAAATTGGTGCCAGTAAAATTGGATATCTGATTTACGATCGAATATTTGATTTTGTAAAGTGAATTTTTGGGGTAAAACTTTCTATAGTTTCCCACCTTTGCCATAATTATATTAATATTATGAAAATCATTGCAGGGAAACCGACTTTGGTTTATTACTAACCTAATAGTATAGTAGTATTAATATATAATAGTATTAATATATAGTAATATTAATATATAGTATTAATATAGCTATAATATCAATATTATTATTATACTCATAATAGTATTTATATTATTACTATAGATATAATAGTGTAAATATTTAGCGTTTATTTATATTATTATTATAATTATGCTACAATATAGTATTAATATATATATATTATTATTATAGCTATAATAGTATTATTATTATTACTATAGATATAATAATATTAATATTTAATATTTATATATATATATAATTATTATTATTATCATAAAATAGTATAAATAGTATATATATATATATATATCCTTTCATTTTTTAACCCATATACATATGAACGATTCCAATATGTCCCTAGGGGTTCTAGGACCCCTAGGGACATATGTCATCGTTTAATGGGTCAAAGGGGGTCATAGGTCAACTATGGCTCCCTTGACCCATATGAACGATTCGAATGTCCTTAGGGGTCCTAGGACCCCTAGAGACATATGTCGTTCTTTAATGGGTCAAAGGGGGTCATAGGTCACCCTTTGACCCCCTTTGACCCATATGAATGATTCGAATATGTCCCTAGGGATCCTAGGACCCTAGGGACATATGTCATCATTTAATGGGACAAAGGCGGTCATAGGTCACCCTATGACCCCCTTTGACCCATATGCACGATTCGAATATGTCTCTATGGGTCCTAGGACCCCTAGGGACATGTCATTGTTTAATGGGTCAAAGGGGGTCATAAGTCACCCTATGGCCCCCTTTGACCAATATGAACGATTCCAATATGTCCTTAGGGGTCCTAGGACCTCTAGAAAAATATGTCATCATTTAATGGGTCAAAGGGAGTCACAGGTCACCTTATTACCCCCTTTGACCCATAGGAATGACTTGAATATGTCCTTAGGGGTCCTAGGACCCCTACGGACATATGTCAAAGTTTAATGGGTCAAAGAGGGTCGTAGGTCACCCTATGACCCCCTTTGACCCATATGGCCCATTCGAATATGTCCCTAGGGGTCCTAGGACCCCTAGGGACATATGTCGTCAATTAATGAGTCAAAGGGGGTCATAGGTCACCCTATGACCCCCTTTGACCTATATGAACGATTCGAATATGTCCCTTAGGGTCCTAGGACCCCTAGTGACTTATGTCGTTGTTTAAGGGATCAAAAGGGGTCATAGGTCACCCTATGACCCCCTTTGACCCATATGAATAATTCGAATATGTCCCTAGGGGTCCTAGGACCCCTAGGGACATATGTCTTCGTTTACTGGATCAAAGGGGGTCATAGGTCACCCTATGACCCCTTTTGACCCATATGCATGATTCGAATATGTCCTTATGCGTCCTAGGACCCCTAGAGACATATGTCATCGTTTAATCGGTCAAAAGGGGTCATAAGTCACACTATGACCCCCTTTGACCAATATGCACGATTTGAATATGTCCTTAAGGGTCCTATGACCCCTATGGACATATGTCATCATTTAATAGGTCAAAGAGAGTCATAGGTGACCCTTTGACCCATAGGAACGATTCGAATATGTCCCTAGGGGTCCTAGGACCCCTCGAGACATATGTCATCATTTAATTGGTCAAAGGGGGTCATAGGTCACCATATGACCCCCTTTCATTCATATGAATGATTTGAATATGTCCTTAGGGGTCCTAGAACCCCTGAGGACATATGTCATCATTTAATGGGTCAAAGGGGGTCATAAGTCACCCTATGACCCCCTTTAACTCATATGGGTCATTCGAATATGTCCCTAGGGGTCCTAGGACCCCTAGGGACATATGTCATCATTTAATGGGTCAAAGGGGGTCATAGGTCACCCTATGACCCCTTTTGACCCATATGAATGATTCAAATATGTCCCTAGGGGTCCTACGACCCCTAGGGACATAAGTCATCATTTAATGGGTCATAGGTCACCCTATGACCCCTTTTGACCCATATGAATGATTTGAATATGTCCCTATGGGTCCTAGGACCCCTAGGGACATATTTTATCGTTTAATAGGTCAAAAGGTGTCATAAGGCACCCGATGACCCCCTTCGTCCCATATGAACGATTCAAATATGTCCTGAGGGGTCTTAGGACCCCTAGGGACATAAGTCATAGTTTACTGGGTCAAAGGGTGTCATAGGTCACCCTATGACCCGTTTTGACCCATATGAACAATTCGAATATGTCCCTAGGGATCCTAAGACCACTAGGGACATATGTCGTTGTTTAATGGGTCAAAGGGTGTCATAGGTCACCCTATGACCCCCTTTGACCCATATGAATGATTTGAATATGTCCCTAAGGGTTATAAGACCCCTAGAGACATATGTCATCATTTAACGGGTCAAAGGGGGTCATCGGTCAACCTATGACCCCCTTTGACCCATATGAACAATTTGAATATGTCTCTAGGCGTCTTAGGACCCCTAGGGACATATGTCATCGTTTAATGGGTCAAACGGGGTCATAGGTTACCCTATGACTTCCTTTGACCCATATGAATGATTCGAACATGTCCTTATGAGTCCTAGGACCCCTAGGGACATATGTCATCATTTAATGGGTCAAAGGGTGTCATAAGGCACCCTATGACCCCCTTTGACACACGAACAATTCAAATATCTCCCTAGGGGTCCTAGGACCTCTAGGGACATATGTCGTCATTTAATGAGTCAAAGAGGACCTATGACCCCCTTTGACCCATATGGCCCATTCGAATATGTCAAAGGGGACCCCTAGAGACATATTTGAATTGTTCATATGGGTCACGCTTTGACTCATATGATTCATTTGAAAATGTTCCTAGGGGTCCAAGGACACTAGCGACATATGTCATCATTTAATAGGTCAAAGAGGGTCATGGGTCACCCTATGACCCCCTTTGACCCATATTACCCATTCGAATACGTCCCTAATGGTTCTAAGATCCTTAGCGACATATGTCATCGTTTAATTAGTAAAAAAGAGTCATTGGTCACCTTCTAAGCTCCTTTGACTCAAACTACCCATTCGAATATGTCCATAGCGATCCTAGGACCCCTAGGGACATATGTCATCATTTTATGGGTCAAAGGGTCCTATAACCCTCTTTAACCCATATTACCCATTCGAATATGTCCCTAGGGGTCCTAGGGACATATGTCATCATTTAATGGGTCATAGGGGATCACAGGGTGAATTTGACGTATATGAACGATTCAGATATGTCCATAGAGGTCCTAGGACCCCTAGGGACATATGTCATCGTCTAATGGGTCAAAGGGGGTCATAGATCACACTATGACCTCTTTTAACCCATATGAATGATTCAAATATGTCTCTATGGGTCCTAGGAGCCCTAAGGACATATGTCATTATTTAATCGATCAAAGGGGGTCATAAGGCACCCTATGACACCCTTTGACCTATATAAATGATTCAAATATGACCTAATGGGTCAAAGGGGGTCATACGGCACCCTATGACCCCTTTTGACCCATATGGCCCATTTGAATATTTCTCTTGGCGTCCTACGACCCCAAGGAACATATGTCATCGTTTAATGGGTCAAAAGGGGTCATAGGTCACCCGATGACCCCCTTTGACCCATATGAATAATTCAAATATGTCCCTAGGGGTCCTATGTGTAGAACCAGAATCAGTATGCAAAGAACATTAACAAATGAAGTAAACATTCACAAACCAAAAACTAAATTCACATATATGCTTAGACTAAGAAAGAAAATAAGAAGTGCAAAACCTCACAAGAGAAAACACTCCATGCTTTCTTGATTCTGTAGATGTGTCCTTTTGCTGTGGATGTATGCTCAAGATGCTCAAAAGCTGCTTCAATGGAGATGGGTAATGAAAAATTGGTAGCTTTGTGAGCTCTCAATTTGGCATTATAAGAGTATGGTTGATGGCTTTGGTTCTCAAAATAGCATGGTAACTTTAGTTCAAAGATTGTTGATGAAATGGCTTGGGATGGGATTCAATTTCTAGGCTAAGGGGTAGAGGGATGGAGGGCTTAGATGCAAGGATGGATGAAGGCTTAAGGAGGGCTAAGCTGCACTCAAAGGGGAGCACATGGATTGTGCTTGTTTAGCACCAATGGGAAGGTGACACTTGTCACAAGGAGGAGGAGTGTGAGAGGGTAGGGTTAAGGGTTGGTTAAAGTCATGATGAGTGGGGTTGAGTATGTAAGAGGGATGTAAGAGGAATGAGTGTGGAAGAGGGAAGAGTGTGTAAGATGGATGTAAGAGTCATGAGTGGGCTTGTAAGAGTCTTTATGTTTTATAAGAGCACTCATGACTTAGTGGTTGGGTTTTTTTGAGGGGAGACTTTGGTTTGGATTAGGAAAGTCTTAAACTTGTTTAAGGAATGTGACAACATTAGGGGGTAGATTAGGCTTGGGTTTAAGATTAGATTAGGGATGTTAGAGATGTGCAAGTGGATGGCATTAATGAGGGTGGGTGAGTTAGTGGCTAAGCTTGGTTAGTATGGGTGGATGGGGTGGATTAGGCTAAATGGAGGATTAGAAATAGGTTAGGGGTTTTTGAATTTGAGGATTTCATTTATCAAATAGATTTATTTAATAAATGGGGATTTTTGGAATTAGATAGAAGAATAGGATTTAATTGATAAATAATAGATTATTTGATTTATCAATTAGGACTATAGATGATTAATTAAATTAATCAACTAGGGGATGACAAAGGATTAATTAAATAGAAATTTAATTAATAATGCCTTTTTAGATAACTAAATAGGATTACTAAAATAGTGTAATTAAATTTAGGTGTCTACACTATGAACCCTAGGGACATATGTTATCGTTTAATGGGTCAAAGGGGGTCATAGGTCACCTTATGACCTCCTTTGACTCATATGGCCCATTCAAATATGTCCCTAGGACCCCTAGAGATATATATCATCGTTTAATGGGTCAAAGGGGGTCATAAGGCACCCTATGACCCCCTTTGACCCATATGAATGATTCGAATATGTCCTTAGGGTTTCCAAGAACCCTAGGGACATATGTCATTGTTTATTGGATCAAAGGGGGTCACAGGTCACCCTATGACCCCCTTTGACTCATATGAACGATTCGAATATCTCTGTAGGGGTCATAAGACCCCTAAGGACATATGTCATCGTTTAATGTGTCAAAGGGGGTCATAAGTCACCCTATGACCCCCTTAACCCATATGAACGATTCGAATATGTCCCTATAAGTCTTAGGACCCCTAGGGACATATGTCATCGTTTAATAGGTCAAAGGGGGTTATAAGGCACCCTATGACCCCCTTTGACCCATATGAAAAATTTGAATATGTCCTTAGGGGTCCTAGGACCCTTAGGGACATATGTCATCGTTTAATATGTCAAAGGGGGTCATAGGTCACCCAATGACCACTTTGACCAATATGGCTCATTCAAATATGTCCCTAGGGGTCTGAAGACCTCTAAGGACATATGTCATTGTTTAATAGGTCAGTTGGGGTCATAGCTCACCCTATGACCCCCTTTGAACCATATGAATGATTTGAATATGTCCTTAGGGGTCCCATGACCCCTAGGGACATATGTCGTCGTTTAATAGGTTAAAGGGACCTATGACCCCCTTTGACACATATGAATAATTTCAATATGTCCGTAGGGGTCTTACGACCCCTAGCGACATATATCATCGTTTAATGGGTCAAAGGGTATCATAGGTCACCCTATGACTCCCTTTGACCCATATGAATGATTCGAATATGTCCTTAAGGGTTATAGGACCCCTAGCGACATATGTCATCATTTAATGGGTCAAAGGGGGTCATAGGTCACCCTATGATCCCCTTTGACCCATATGAACAATTTGAAATGTTCCTAAGGGTTTTAGGACTCCTAGAGACATATGTCGTCATTTAATGGGTCAAAAGGGGTCATAGGTCACCTATGACCCCTTTCACCCATATGAACGATTGGAATATGTCCTTAGGGGTCCTATGACCCCTAGCGACATATTCAAATCGTTCATATGGCTCAAAAGGGCTCACCGTATGACCTCCTTTGACCCATATGACCCATTCGAATATGTTCTTAGGGGTCCGAGGACTACTAGCGACGTATGTCATCGTTTAATAGGTCAAAGAGGGTCATAGATCACCCTATGACTCCCTTTGACCCATATTACCAATTTCAATATGTCGCTAGGAGTTCTAAGATCCCTAGAGATATATGTCATCGTTTCATGGGTCAAAGAGAGTCATAGGTCGCCCTATGACACCTTTTGACCAATATTACCCATTCAAATATGTGCCTAAGGGTCCTAGGATCCCTAGAGACATATGTCATCATTTAATTCATCGTTTAATGGGTCAAAGGGGGTCATAGGTCACCCTATGACCCCTTTTAACCCATATGAATGATTCGAATATGTCCTTATGGGTCCTAGGACCCCTAGGGACATATGTCGTTTAATGGGTCGAAGGGGGTCATAAGGCACCCTATGACCCCCTTTGACCCATATGAATGATTCGAATATGTCCCTAGGGGTCTTAGGACCCCTAGGGACATATGTCATCGTTTAATGGGTCAAAAGACACCATAGGTCACCCTATGACCCCCTTTCACCCATATGGCTCATTCGAATATGTCCCTCGGGGTCCTAGGACCCCCACGAACATATGTCGTCATTTAATGGGTCAAAGGGGGTTATAGGTGACCCTATGACCCCCTTTGAACCATATGAATTATTCGAATATGTCCTTAGGGGTACCATGACCCCTAAGGACATGTGTGGTCGTTTAATAGGTCAAAGGTGGTCATAGGTCACTCTGTGACCCCCTTTGACCCATATAAACGATTGCAATATGTCCCTAGGGGTCCTAGAACCCCTAGGAACATATGTCATCATTTAATGGGTTAAAGGGTGTCATATGTCATCCTATGACCCCTTTTGACTTATATGAATGATTTGAATATGTCTCTAGGGGTTATAAGACCCCTTGAGACATATATCGTTGTTTAATGGGTCAAAGAGGGTCATAGGTCACCTTATGACCCCCTTTGACTCATATTACCTATTCGAATATGTCTTTAGGGGTTCTAAGATCCGTAGAGACATATGTCATTATTTAATGGGTCAAAAAGAGTCATAGGTCACCCTATGACCCCCTTTGACCCATATTACCCATTTGAATATGTCCTTAAGAGTCCTAGGACGCCTAGGGACATATGTCGCCATTTAATGGGTCAAAGAAACTTTTGAACCACTTTGACCTATATTACCCATTCGAATATGTCCCTGGGGGTCCTTGGACCCCTAGAGACATATATCGTCGTTTAATGGGTCAAAAGGGGTCACAAGGCACCATATCAGCCCCTTTGACTCATATGAACGATTCGAATATGTCTCTAGGGGTCCTAAGATCCGTAGGGACATATTTCATCGTTTAATGAGTCAAATGGGGTCATAAGTCACCCTATGACCTCCTTTGACCCATATGGCCCATTCAAATCTGTCGCTAGGAGTCCTAGGACCCATAGGGACATATGTCGTCATTTGATAGGTCAAAGGGAGTCATAGGTCACCCCATGGCACTTTTGACCCATAGGAACAATTTGAATATGTCCCTAGGTGTCCTAGGACCCCTAGGGAAATATGTCATCGTTTAATGGGTCAAAAGAGGTCATAGGTCACTGTATGACCCTCTCTAACCCATATGAACGATTTGAATATGTTGTCGTTTAATGGATCATAAAAGGGTCACAGGACACCCTATGACTCCATTTGACCTATATTAATGATTTGAATATGTCACTAGGGGTTATAGGACCCCCGGAGACATATGTCATTGTTTAATGGGTCAAAGGGGGTCATAGGTCACCCTATGACCCCTTTTGACCCATGTGAAATTTTTGAATATGTCCCTAGGAGTCCTCGGACCCTTACAAACATATGTCATTATTTAATGGGTCAAAGGGGGTCATAGGTCACCCTATGACCTCCTTTTAACCATATGAACGATTCGAATGTCCCTATGGGTCCTAAGAGCCGTAGGGACATATGTCATCGTTTAATGACTCAAACGGTGTCATAATGCTCCTTATGACCCCCTTTGACCCATATGAATGATTCAAATATGTCCCTAGAGGTCCTCGGACCCCTACGGACATATGTCAACATTTCATGTGTCAAAGGGCGTTATAGGTAACCCTATGACCCCCTTTGACCCATATGAACGATTCAAAATATGTCCCTAAGGGTTATAGGACCCCTAGAGACATATGTCGTCATTTAATAGGTCAAAGCAGGTCATAGGTTACCTTGTGACCTCCTTTGACCCATATGAACAATTCGAATATGTGCCTAGGGGTTCCAGGACCCTTAGAGACATATGTCATCATTTAATGGGTCAAAGGGGGTCATAGGTCACCTTATGACCCCCTTTGACCCATATGACCCTTTCGAATATGTTCTTACAGGTTCGAGGACCCTTAGCGACATATGTTGTCGTTTAATGGGTCAAAGAGGGTCATAGGTCACCCTATGACCTCTTTTGACCCATATTACCCATTCGAATATTTCCTTAGGGGTCCTAGGACCCCTAGCGACATATGTTGTCGTTTAATGCGTCAAACTGGGTCATAGGTCACCCTCTGACCGTGTCTGACCCATATGAACGATTTGAATGTCCTTAGGGGTTCTATGACCCCTAGGGACATATGTCATCGTTTAATGGGTGAAAGGTGGTCATAGGTCACCCTATAACCCCTTTTAACCCATATAAACGATTTTAATATGTCCCTATGGGCCAGAGGACCCCTAGGGATACATGTCATCGTTGAATGTGTCAAAGTGGGTCATAGGTCACCCTATGACCCCCTTTGACCCATATGAACGATTTGAATATGTCCTTAGGGGGCCTAAGACCCCTAGGGACATATGTCGTCCTTTAATGGGTCAAAGGGACCTATCACACACTTTGATCCATATGAATGATTTGAATATTTCCTTAGGTGTCCTATGACCCCTAGACACCCCTTTTACACATATGCACGATTCGAATATGTCCTTACGGGTCCTAAGACCCGTAGGGACATATGTCATCATTTAATGAGTTAAAAGGGGTCATAAGTCACCCTATGATCCCCTTTGACCAATATGAACAATTCAAATATGTCCTTAGGGGTTCTATGACCTCTACGCACATATGTCGTCGTTTAATGGGTCAAAGGGAGTCATAGGTCACCTTATGACCCCTTTTGACCCATAGGAATGATTCAAACATGTCCTTAGAGGTCCTACGATCCCTAAAGACATATGTCATGATTTAATGTGTCAAAGGGGGTCATAGGTCATAGGTCATAGGTCACCCTATGACCCCCTTTGACCCATATGAACGATTCGAATATGTCTTTAGGGGTCCTAGAACCCATAGGGATATATGTCATCGTTTAATGGGTGAAAGGTCATAAGTCACCTTTTGACCTCATTTGACCCATATGGCCCATTCGAATATGTCCCTAGGGGTCCTAGGACCCTTAGAGACATATGTCATCGTTTAATAGGTCAAAAGGGGTCATGGGTCACCCTATGACCCCCTTTGACCGATATGAACAATTCGAATATGTCCCTATGGGTCTTAGGACTTCTAGGGACATATGTCATCATTTAATGGGTCAAAGGGGGTCATAGGTCACCCTATGACCCGTTTTGACCCATATGGCCCATTCGAATATGTCCCTGGGACCCCTAGGGACATATGTCATCATCAAATAGGTCAAAGGGAGCCATAAGGTGACCTATGACCCCCTTTGACCCATATGAATGATTCAAATATGTCATTAGGGGTCCTAGGACCCCTAAGGACATATGTCGTCTTTTAATGGGTCAAAGGGGGTCATGGGTCACCCGACGACCCCCTTTGATCCATATTAACAATTTGAATATGTCCCTAGGGGTTCTAAGACCCCTAAAGACATATTCGAATCATTCATATGGTTCAAAAGGGACCCCTAGAGACATATTTGAATTGTTCATATGAGTCAAAGGGGGTCATAGGTCACCCTATGACCCCCTTTGACCCATATGATCCACTCAAAAATGTTCCTAGGGGTCTAAGGACACCTAGTGACACACGTCATCGTTTAATGGGTCAAAGAGGGTCATAGGTCACCCTATGACCCCCTTTGACCTATATTACCCATTTGAATATGTCCCTAAGGGTTCTAAGACCCCTAGCGACATATGTCATTATTTAATGAGTCAAAAAGAGTCATAAGTGGCCCTGTGAGCCCCTTTGACTCATACTACCCATTCGAATATGTTCGTAGGGGTCTTAGGACCCCTAAGGACATATGTCATCATTTAATGGGTCAAAGGGTCCTATAACCCTCTTTGACCCATATTACCCATTCGAATATGTCTCTAGGGGTCCTAGGACCCCTAGAGACATATGTTGTCATTTAATGGGTTAAAGGGGGTCATAGTTCACCTTGTGACCCCCTTTGACACATATGAACGATTCAAATATGTCCGTAGGGGTCCTAGGACCCCTACAGACATATGTCATCGTTTAATGGGTCAAAGGGGGTCATAGATCACTTTAAAAACTCTATTAACCCATATGAACGATTTAAATATGTTCTTATGAGTCCTAGGACCCCTAGGGACATATGTCATTATTTAATGGGTCAAAGGGTGTCATAGGTCACCTTATGACCCCCTTTGACCCATATGAATGATTCGAATATGTCCCTAAGGGTTATAGGACCCCCAAAAATATATACTGTTGTTTAATGGGTCAAAGAGGGTCATAGGGTTCCCCTTTGACCCATATTACTCATTCGAATATGTCCCTAGAGGTTCTAGGATCTGTAGAGACATATGTCATCGTTTAATGGGTCAAAGAGAGTCATAGGTCACCTTATGACCCCCTTTAACCCATGTTACCCATTCGAATATGTCCCTAGGGGTCCTAGGACCCCTAAGAACATATGTCATCATTTAATGAGTCAAAGGGACCTATGACCCCCTTTGACCCATATTACCCATTCGAATATGTCCCTAGGGGTCCTAGGACCCCTAGAGACATATGTCGTCATTTAATGGGTCAAAAGGGGTCACAAGGCACCATATCACCCCCTTTGACTCATATGAACGATTCGAATATGTCCCTAGAGGTCCTAGGACCCGTAGGGACATATGTCGTCATTTAATGGGTCAAAGGGGGTCATAGGTCACCCTATGACACCTTTTAACCTAGATGGCCCATTGAAATATGTCGATAGGGGTTGTAGCATCCCTATGGACATATGTTGTCATTTAATGGGTCAAAGGGAGTTATAGGTCACGCTATGACCTCTTTTGACCCATAGGAATGATTTGAATATGTCCCTGGGTGTCGTAGGACCCCTAGGGACATATGTCATCGTTTAATGGGTCAAATGAGGTCATAGGTCACACTATGACCCACTTTGACCCATATGAACGATTCAAATATGTCATCATTTAATGGGTCAAAAAGAGGTCATAGGTCACCTTATGACCCCATTTGACCCATATTAATGATTCACCCTATGACCCCCTTTGACACTTATGAACAATAGGTCACCCTATGACCCCCTTTGACACTTATGAACAATTCAAATATGTCCCTAGAGGTCTTAGGACCCTTAGGAACATATGTCATTGTTTAATGGGTCAAAAGGGGTCATAGGATGACCTATGACCCCTTTTTACCCATATGAATGATTCGAATATGTCCCTATGGGTCCTAGGACCCGTAGGGACATATGTCATCATTTAATGGGTCAAAGCATGTCATAATGCACCTTATGACCCCCTTTGACTCATATGAATGATTCAAATATGTCCTTAGGGGTCCTCGGACCCCTAGGGACATAAGTTGTCATTCCATGGGTCAAAGGGAGTTATAGGTCACCTTATGACCCCCTTTGACCCATATGGCCCATTCGAATATGTCTTTAGGACTCTTAGGGACATATGTCATCATTTAACGGGTCAAAGGGGGTCATAAGGCATCCTATGACGCCCTTTGATCCATATGAACGATTTGAATATGTCCCTAAGGGTTCTAGAACCCCTAGGGACATATGTCATTGTTTAATGGCCTAAAGGGTGTCATAGGTCACTCTATGACCCCCTTTGATCCATATGAACGATTCAAAATATGTTCCTAAGGGTTATAGGACCCCTAGAGACATATGTCATCATTTAATAGGTCAAAGCTGGTCATAGGTCATCCTATAACCCCCTTTGACCTATATGAATAATTTGAATATGTACCTAGGGGTTCTAAGACCCCTAGAGACATATGTCATCGTTTAATGGGTCAAAGGGGGTCATAAGTCATTTATGACCCTGTTGACGCATATGAACAATTTGAATATGTCCCTAGGGATCCTAGGACCCCTAGCGATATATTCGAAATGTTCATATGGGTCAAAGGGGGTCATAGGTCACCTTGTGACCCCCTTTGACCTATATGACCCTTTCAAATATGTTGCTACGGGTCTGAGCACACCTAGTGACATATGTCATCGTTTAATGGGTCAAAGAGTGTCATAGGTCACCCTATGACCCCCTTTGACCCATATTACCCATTCGAATATGTCCTTAGGGGTCTTAGGATCCCTAGCGACATATGTTGTCGTTTAATGGGTAAAAGCAAGTCATAAGTCACCTTCTGATCGTGTTTGACCCATATGAACGATTTGAATGTCCTTAAGGGTTCTATGACCCCTAGGGACATATGTCATCATTTAATGGGTGAAAGGAGATCATAGGTCACCCTATGACCCCCTTTAACCCATATAAACAATTTGAATATGTCCTTATGGGCCATAAGACCCCTAGGGATACATGTCATCGTTGAATGTGTCAAAGTGGTCATAGGTCACCCTATGACCCCCTTTGACCCATATGAGCGATTCAAATATGTCATTAGTGGGCCTAGGACCCCTAGGGACATATGTCGATGTTTAATGGACTTTGACCTATATGAATGATTTGAATATGTCCCTAAGTGTCCTACGACCCCTAAACACCCCTTTTGACACATCTGCACGATTCGAATATGTCCTTACAGATCATAGGACCCCTAGGGACATATGTCATCATTTAATGGGTTAGAGGGGGTCATAAGTCACCCTATGACCCTCTTTGACCAATATGAACGATTCTAATATGTCCTTAGGGGTCCTATGACCTCTAGGGACATATTTCGTCATTTAATGGGTCAAAGGGAGTCATCGGTCACCCTATGAACCCCTTTGACCCATAGGACCAATTTGAATATGTCTTTAGAGGTCCTATGATCCCTAAGGACATATGTCATTGTTTAATGTGTCAAAAGGGGTCATAGTTCACCCTATGACCCCCTTTGACCCATATGAACAATTCAAATATGTCCTTAGGGGTCCTAGAACCCGTAGGGACATATGTCATCATTTAATGGGTGAAAAGTCATAAGTCACCCTTTGACCCTCGTTGATCCATATGGCCCATTCGAATATGTCCGTAAGCGTCTTAGGACCCCTAGAGATATATGTCATCGTTTAATAGGTCAAAGGGCATCATTGGTCACCCTATGATCCCCTTTGACCCATATGAACAATTCGAATATGTCCATATTTGTCTTAGGACCCCTAGGGACGTATGTCATCGTTTAATGGGTCAAAGGAGGTCATAGGTCAACCTATGACCCCTTTTGACCCATAAGGAACATTCGATTATGTTCCTAAGACCCCTAAGTACATATGTCATCATTTAATAGGTCAAAGGGGGTCATAGGGTGACCTATGACCCCCTTTGACCCATATGAATGATTCAAATATGTCTTTAGGGGTCCTAAGACCCCTAGGGACATATGTCATCTTTTAATGGGTCAAAGGGGGTCATGAGTCACCCGATGACCCACTTTGACCCATATAAACGATTCGAATATGTCCCTACAGGTCGTAGGAACCCTAGGTACATATGTCATTGTTTAATAGGTCAAAGGGTGTCATAGCTCACCCTATGACCACTTTTGACCCATATGAAACATTCGAATATGTCCCTAGGGGTTATAGGACCCCCAAAGACATATGCCATCGTTTAATGGGTCAAAGGGGGTCATAGGTCACCCTATGACCCCCTTTGACCCATATGAACAATTTGAATATGTACCTAGGGGTTCTAGGACTCGTAGGGACATATGTCATCGTTTAATGGGTTAAAGAGGGTCATAGGTCACCTATGACTCCCTTGACCCATATGAACAATTCGAATATGTCGCTAGAAGTCTTAGGACCTGTAAAGACATATTTGAATCATTCATATGGGTCAAAGGGGACCCCTAGAGACTTATTTGAATCATTCATATGAGTCAAAGGAGGTCATAAGTCACCCTATGACCCCCTTTGACCCATATGATCCATTCAAAAATGTTCCTAGGAGTCTAAGGACCCCTAGCGACGCATGCCATCATTTAATGGGTCAAAGAGGGTCATAGGTCACCGTATGACCCCCTTTGACCCATATTACCCATTCGAATATGTTCCTAAGGGTTCTAAGACCCTTAGTAACATATGTCATTATTTAATGGGTCAAAAAAAGTCATAAGTCACCTTATGAGCCCCTTTGACTCATACTACCCATTCAAATATGTCCGTAGGGGTCCTAAGACCCCTAGGGACATATGTCATCATTTAATGGGTCAAAGGGTCCTATAACCCTCTTTGACCCATAATACCCATTCAAATATGTCCCTAGGGGTCTTAGGACCCCTAGAGACATAAGTCGTCATTTAATGGGTCAAAGGGGGTCATAGGTCACCCTATGACCTCCTTTGCTACATACGAATGATTCAGATATGTCCGTAGGGGTTCTAGGACCCCTATGGACATATATCATCGTTTAATGGGTCAAAGATGGTCATAGATCACCCTATGACCCCCCTTAACCCATATGAACGATTCAAATATGTTCCTATTAGTCCTAGGACCCCTAGGGACACATGTCATTATTTAATGGGTCAATGGAGGTCATAAGGCACCTTATAACCCCCTTTGACCTATATGAACGATTCAAATATGACCTAATGGGTCAAAGGGGGTCCTAAGGCACCCTATGACCCCCTTTGACCCATATGGCCCATTTGAATATTTTTCGCGGCGTTCGAGGACCTCTAAGGACATATGTCATCGTTTAATGGGTCAAATGGGGTCATAGGTCACCCGATGACCCCCTTTGACCCATATGAACAATTTGAATATGTCCTTAGGGGTCCCATGACCCTTAGGGACATATGTCATCGTTTAATGGGTCAAAGGGGGTCATAAGGCACCCTATGACCCCCTTTGACCCATATGAATGATTCGAATATGTCCTTAGGGTTCTAAGGACCCCCAAGAACATATGTTATCATTTATTGGGTCAAAGGGGGTCATAGGTCACCCTATGGCCCCCTTTGACCCATATGAACGTTTTGAATATGTCCTTAGGGGTCCTCGGACCCCTACGAACATATGTCTTCGTTTAATGAGTCAAAGGGGGTCATAGGTCACCTTAGGACCCCCTTTAACCCATATGAACGATTCAAATATGTCCCTATAGGTCCTAGGACCCTTAGGGACATATGTCATCGTTTAATGGGTCAAAGGGGGTCATAAGGCACACTATGACTTCTTTTGACCCATATGAACGATTTGAATATGTCCCTAAGGGTCCTAGGACCCCTAGGGACATATGTCATCGTTTAATGGGTAAAAGGGGGTCATAGTTCACCCAATGACCCCCTTTGACCCATACGGCCCATTCAGATATGTCCGCAGGGGTCCGATGACCCCCAGGGACATATGTCATCGTTTAATATGTCAAAGAGGGTCATAGCTCTCCCTATCACCCCCTTTGAACCATATAAATGATTTGAATATGTCCTTAGGAGTCCCATGACCCCTAGGGACATATGTCATCGTTTAATAGGTTAAAGAGACCTATGACCCCCTTTCACCCGTATGAACGATTCCAATATGTTTGTAGGGGTCCTAGGACCCCTAGCAACATATGTCATCATTTAATGCGTCAAAGGGTGTCATAGGTCACCATATAACCCCTTGTGACTCAAATGAACAATTCGAATATGTTCGTAGGGGTTATAGGACCCTCAGCAACATATGTCACCGTTTGATGGGTCAAAAGGGGTCATAGGGTCCTATGACCTTCTTTGACCCATATGAACAGTTTGAAATGTTCCTAAGGGTTCTAGGACTTGTAGAGACATATGTCATTGTTTAATGGGTCAAAGGGGGTCATAGGTCACTTATGACCCCCTTGACCCATATGTACGATTCAAATATGTCCCTAGGGGTCCTAGGACCCCTAGCGACATATTTGAATTATTCATATCGCTCAAAAGGGGTCATAGGTCACCCTGTGAACCATTTTGACCCATATAACCTATTCGAATATGTTCCTAGGTGTCCGAGGACCACTAGTGACGTATGTCATCATTTAATAGGTCAAAGAGTGTCATAGGTCACCCTATGATCCCCTTTGACCCATATTACCCATTCGAATATGTCGCTAGAGGTTCTAGGATCCCTAGAGATATATGTCATTATTTCATGGGTCAAAGAGAGTCATAGGTCACCTTATGACCCCCTTTGACTCATATTTGCCTTTCGAATATGTCCTTAGGGGTCCTACGACCCCTAGAGACATATGTCGTCATTTAATGGATCAAAGGGACCTATGACACCCTTTGACCCATAGTACCCATATGAATATGTTCTTAGAGGTCTTAGGACCCTTAGAGACATATGTCGTTATTTAATAAGTCAAAAGAGGTCATAGGTGACCCTATGACCCCATTTGACCCATATGAACAATTCGAATATGTCTGTAGGGGTCCTAAGACCCTTAGGGTCATATGTCATCATTTAATGGGTAAAAGGGGGTCATAGGTCACCCTATGACCCCCTTTAACCCATATGAATGATTTGAATATGTCCCTATGGGTCCGAATATGTCCCTATGGGTCCTAGGACCCCTAAGGACATATGTCATCGTTTAATGGGTCAAAGGTGGTCATAAGGCACTCTACGATCCCCTTTGACCCATATGAACGATTCGAATATGTCCCTAGGGGTCCTAGGACCCCTAGGGATATATGTCATAGTTTAATGGGTCAAAGGGGTTCATAGGTCACCCAATGACCTCCTTTGACCCATATGGCCCATTTGGATATGTCTGTAGTGGTCCGAGGACCCCAGGGACATATGTCATTGTTTAATAGGTCAAAGAGGGTCATAACTCTCCCTATGACCCCCTTTGAACCATATGAACTATTTGAATGTCCTTAGGAGTCCCATGACCCCTAGGGACATATGTCATCGTTTAATAGGTTAAAGGGACCTATGACCCCCTTTGACCCATATGAACGATTCCAATATGTCTGTAGGGGTCGTAGAACCCCTAGCGACATATGTCATCATTGAATGGGTCAAAGGGTGTCATAGGTCACCCTATGGCTCCCTTTGACCCAAATGAACGATTCGAATATGTCCTTAGGGGTTATAGGACCCTCAGCGACATATGTCATCGTTTGATGAGTCAAACGGGGTTATAGGTCACCCTATGACCCTCTTTGATCCATATGAACAATTCGAAATGTTCTTAGGGGTTTTAGGACTCATAGAGACATATGTCATCATTTAATAAGTCAAAGGGGGTCACAGGTCACTTATGACCCCCTTGACCCATATTAACGATTCAAATATGTCCCTAGGGGTCCTAGGACCCCTAGCGACATATTCAAATTGTTCATATAGCTCAAAAGGGGTCATAGGTCACCTTGTGAACCCCTTTGACCCATATGATCCATTCGAATATGTTCCTAGGGGTTCGAGGACCACTAGCAACATGTCATCGTTTAATGAGTCAAAGAGGGTCATAGGGTGACCTATGACCCCCTTTGACCCATATTACCCATTTGAATATGTCGCAAGGGGTTCTAGGATCCCTAGAGATATATGTCATCGTTTCATGGGTTAAAGAGAGTCATAGGTCACCTTATGACCCTCTTTGACCCATATTACCCATTCGAATATGTCCCTAGGGGTCCTACGACCCCTAGAGACATATGTCATCATTTAATGAATCAAAGGGACTTATGACACCCTTTGACCCATATTACCCATACGAATATGTCCGTACGGGTCCTAGGACCCTTAGGGACATATGTCATCATTTAATGGGAAAAAGGGGGTCTTAGGTCACCCTATGACCCCCTTTAACCCATATGAATTATTCGAATATGTCCCTATGGGTCCTAGGACCCTTAGGGACATATGTCGTCGTTTAATCGGTCAAAGGGGGTCATAAGGCACTCTATGACACCCTTTAACCCATACGAATGATTCAAATATGTCCCTAGGGGTCCTAGGAGCCCTAGGGAAATATGTCATTGTTTAATGGGTCAAAGGGGGCCATAGGTCACCCTATGACCCCCTTTCACCCATATGGCCTATTCAAATATGTCCCTCGGGGTCCTAGGACCACTAGGGAGATATATTGTCATTTAATGTGTCAAAGAGAGTTATAGGTCACCGTATGACCCCCATTGACCCATATGAACGATTCAAATATGTCTTTTGGGGTACCATGACCCCTAGGGACATGTGGTCATTTAATAGGTCAAAAAGGGTCATAGGTCACCGTATGACCCCCTTTGACCCATATGAACGATTGTAATATGTCCCTAGGTGTCCTAGGACCCCTAGGAACATATGTCATCGTTTAATGGGTCAAAGGGTGTCATAGGTCACCCTATGACCCCCTTTAACCCATATGAACGATTCAAATATGTCCCTAGGGGTTATAGGACCCCTAGAGACATATATCGTTGTTTAATGGGTCAAATAGTGTCATAGGTCACCCTTTGACCCCCTTTGACCCATATTACCCATTTGAATATGTCCCTAGGGGTTCTAGGATCTATAGAGACATATGTAATCATTTAATGGGTCAAAGAGAGTCATAGGTCACCCTATGACCCTATTTGACCCATATTACCCATTCGAATATGTCCTTAGGGGTTTGAGGGACATATGTCATCATTTAATGGGTCTAAGGGACCTATGACCCCCTTTGACCTATATTACCCATTCGAATATGTCCCTAGGGGTCCTAGGAACCCTAGAGACATATGTCATCGTTTAATGGGTGAAAAGGGGTCACAAGGCACCATATCACTCCTTTTGACTCATATGAACGATTCGAATATATCCTTAGGGGTCCTAGGACCCCTAGGGACATATGTCATATTTTAATGGGTCAAAGGGGGTTATAAGTCACCTTCTGACTCCTTTTGACGCATATGGCCCATTCGAATATGTCGCTACGGGTCCTAGGACCCCTAGGGACATATGTCATCATTTAATCGGTCAAAAGGAGTCATAGATCACCTTATGACCACTTTTGACCCATAGGAACGACTTGAATATGTCCATAGGTGTCCTAGGACCCCTAAGGACATATGTCGTCATTTAATGGGTCAAAGGAGGTCATAGGTCACCCTATGACCCTCTTTGATCCATATGAATGATTTGAATATGTCATCGTTTAATGGATCAAAAAGGGGTCACAGGTCACCATATGACCCCATTTGATGCATATTAATGATTCAGATATGTCTCTAAAGGTTATAGGACCCCCAGAGACATGTTGTTTTTTAATGGGTCACCTATGACCTCCTTTGACCCATATGAACAATTCAAATGTCCTTAAGGGTCCTAGGATGCTTAGGAACATATGTCATCGTTTAATGGGTCAAACGGGGTCATAGGTCACCCTATTACCGCCTTTCACCCATATGAACGATTCAAATATGTTCCTATGGGTCCTAGGACCCCTAAGGACATATATCATCGTTTAATGGGTCAAAGGGTGTCATAATGCACCTTATGACCCCCTTTGACCCATATGAATGATTCTAATATGTGCTTAGGGGTCCTCAGACCCCTAGGGACATATGTCCTCATTTCATGAGTCAAAGGGGGTCATAGGTCACCCTATGACCTCCTTTGACCCATATGGCCCATTCGAATATGTCCCTAGGACCCCTAGGGACATATGTCATCGTTTAATGGGTCAAAGGGGGCCATATCAACGATTCAAATATGTCTCTAAGGGTTATAGGACTCCCAGAGACATATGTCATCATTTAATCGGTCAAAGCTGGTCATAGGTCACCGTATGACCCCTTTGACCCATATGAACAATTTGAATATGTACCTAAGGGTTCTAGGACCCCTAAAAATATATGTTGTCGTTTAATGGGTCAAAGGGGGTGATAAGTCACCTATGACCCCGATAACCCATATTATCGGTTTGAATATGTCCTTAGGGGTCCTAGGACCCCTAGCGACATATGTCATCATTTAATGGGTCAAAGTGGGTCATAAGTAACCTATTGACCGTGTTTGAGCCATATGAACGATTTGAATATCCTTAAGAGTCTTAGGACCCCTAAGGACATATGTCATCGTTTAATAGGTGAAAGGGGGTCATAGGTCACCCTATGACCCCCTTTAACCCATATGAATGATTTGAATATGTCCCTATGAGCCATAGGACCCCTGGGGATATATAACGTTGTTTAATAGGTCAAAGTGGGTCATAGGTCACCCTATGACCCCTTTTGATCCATATGAACGATTCGAATATGTCCTTAGGGGTCCTAAGACCTGTAGGGACATATTTCCTTGTTTAATGGGTCAAAGTGACCTATGACCCACTTTGACCCATATGAATGATTCAAATATATCCTTAGGAGTCCTACGACCCCTAGACACCCCCTTTGACACATATGCATGATTGGAATATGTCCTTACGTGTCCTAGGACCCCTAGGGACATATGTCATCGTTTAATGGGTCAAATGGGGTCATAAGTCACCCTATGACCCCCTTTGACCAATATGAACGATTTGAATATGTCCTTAGGGGTCCTATGGCGTCTACGGACATATGTCATCGTTTAATGGGTCAAAAGGAGTCATAGGTCACCCTATGACCCCCTTTGACCCATAGGAACGATTCAAATATGTCCCTATAGGTCCTATGATCCCTTTGACTCATATGAACAATTCGAATATGTTCTTAGAGGTCCTAAAACCCGTAGGGACATATGTCATCGTTTAAAGGGTGAAAGGAGGTCATAAGTCACCCTTTAACCCCCTTTGACTCATATGGCCCATTCGAATATGTCCTTGGGGGTCCTAGGACCCCCAGAGACATATGTCATCGTTTAATTGGTCAAAGGGGGTCATAGGTGACCCGTATGAACTATTCGAATATGTCGCTATGGGTCCTAAGACCCCTAGGGACATATGTCATCGTTTAATAGGTCAAAGGGTGTCAAAGGTCACCCTATGACCCCCTTTGACCCATATGGCCCATTCGAATATGTCCCTAGGACCCTTAGGGACACATATCATCATTTAATAGGTCAAAGGGGGTCATAGGGTGACCTATGACCCCCTTTGACCCATTAAATGACGACATTTGTCTTTGGAGGTCCTATAACCCCTAGGGACATATTAGAATCATTCATATGGATCAAAGGGGCTCATGGATCACCCGATGACCCCCTTTGACCCATATGAACGATTACAATATGTCTCTATGTGTCTTAGGACTCCTAGGGACATATGTCGTCGTTAAATGGGTCAAAAATTGTTATAGCTCACCCTGTGACCCCCTTTGACCCATATGAACGATTCTAATATGTCCCTAGGGGTTATAGGACCTCCAAAGACATATGTCATCGTTTAATGGGTCAAAGGGGGTCATAGGTCACCTTATGAACCCCTTTGATCCATATGAACAATTTGAATATGTACCTAGGAGTTTTAGGACCCCTAGAGGCATATGTCATCGTTTAATGGGTCAAAGAGGGTCATAGGTCACCTATCACTCCCTTGACCTATATGAACGATTCGAATATGTCCCTAGGGGTCTTAGGACCAATAGGGACATATTCGAATCATTCATATGGGTCAAAGGGGACACCTAGAGGCATATTTGAATCGTTCATATGAGTCAAAGGGGGTCATAGGTCACCCTATGACCTCTTTTGAACCATATGATCCATTCGAAAATGTTCCTAGGGGTCCAAGAAGCCTTAGCGACATATGTCATCATTTAATGGGTCAAAGAGGGTCATAGGTCACCCTATGACCCTCTTTGACCCATATTACTCATTCAAATATCTCCCTAAGGGTTCTAAGACCCCTAACAACATATGTCATCGTTTAATGGATCAGAAAGAGTCATAGGTCACCTTATGAGCCCTTTTGACTCATACTACCCATTCGAATATGTCTGTAGGGGTCCTAGGACCCACAGGGACATATGTCATCATTTAATGGGTCAAAGGGTCCTATAACCCTATTTGACCCATATTACCCATTTGAATATGTCCCTAGGGGTCCTAGGACCATTAGAGACATATGTCATCATTTAATGGGTCAAAGGGAGTCATAGGTCACCCTATGACCCCCTTTGACGCATATGAACGATTCAGATATGTCCGTAGGGGTCCTAGGACCCCTAGGGACATAGGTCATCGTTTAATGGGTCAAAGGGGGTCATAGATCACCTTATGACCCCCTTTAACCCATATGAACGATTCAAATATGTCCCTATGGGTCCTAAAACCCCTAGGGAGATACGTCGTTATTTAATGGGTCAAAGGGAGTCATAAGACACCATATGACCCCCTTTGAGCTATATGAATGATTCAAATATGAGCTAATGGGTCAAAGGGGGTCATAAGGCACCCTATGACCCCCTTTGACCCATATGGGCCTTTTGAATAATTCCCTCAGCGTCCTACGACCCCCAGGAACATATGTTGTCATTTAATGGGTCAAAGGGGGTCATAGGTCACTCGATGACCCTCTTTGACCCATATGAACAATTCTAATATGTCTTTAGGGGTACCATGACCCCTAGGGACATATGTCATCGTTTAAGGGGTCGAAGGGGGTCGTAGGTCACCCTATGACCCACTTTCACCCATATGGCCCATTCTAATATGTCCTTAGGACCCCTAAAGATATATGTCATCATTTAATGGGTCAAAGGGAGTCATAAGGCACCCTATGACCCCCTTTGACCCATATGAATGATTCAAATATGTCCTTAGGGTTCCTAGGACCCCTAGGGACATATGTCATCATTTATTGGGTCAAAGGGGGTCATAGGTCACCCTACAACCCTCTTTGACCCATATGAATTATTCGAATATGTCCTTAGGGTTTCTAGGACCCCTAGGAACATATGTCATCGTTTAATGGGTGAAAGTGGGTCATAGGTGACCTATGACCCCCTTTAACCCATATGAACAATTCAAATATGTCCCTATAGGTCCTAGGACCTCTAGGGACATATGTTGTCATTTAATGGGTCAATGAGGGTCATAAGGCACCCTATGACCCCCTTTGACCCATATGAACGATTTGAATATGTCCCTAGGGGTCCTAGGACCCCTAGGGATATATGTCATAGTTTAATGGGTCAAAGGGGTTCATAGGTCACCCAATGACCCCCTTTGACCCATATGGCTCATTCGAATATGTCCTTGGCGGTCCGAGGACCCCCAGGGACATATGTCATCATTTAATAGGTCAAAGGGGGTCATAGCTCACCGTATGACCCCCTTTGAACCATATGAATGATTCAAATATGTCATTAGGGGTCCCATGACCGCTAGGGACATATGTCATCATTTAATAGGTTAAAGGGACCTATGACCCCCTTTGACCCATATGAACGATTTCAATATGTCCGTAGGGGTCCTAGGACCCCTAGCGACATATGTCATCATTTAATGGGTCAAATGGTGTCATAGGTCACCCTATGACCCCCTTTGACTCATATGAATGATTTGAATATGTCCCTAAGGGTTATAGGACCCTCAACGACATATGTCATCGTTTGATGGGTCAAAGGGTGTCATAGGCCACCCTATGACCCCTTTTGACCCATATGAACAATTTGAAATGTTCCTAGGGGTTATAGGAATCGTAGAGACATATGTCATCATTTAATGGGTCAAAGGGGGTCATAGGTCACATATGACCCCCTTGACTCATATGAACAATTCGAATATGTCCCTAAGGGTCCTAGGACCCCTAGCGACATATTCGAATCGTTCATATGACTCAAATGGGGTCATAATTCACTCTGTGACCCCCTTTGACTCATATGACCCATTCAAATATGTTCCTAGGGGTCCGAGGACCACTAGCGATGTATGTCATCGTTTAATGGGTCAAACAAGGTCATAGGTCACCCTATGACCCCCTTTGACCCATATTACCCATTCAAATATGTCGCTAGGGGTTCTAGGATTCCTAGAGATATATGTCATCGTTTCATGTGTCAAAGAGAGTCACAGGTCACCCTATGACCTCGTTTGATCTATATTACCCATTCAAATATGTCCCTAGGGGTCCTAGGACCCCTAGAGACATATGTCATCATTTAATGGATCAAAGAGACCTATTACCCCCTTTGACCCATATTACCCATACGAATATGTCCCTAGGGGTCCTAGGACCCCTAGAGACATATGTCATCATTTAATAGGTCAAAAGAGATCATAGGTCACCCTATGACCCCCTTTGACCCATATGAACGATTCAAATATGTTCGTAGGGGTCCGAGGACCCTTAGGGAGATATGTCATTGTTTAATGGGTCAAAAGGGGTCATAGGTCACCCTATGACCCCCTTTAACCTATATGAATGATTTGAATTTGTCCTTATGGGTCCTAGGACCCCTAGGGACATATGTTATCGTTTAATGGGTCAAAGGGGGTCATAAGACACTCTATGAGCCCCTTTGACCTATATGAATGATTCGAATGTCCCTGTAGACACCTAAATTTGATTACACCGCTTTTGTAATCTAATTTAGCCATCTCTAAAGGCATTATTAATTAAATTCTTATTTAATTAATCCTTTTCCATCCCCTAGCTGATTAATTTAATTAATCATCTATAGTCCTAATTGATAAATCAAATAACCTATTATTTATCAATTAAATCCTTTTCTCCTATCTAATTCCAAATATCCCCATTTATTAAATAAATCTATTTGATAAATAAAAATCCTGAAATCTAGAAACCCCTAACTTATCCCTAATCCTCCATTTAGCCTAATCCACCCCATCCACCCATACTAACCAAGCTTAGTCACTAACTCACCCAACCTCATTAATGCCATCCACTTGCACATCTCTAACATCCCTAATCTAATCCTAAAACCAAACCTTATCCACCTCCTAATGTTGTCACATTCTCTAAACAAGTTTAAGACTTTTCTAAACCAAATCAAAGTCTCCCCTCAAAAATCCCAACCACCATGTCATGAGTGCTCTTACAAACATAAAAGACTCTTACAAGCCCACTCATGACTCTTACATCCATCTTCCACACTCTTCCCTCTTCCACACTCATTCCTCTTACATCTCTCTTACATACTCAACCCCAATCATCATGCCTTTAACGAACCCTTTACCCTACCCTCTCACACTCATCCTCCTTGTGACAAGTGTCACCTTCCAATTGGTGCTAAACAAGCACAATCCATGTGAAATGACCCTGACTAATAAGGTCACTTAAAACCCAATGCTTAATCTTAAAACAATTTGTCAAAACTGGGCATGTACTGAATACTACTGCTGGAAGTAATTTCCTGATTGTCGGAAATTGTTTACAGAACTAACACTATTTAATAGATGGTGCCCCAAACGTACTATACTAACTAAGACAAATTTACAAATAGTTGGTGAGAAATGTAAAGATATAGCTGTAAACCTAAAAATTTGCCATAATGCTGAATACTGAAACATCTATTATTTAAATCACTCCTCCTTCATATGTCTGTTTATTACAATTAATGATTACTCAATTATTTCCTTGGCCTAATCTTAAAAATTGATATGTAAACATAAGAACCTGAGAATGTCCGCGCTGCCCAATTGCTGAGGAATTTCTAAAGTCGAATAGACCTGTACATGAATACTCTAGTCAATATTTAATTCCCAGCTGGAATAGGCTTGGACTTGGCCATCATAATCCTTGCCATTAGTGCCGATGAATCTAAAGTGAATCTTCAAGATGTTCTTGACCCACCTACCAATACTGTTGTAATAATTTGCAACCTTCAAGCAATGCCTAATCTGACATGAACTGAATCCGCTTGGTGTCAAGGAAGACGAAGCCCCAAATTGCATGGAATTTGGATCAGTTATGAAGGCTGGGTTGCTCCCGCACAATTATGTTCCTCTTAAACTTCAGACTGCATGCTAAGTCCCTGTGTCTTAATATGAACTGTATAATGGTCAGATTAAGACCTCTGATCTATTCTGACCTGCTCCTCTCAACCCGTCCACACTGCTGTACCCGTACAGTCCTGTGCGATTTTAATATAATTTACAGACTTCCAAAAACAGTGCCCAAACTAGTATGGACTGAACCGCCTAGGGATATTAGATAGTCCTTTAAAGCTTAAATTGAAACTCTCAATCAGTTCTGTGGAAAATAAACAAATTTGTGAACATGAACCTTAGTACGGCTCTAACCTGTATGGCCTGTTCAGCGAATAATCTGCTTGGTATTGGGTGCCGAACTTGGTATGATTTGGACTGCCGAGGGTTAATGTATAACCGCTCTCAGACATAAATTCAGACTCCCTCGCAGTAAGAAGTTATGAATAAAATTGTGCTTCCAGCTTCTTTCGAATTTCTCCAGTTCTGCGATGATTTGTGTAGACGGCAATTAATTCCACTCTAACTAATCTCCCAATGATCAAAGATCCTCAAAATTGGCCTTAGGCCACAGATTTCGTCCTGATGAAATGACTGTGATGTCACCTCCAATCTGCAATAATTTAGGTGATATTTCACACCCTCAAAATTGCGTACCAATTGAGAGTTATCGTTCTCAATGGCCAACTATGACAATTGCAAAAACCCTAGGTTCCACAATGCACCTGTGATTAAATCACAATCTGAAATCAAAGAGATAAAACAACTGCCTGATTCGAATGGAGCCCCGGGGTGCCTATTTATTCTTTTCTCTCCATCCTCTCCAGAGACTTCTAGAACATTTTTGATCTTATCCCTCAAGTGACTTTATTAAATATTTTTATAATCCAAGTCACTTTATTAAATATAAAGTTATTTATTTATTTAATTAAAATAATTAATTAGTCGTCCTTGGACAACCAGTATTAATTAAATTAATTAAATCGAACTGTCACCAAAAAATTGGGGACATGACAGTCCGCCCTTCCTGAAATTGCTTGTCCCCAAGCAATGGCTGAACCATGAACCAATCAGTCTTCCTGGATCCCAAATGTAAATCTGTGTATCATCCCAATCCTCATCATACTCCCGTGGAGAAATCATCAATACCAGTATCTGAGAAACTGTACTCAACATCCAAACAACTGAAAACTCTGATAAAATCATCTGAAAACCAACTGTAGATGTCAGTAGAAGAAACCATTCTGCAGAACTCAAGCCAACTGAAACATCAACTCTATCAAAACTCAAGCCCCTGTCAAAAAGACACCTGCACCCAACTGCATTGTAGATATGACAATAGCCATAGGTACCTGAATCACTGCCATCAAATCCAATCTCTAAAAAATTGCTCCGGGCGTGTCGATGCTGCAGGCCGAGTAACTTGCTACTACCAGTTTTATTTTCAAAAGATGGTGCCAATCTATCCCCTAATGGATGATAAGAAACTGGAGCCAATCTACATCTGCGTGAAATAAAATCTTCTATTTCTGTGTCAAAAGAAAAGTGATGAGCGTACCCTACCGTATAATGCCAGTAAGAACCTCCAAACTCTACTACTGGCTCATCATCACTGAATTGGGAATCAACAGATGGCTCCATTTTCTGACTCTGAGTGACTGTAGGCTGGATAGGATCCTATGCATTTCGCTCAACAAACCCTTCCTCGAGATCCTTGTGAGGTAGCATAGTAGCAAGGACCCCTATAATCTTCTCAACTAATCTGCAAATAACACTAGTATCATGGATGAGAACACCTTCTGTCACTTCATGCGAGTCCAAATGAGCACTTGCACTATCCATCAAATACTCCATGAACGGTTCAGTGCAGTAAAAAATTATATGAGGAAACATTAACATACTCCCCTTTACACCACAACTGGTCCTCCTGTAAGGGTGGCATACTCAACTGTACCACACTATCAACTATCTGAGAAGAATCAATCTGGGGACTTGACTCTACCGGTATCCCGAACTCATTAGAACCAGCTACTACCAAATCCTGAATATATGTGTCGGCCTTAACAATATGCTCCTTAGTAGTAACTGTGGAAGTGTACTTACCATCATCCACCTCAGTAGTCAAATGAACTGGGTCTGGGGCTGGTTTTGTTCGCAAATGCTCCAACTCCATGGTCACCTCCTTCAACTGAAATTGCGACTTCTGTAGATCTTGCTGTGTGTCCTCTAACGCCTCAGTAGTCACTATGAGCTCTTGGGAAAGCTCACTCACCTCCTCTTCACGATCCAAGAGTGCCTCATATGCTGTACTCCCCCACTCAACCAAGTGATCACGGTCAGCTACCAATCGTAAATAATCCTGCTTCAAAATCCGAACAGCTTCATGCAAGGCATGAATCTCTGCCAAAGAAAAGTAACCACCGTTGGACTCATCTGTCATAGAAGAACCCCAACCAGTAACAGCCAACAACTGATGAGCAGTATCAAAATGCTCACAAGCGATAGCAATGTCTCGTTCACTAACTTTCAACTGGCTAATCACATGATGGCTCTGGCTAGACTGTCTTCTATAAACTCCCTCTGACGCATTGCCTAAAGGAGTATCTTCAAAGATACTGGTCTCTGGATTATTACCATCCATATTTTTCGGATCAACTTCAAAACTCATATCAACATCCAGAGTGTCAAAATTCGTAGTTCTGTTGTCAAGCTCTTCTATACCTAAAGAATCTGTCAAGGAAGCTGAATCTTCAAAACTGTTCACTTCATTCTCTCGGATGTCATCAAGGTCAAAACGATCCTGGGACTCATCTGTACATGAAAAAACTTCAACACCCTTCAGCAAGAATGGTCGACTGGAAATATGAACCAAACCCAACAACGGTGCATAAAGACTAATACCAACATTGGACAAACTGCTGGTACAAGGAAAGACAACACCGTGTATTCTGCTAATCAAATCCATGATAGTACTCAAACAAACATTTCTACTATTAAATGTTCTCCAGTCAATTGAATCCCAAACGCTGCTGAAACATTCTTGAGTCCATATTCGTAAACAAGGAACAGCTGGTAACTCAAGCAAACTCCTTACCTGAGTAATGTGACCAATACCAATTAACTTCACATACCTGTCTGCCATTGTCCTTGTATCCTGGATGTGAATGCAAGATGAACTCGTAACATTATCAACTACCATATATGATCCTTCTTCTGCAGGGAGCTGAATGTCAGGTATGTAACATGAAACTAAGCCCAGCTCCATGCCATGCTCATTTCCATGCCTCTCCCAGACCTGTAATGCCAAAGTTGCTCGAGTGTCATCAAGCTCGCAAGAAAGCTTGACAATTTCCTTCTCCTTCCTCCTCAAGGCATCTGAATAATCTTTGGTAAGGCTAAGAAGATGGTCACGGTCTGATAGAAGATGTAAATAGCTCAACTTCGTCGTTCCCATTCCTTCACCAATTGCATGTAAGTCACAACAAGAAGATTTTGTCTGAACTCCCTTATGTCTTCCTTGTAACTGAATCATCTAGATGTGCTCTTCTAACATCTCCCGCATCCTGTCATGAAGAGATAAAGAAGCCACAATACTATCTTTGCTTACCCTCAGCTGGCTGGACAAATCATGTAAAGTACCACCAATTTCATCCTCATGTGATGAAGCATCTAACTGAGCCTGGTACTCTCTGTCAGCAAAATCATAAAAGCTCGATGTCTGCTCATTTTCACTAGGTATCTCATCATCATGCACAATGACATCTTCATCATCATCTGAACTCACTTCACTGTAATCATTGCTTGTCAGAACCAAACTACCCTGAGTACCTGAGACATCACCCTTGGGAGACTCGTATTCAACTGTCTCAACTTGAGTGTCAAGTTGACAGTTGCTATCCATCAGCGTAATATCCTTCACCACTTCTTCCTGTGACCGAACTGAAGCCTCTGACTGGTTGCACACTTGTTCCTCGAATTCCTCATTAAGGTTCCTAGTAACATCTCTCATTGTATCAGTCAGCGCTTTGTGAAAAGTTTTGACAAAATGAAATCCAGTTGATTTATTCACCTTAGCTGGGACGGACAGCCTGTCAAGCATACGGTGGTGTTTAACCAACAGTTCAGACATGTTATGTTTCATCTTTCTGAGCTCATCCTGAATGCCTGAATAGTCCTCCTTTCCACAATTCCGACTCTGAATACTGTGTCTATTACTTGTCCGAGATTGTGTCCTCGAAGACTTTGTGCTGTACCTATCCATCTTGGTTGAAGTAAAGCGCTGATCACTCGTGTAATTTGGTTCTCACCCCACAGGATGGCAAGAAAACTGCTCTGATACCACTGAAATGACCCTGACTAATAAGGTCACTTAAAACCCAATGCTTAATCTTAAAACAATTTGTCAAAACTGGGCATGTACTGAATACTACTGCTGGAAGTAATTTCCTGATTGTCGGAAATTGTTTATAGAACTAACACTATTTAATAGATGGTGCCCCAAACGTACTATACTAACTAAGACAAATTTACAAATAGTTGGTGAGAAATGTAAAGATATAGCTGTAAACCTAAAAATTTGCCATAATGCTGAATACTGAAACATCTATTATTTAAATCACTCCTCCTTCATATGTCTGTTTATTACAATTAATGATTACTCAATTATGTCCTTGGCCTAATCTTAAAAATTGATATGCAAACATAAGAACCTGAGAATGTCCGCGCTGCCCAATTGCTGAGGAATTTCTAAAGTCGAATAGACCTGTACATGAATACTCTAGTCAATATTTAATTCCCACCTAGAATAGGCTTGGACTTGGCCATCATAATCCTTGCCATTAGTGCCGATGAATCTGAAGTGAATCTTCAAGATGTTCTTGACCCACCTACCAATACTGCTGTAATAATTCGCAACCTTCAAGCAATGCCTAATCTGACATGAACTGAATCCGCTTGGTGTCAAGGAAGACGAAGCCCCAAATTGCATGGAATTTGGATCAGTTATGAAGGCTGGGTTGCTCCCGCACAATTCTGTTCCTCTTAAACTTCAGACTGCATGCTAAGTCCCTGTGTCTTAATATGAACTGTATAATGGTCAGATTAAGACCTCTGATCTATTCTGACCTGCTCCTCTCAACCCGTCCACACTGTTGTACCCGTACAGTCCTGTGCGATTTTAATATAATTTACAGACTTCCAAAAACAGCGCCCAAACTAGTATGGACTGAACTGCCTAGGGAGATTAGATAGTCCTTTAAAGCTTAAATTGAAACTCTCAATCAGTTCTGTGGAAAATAAACAAATTTGTGACCATGAACCTTAGTACGGCTCTAACCTGTACGGCCTGTTCAGCGAATAATCTACTTGGTATTGGGTGCCGAACTTGGTATGATTTGGACTTCCGAGGGTTAATGTATAACCCCTCTCAGACATAAATTCAGACTCCCTCGCAGTAAGAAGTTATGAATGAAAATGTGCTTCCAGCTTCTTTCGAATTTCTCCAGTTCTGCGATGATTTGTGTAGACGGCAATTAATTCCACTCTAACTAATCTCCCAATGATCAACGATCCTCAAAATTGGCCTTAGGCCACAGATTTCGTCCTGATGAAATGACTGTGATGTCACCTCCAATCTGCAATAATTTAGGTGATATTTCACACCCTCAAAATTGCGTACCAATTGAGAGTTATCGTTCTCAATGGCCAACTATGACAATTGCAAAAACCCTAGGTTCCACAATGCACCTGTGATTAAATCACAATCTGAAATCAAAGAGATAAAACAACTGCCTGATTTGAATGGAGCCCCGGGGTGCCTATTTATTCTTTTCTCTCCATCCTCTCCAGAGACTTCTAGAACATTTTTGATCTTATCCCTCAAGTGACTTTATTAAATATTTTTATAATCCAAGTCACTTTATTAAATATAAAGTTATTTATTTATTTAATTAAAATAATTAATTAGTCACCCTTGGACAACCAGTATTAATTAAATTAATTAAATCGAACTGTCACCAAAAAATTGGGTACATGACACCATGTGCTCTCCTTTGAGTGCATCCTAGCCCTCCTTAAGACTTCATCTCTCCTTGCATCTTAGCCCTCCATCCCTCAAGCCCTTAGCCTATAAATTGAATCCCCTCCTAAGTCATTCAATCACAACCATCTGAGTAAAGTTACCATGCTCTTTTGACAGCCAAAATCCATATCCATACCCTTATAATGCCAAATTCAGAGCTCACAAAGCTACCAATTTTCTATTACGCATCTACAACATTGAAGCAACTTTGAGCATCTCGAGCATATATCCACATCAAAGGATGCATCTACAAAATCAAGAAAGCAATGAAGTGCTTCATTTTTTGAGGTTTGCATCTCTTGTTTTTTTTCTTTGTCTAAGAATATATGTGAACTTAGTTTTGGTTTGTGAATGCTTTCTTTAATGTTAATGTTCCTTGCACACTAAGATCTTTCATCAGCCAATCCAAAATCTGAGCTTAATCCAAATCCGACCATGAGCTTCCATGTTCATGCATATGCAAGACCCCATCCCCATCAAACTCATAGTCAAAGCATGAAGTACCAAACCTATCATGATGTGTTTGGTCGTATTGTCCTTGCTCCCGCCACCTCCTATTCCAATGATGATGAAAATCTCATTGACTATGATGGGTATATTGAGAGCCTTAGAAACATTCCCCCAAGCATCCCCCAAAATCCACGTATTATTCGAAACTATCTATTCATGCCATCTGATATCCCAGCTTCTCCTCCATCACCCAATCAACCAAGCTTCCAATCTTCCACCCCCATCACACTAGCTATTCCTGTCAATTCACCTCCACCTCCGACACACAAGTCTCCAAGGAATCTCCCAGAGAAAATACAAGAAAAGCTGCCTCTAGTAGTCGATAAGCCATGTCATCTAATCCAACCATGTGAAGTAGTTAGTAATGAAGCTTCCCCATCCGTAATGTCATCTCCATCTCCCATAGCTATAATCTCCATACCATCCATGAAATTACTTAAAATCCTCCCACTTCCCGCAAGCACCAAAATCCCACCACCTGTCAAATCCCTCCAAATCTTATCCACATCACCTCCAAGTATTTCCCAAATCTCCCGTAATGACCCTTATGCATCCATCTTCTGCTCACCCATCTCCACTACTAAATCTCCCATCTATCCATCCACTGCCTTTGAAGAATCCATCCCTTCAACTCCTATCGTACCATCCATTCCAATCCAATCCTATCAAGATCCTGCCCAAAAGCATGTTGACATCCCCCAAAGCATAAACGAAGATATCCTCATACCATGTCTTCCATCCATAGTGCAGTCACCATCCCCTCCATCTCAAAAACCTCAAGCCATACCTCCTTTACTGCAGGATATCATTTCATCCCACCAGCTAAATCAAGATCCTATCCTACCATCTCCTCCGCTCCATGCTTCCTTTTTACCACCTATCCAAGCTGTTCCACTATTTATAATCTACCCTCTTGGTTCACTTACATTCATCCATGGTGGCCTCCTCTCAACAGAAGAATTAAAAACAATATCTCCCTGTTGCAGTACATCTGATAAAGCACTTCCACCATTTTTCGCAAGTAAAAGGTATCCTCAGCTAGTTCAAATGCTAAATCAATGGTATTATCAAGGTCAAGGCGTAGGACCACAAGAGCAAAGAATCAGAATGCCTATTATTGAACAAAAAAATGAAGGATTTCATGGTCTAGGATATGTATCCAAAGGCTCACCATCTGAAGGTGTTGGTACACCACACCCCCAAACCAAGCCTATCTCCAAACCCACCATGTTGGCCTCCCATCACTCCTTCAAGAAATCTTATGTCATCCCCCCTCCACCATCCTTGCAACCCAAAACAACCTACCATATCTCCCCTTCATCCCCTAAATCCATTTTGGGTCCTTATGTCCCAAAATCTACCATCCTCCATCCTCCTATTAGCCATCATTCAAATCCTATTCCCTCCATTCCTATGCAAGATCAACAAAGGCACATATCAGGGCATATCATCCATCATCATCCCCCTACATGCTCTTCCATATCCTCTTCATCTCACAAAGCTTTTCCTAACCATCTTCCCAAATCTTACTATAGTAATGTGAATGCCAACTTGAAAATGCATAAAGCTAAAAATCCACATCCTAGGAAATCATATGTCTATTTTAAAAGACATACTCCAAAAAGGCAAAATCCAATCAAAGAATGCAAAACAATGCACAAGCCTATAAAACGAAAATCCAAAACTATGTGGATCCCAAAGAAAAAAGTTGAAACCCAATGCATAATGGCATCCACCATTGCTAATCCTCCATCCAATGACTCATGTCCCCCATCTCCTAACTCCATCTTGGGTGCCTATATCCCTAAGCGCACTTCCAGAAATCCTCCATCAAGCCTGCATCTACCATCTATCCCCCATATGCTCTTTGCACACCTGTCCCAACATGTGCCAATGTTGATCCTACAAGAATCCCCATCTCATACTCCTTTCTAGCCTTTTCATCCCTCCATCTCCTACCATCAATCCCATCTAATCCAATCTATTACATAAATCACACATCCGGTGTACCAACAGCTAGCAACAAAATTGAACATTCCAATAGCTAGTGAAAAATTTCAAAAAAGACAAAAAATAGCTGAAGAAAGCCAAAATCATTCTAGCTAAGTCCAAAGTCAAAAAGTCAAAAATAAAATAAAATAAAAAAAATAAAATAAAGCATCCACTGGTGAAAACTTGGCAATTCAAGCACCTTGGACAAGTACCATGATGAAAACTTGGCAAACAAGCGTCATGCATAATCCAACCATCCCCAACTTAGCCTATCATCCTCATGCTTTTTCTCACATCTTTTCATCCAGCTCCATCTTCCAATTTATCCACCTATCTTTCATCCTCCACCTTTTATCTATCACCATCCACTTATCTCCTACAGCTTCAGCCAACCATCCCAGCTATCATCCATCTCCCTAGCATCTTCAACTTTTCCATCCTAGCTTCAATCCTATCACATCCATTGTAAGACCTCCTTCCACACGTTATCTTCTAATTGGGGGCATTGTATTCCTTGGGGATCTTGTCTTGTCCATATTTCCATCATTTACCTCCTCCCTTGTCATTGGCATCTAGCTCTAGGCTATCATCATGCAAACATAATGTCATCTCTTTATATCCATCATAATCCTAGCTATCTACCATCCTATCCAGCCATCTCATCCTGCTCCTCTAGCTATCCTTGGTCACAAAATCTCTCATAATCATTGGGATGCATCCTCCCTAAATCCATATCTTCTACTATCACCCCATCCTTAGCTTTCGCATCTTGCACAACATTGAACCATCCTGCTATCCTATCATCATGAGCTTTTGCCTTCTTGTAACTATCTTTGTCAACTTTAGCTTGTAAATATTTTGGTCCGTCGGCTTGTACATCCTCTTTATCTTAGTACCATTGTATCTATCTGGCTTTCGTGTTAGTTCATCCTTGGTCAACATCTTGCACACATCGCACACCTTGGTTAGCTATTCCAATGCATCCTTTAGCTAGATTTCCTGTCACTAAAGTGTTATCCTTCTTAGTTTAGCTTGCTAGACGCATCACTCATCCAAATCCACTAGCTTAGGTACTCTCCGATAGGTCCTTGTAGGATATAGTTTTCCTCATGTCTAATCTTGGTCCGTTAGTACCTCGTCCTACCCATCTCATTGGTAAACGGTTCTCTTTTGGATTTTTGCTTTCTTTTGATTTGGGATCTTCCCTTTTGGGTCTTGAAAATATCTTTTCCAAGCAATCTCCTTGTTCCCTCCTCAAGGTTGCCACGATCTTCCATATCATGGTATGCTACGAATGGGGCAATCAGAGTGTAAGGTCTTGATCATGTCTTTTGCTTGTTTTCTTTTTCTGCTTGTGGGTTACCCAGTGTCGTTTCCACGCTACTTCCTCTGGGATTCATGTGTGATACTAGCGCAATCCTTGCGTGTTTGTTTCGTGTTAGTTCGTCAGTCCTTTGGACAATTGGTGAAAAGGCCTTGATGTTCTTAGTAACCTTGGCAATTAACCAACAATCCTATAGAAAATCTAGTGCTCAACTACATTGTGGTACTTCTCTTTGAAGTGTCCGCCTGCCCAAAAAGCTTCAATGGATTCCCTTGATCTCCATTTTCCCCCATCCATATCCAGCATCTGTCTCTCCTACCCCTGCTTGTGCATCAGTATCTCTTTGAATCACTCCTCATGCTTAGCTTTAGGGATCCACAATCCTAGTCTTAAGGATCCACCAATCAAATCAATCCACCAAGCCTCATCTTTCGAGATCCACAATCTTAGTCCTAGGGATCTTCGAAACCCATCTTCCACCAATCTGACTCTTTGAAATCCTATTGCATCAGCTTTATCATTCCATCATCCATCTCCCTAACATGGATTCCTTTTATAGTGCTCCACTCCTCCATCCTCCCCCCAATCGTGGAAACTCTTAAGCTTGCTTTACTATTGTGCCTTTGATTTCCCTTTATCATTCTCCCATAGTGAGAGTTTGAGCTAATTCAACCCCTTCTCTTTGCCAACCTGTGTCCCAGCTCATCTCAATTTTTTGTACTTTTCAAGAATTTGTCGAGCCTCATTCCTCTCCCTTCCACCTTCTTGAGGGGGCATCATCTAAGTCTAGTCTCTCCTCTTCTTATCTGAGACTGGCGCAACCTTGTTGCTAAAATATCTTCCTCATGTCATTTTCATCAAACTTCTTTGAAATAGTGTTGTCTCAACACTATGTCAAAGAGGGGGAAAATGTAGACACCTAAATCTGATTACACCGCTTTGGTAATCTAATTTAGCCATCTCTAAAGGCATCATTAATTAAATTTTTATTTAATTAATCCTTTGCCATCCCCTAGCTGATTAATTTAATTAATCATCTATAGTACTAATTGATAAATCAAATAACTTATTATTTATCAATTAAATCTTTTTCTCCTATCTAATTTCAAAAATCCCCATTTATTAAATAAATCTATTTGATAAATAAAAATTCTCAAATCTAAAAACCCCTAACTTATCCCTAATCCTCCATTTAGCCTAATCCATCCCATCCACCCATAGTAACCAAGCTTAGTCACTAACTCACCTAACCTCATTAATGCCATCCACTTGCACATCTCTAACATCCTTAATCTAATCCTAAACCCAAGCCTAATCTACCTCCTAATGTTGTCACATTTCCTAAATAAGTTTAAGACTTTCCTAAACCAAATCAAAGTCTCCCCTCAAAAATCCCAACCACCAAGTCATGAGTGCTCTTACAAACATAAAAGACTCTTACAAGCCCACTCATGACTCTTACATCCATCTTCCACACTCTTCCCTCTTCCACACTCATTCCTCTTACATCTCTCTTACATAATCAACCCCACTCATCATGCCTTTAACCAACCCTTTACCCTATCATCTCACACTCATCCTCCTTGTGACAAGTGTCACCTTCTCATTGGTGCTAAACAAGCACAATCCATGTGCTCTCCTTTGAGTGCATCGTAGCCCTCCTTAAGCCTTCATCTCTCCTTGCATCTTAGCCCTCCATCCCTCAAGCCCTTAGCCTATAAATTGAATCTCCTCCCAAGCCATTCAATCACAACCATTTGAGTAAAGTTATCATGCCTTTTTGAGAGCCAAAATCCATATCCATACCCTTATAATGCTAAATTGAGAGCTCACAAAGCTACCAATTTGCTATTACCCATCTCCACCATTGAAGCAACTTTGAGCATCTTGAGCATACATCCACATCAAAGGACGCATCTACAAAATCAAGAAAGCAATGAAGTGCTTCATCTTTTGAGATTTGCATCTCTTGTTTGTTTTCTTTGTCTAAGCATATATGTGAACTTAGTTTTAGTTTGTGAATTCTTTCTTTAATGTTAATGTTCCTTGCACACTAAGATCTAGTTCTACAGTCCCTAGGGGTCCTATGACCCCTAGGGACATATTTCATTGTTTAATGGGTCAAAGGGGGCCATAGGTCACCCTATGACCCCCTTTCACCCATATGGCCTATTTGAATATGTCCCTCAGGGTCTTAGGACCCCTAGGGACACATGTCATCGTTTAATGGGTCAAAGGGGGTTATAGGTCATCCTATGACCCGTTTGACCCGTATGAACGATTCAAATATGTCCTTAGGGGTGCCATGACCCCTAGAGACATATGTGATCATTTAATAGGTCAAAGGGGGTCATCAGTCACACTATGACCTCCTTTGACCCATATGAATGATTGCAATATGTCCCTAGGGGTCCTAGGACCCCTAAGAACATATGTCATCGTTTAATGGGTCAAAGGGTATCATAAGTCACCCTATGACCCCCTTTGACCCATATGAATGATTCAAATATGTCCCTAGGGGTTATAGGACCCCCAGAAACATATATCATTGTTTAATGGGTCAAAGAGGGTCATATGTCACCCTATGACCCCCTTTGATCTATATTACCCATTCGAATACGTCCCTAGGGGTCCTAGGATCCGTAGAGACATATGTCATTGTTTAATTGGTCAAAGAGAGTCATAGGTCACCCTATGACCCCCTTTGACCTATATTACCCATTCGAATATGTCCCTAGGGGTCCTAGGGACATATGTCATCATTTAATGGGTCAAAGGGACCTATTACCCCCTTTGACCCATATTACCCATTCAAATATGTTCCTAGGCATCCTAGGACCCCTAGAGACATATGTCATTGTTTAATGGGTCAAAAGGGGTCACAAGGCACCATATCACACCCTTTGACTCATATGAACGATTCGAATATATCCCTCGGGGTCCTAAGACCCCTAGGGACATATGTCATCATTTAATGGGTAAAAGGGGGTCATAAGTCACCTTCTGACCCCCTTTGACCCATATGGCCCATTCGAATATGTCGCTAGGGGTCCTAGGACCCCTAGGAACATATGTCATCATTTAATGGGTCAAAAGGAGTCATAGGTCATCCTATGACCCCTTTTGACCCATAGGAACGATTTGAATATATCCCTAGGTGTCTTAGGACCCCTAGGGACATATGTCTTGGTTTAATGGGTCAAAGGAGGTCATAGGTCACCCTATGACCCCCTTTGACCCATATGAACCATTCGAATATGTCGTCGTTTAATGTGTCATAAAGGGGTTGAACAGGTCACCCTATGACCCCATTTGACCCATATTAATGATTCGAATATGTCCTTAAGGATTATAGGAGCCCCAGAGACATATGTCATTGTTTAATGGGTCACCTATGACCCCCTTTGACCCATATGAACAATTCGAATGTCCTTAGGGGTCCTAGGACCCTTAGGAACATATGTCATCATTTAATGGGTCAAAGAGGGTCATATGTCACCCTATGACCCTCTTTTACCCATATGAATGATTCAAATATGTCCCTATGTGTCCTAGGACCCCTAGGGATATATGTCGTCATTTAGTGGATCAAAGAGTGTCATATTGCACCCTATGAACCCCTTTGACTCATATGAATGATTCGAATATGTCCCTAGGGTTCCACGGACCCCTAGGGACATATGTCATCGTTTCATGGGTCAAAGGGGATCATAGGTCACCCTATGACCCCCTTTGATCCATATGGACCATTCGAATATGTCCCTAGGACCCCTAGGGACATATGTCATCGTTTAATGGGTCAAAGGAGGTCATAGGGCACCCTATGACACCCTTTGACCCATATGAATGATACGAATATATCCCTAAGGGTCTTAGGACCCCTAGGGACATATGTCATCATTTAATGGCTCAAAGGGTGTCATAGGTCACCTTATGACCCCCTTTGACCCATATGAACAATTCAAATATGTCTCTAAGGGTTATAGGACCCCCAGAGACATATGTCATCATTTAATTTGTCAAAGTGGGTCATAGGTCACCCTATGACCCCCTTTGACTCATATGAACAATTCGAATATGTACCTAGGGGTTCTAGGACCCCTAGAGACATATGTTGTCGTTTAATGGGTCAAAGGGGGTAATAGGTCACCTATGACCCCCTTTACCCATATGAATGATTCAAATATGTCCCTAGGGGTCCTAGGACCCCTAGCAACATATTCGAATCATTCATATGGGTTAAAGGGGGTCATAGGTCACCGTGTGACCCTCTTTGACCCATATGACCCTTTCAAAAATGTTTTTAGGGGTCCGAGGACCCCTAGCGACATATGTCATCATTTAATGGGTCAAAGAGGGTCATAGGTCTCCCTATGACCCCCTTTGACCCATATTACCCATTCGAATATGTCCTTAAGGGTATTAGGACCCCTAGCGACATATGTCATTGTTTAATAGGTCAAAGCGAGTCATAGGTAACCCTCTGACCGCGTTTGACCCATATGAACGATTTGAATGTCCTTAGGGGTCCTAGGACCCCTAAGGGCATATGTCATCATTTAATGGGTGAAAGGGGGTCATAGGTCACCCTATGACCCCGTTTAACCCATATGAAGGATTTGAATATGTTTCTATAGACCATAGGACACCTAGGGATATATGTTGTCATTTAATGGGTCAAAGTGGGTCATAGGGTGACCTATGACCCCCTTTGATCCATATGAATGATTCAAATATGTCATTAGGGGTCCTAAGAGCCCTATGAACATATGTCGTCGTTTAATGGGTCAAAGGAGGTCATAGGTCACCCTATGACCCACTTTGATCCATATGAATGATTCGAATATGTCCCTAGGAGTCCTACGACCCCTAGAGACCCCTTTTGACCCATATCCACGATTCGAATATGTCCCTACGGGTCATAGGACCCTTAGGGACATATGTCGTCGTCTAATGGGTCAAAGGTGGTCAGAAGTCACCCTATGACCCCCTTTGACCAATATGAACGATTCGAATATGTCCTTAGGGGTCCTATGACCTTTAGGGACATATGTCATCGTTTGATGGGTCAAGGGGAGTCATAGGTCACCCTATGACCCTCTTTGACCCATAGGAACGATTCAAATATGTCCCTATAGGTCCTACGATCAAGGACATGTGTCGTCGTTTAATATGTCAAAGGGGGTCATAGGTGACCATATGACCCCCTTTGACCCATATGAATGATTCGAATATCTCCTTAGGGGTCTTAAAACCCGTAGGGACATATGTCATCGTTTAATGGGTGAAAGGAGGTCATAAGTCACCCTTTGACCCCCTTTGACCCATATGGCCCATTCGAATATGTCTCTAGGGGTCCTAGGACCCCTAGAGACATAAGTCATCGTTTAATGGGTCAAAGGGGGTCATAGGTCACCCTATGACCCCCTTTGACCCATATGGCCCATTCAAATATGTTCATAGGACCCCTAGGAACATATATTATCGTTTAACAGGGCAAAGGGTGTCATAGGGTGACCTATGACCCCCTTTGACCCATATGAACAATTCAAATATGTCCTTAGGTGTCTAAGGACCCCTAGGGACATATGTGATCTTTTAATGGGTGAAAGGGGGTCATAGATCACCCGATGACCCCCTTTGACCCATATGAACGATTCGAATATGTCCCTACGGGTCCTAGTACCCCTAGGGACATATGTCATCGTTTAATGGGTCAAAGTGTGTCATAGTTCACCCTATGACCCCCTTTGACCCATATGAATGATTCGTATATGTCCCTACGGGTTATAGGACCCCCAAAGACATATGTCATCGTTTAATGGGTCAAAAGGGCCTATGACCCCTTTTGACCCATATGAATAATTTGAATATGTACCTAAGGGTTCTAGGACTCATAGAGACATACGTCATCGTTTAATGTGTCAAAGAGGGTCATAGGTCACCTATGACTCCCTTGACTCATATGAATGATTCAAATATGTCCGTAGGGGTCCTAGGACTCCTAGAGACATATTCGACTCGTTCATATGGGTCAAAGGGGACCCCTAGAGACATATTTGAATCGTTCATATGGGTCAAAGGGGGTCATAGGTCACCCTATGACCCCCTTTGACCAATATGATCCATTCGAAAATGTTCATAGAGGTCCAAGAACCCTTAGGGACATATGTCATCGTTTAATGGGTCAAAGAGGGTCATAGGTGACCTATGACCCCCTTTGACCAATATTACCCATTCGAATATGTCCCTAAGGGTTCTAAGACCCCTAGCGATGTATATTGTCATTTAATGGGTCAAAAAGAGTCATAGGTCACCTAATGAGCCCCTTTGACTCATAATACCCATTCGAATATGTCCGTAGGGGTCCTAGGATCCCTAGGGACATATGTCATCATTTAATGGGTCAAAGGGTCCTATAACCCTCTTTGACCCATATTACCCATTCAAATATGTCCCTAGGGGTCTTATGACCCCTAGAGACATATGTTGTCATTTAATGGGTCAAAGAGGCTCATAGGGTATGAACGATTCAGATATGTCCGTAGGAGTCCTAGGACCCCTAGGGACATATGTCATCGTTTAATGAGTCAAAGGGGGTCATAGATCACCCTATGACCCCCTTTAACCCATATGAATGATTCAAATATGTCCCTATGGGTCCTAGGACCCCTAGGGACATATGTCGTTATTTAATTGGTCAAAAGGAGTCATAAGGAACCCTATGACTCCCTTTGACCTATATGAACGATTCAAATATGACCTAATGGGTCAAAGGGGGTCATAATGCACACTATGACCCCCTTTGACCCATATGTGCCATTTGAATATTTCTCTTGGCGTCCTGGGACCCCCAGGGATATATGTCATCGTTTAATGTGTCAAAAGGGGTCATAGGTCACCTGATGACCCCCTTTGACCCATATGAACAATTCGAATATGTCCTTAGGGGTACCATGACCCCTAGGGACATATGTCATTGTTTAATGGGTCAAAGGGGGTCATAGGTCACCCTATGACCCCCTTTGACCCATATAGCCCATTCGAATATGTCCCTAGGACCCCTGGGGATATATGTCATCATTTAATGGGTCAAAGGGGGTCATAAGGCACCCTATGACTGCCTTTGACCCATATGAATGATTCGAATATGTCCTTAGGGTTCGCAGGACCCCTAGGGATATATGTCATCGTTTATTGGGTCAAAGGCGGTCATAGGTCACTCTATGACCCCTTTTAACTCATATGAACGATTCAAGTATGTCCTTAGGGGTTCTAGGACCCCTAGGGACATATTTCATCGTTTAATGGGTCAAAGGAGGTCATAGGTCACCCTATGACCCCCTTTAACGCATATGAACGATTCGCATATGTCTCTAAATGTCCTAGGACCCTTAGGGACATATGTCATCGTTTAATGCATCAAATGGGGTCATAAGGCACCTTATGACCCCCTTTGACCCATATGAATGATTCAAATATGTCCCTAGGGGTCCTAAGACCCCTAGGGACATATGTCATCGTTTAATGGGTCAAAGGGGGTCATAGGTCACCCGATGACCCCTTTTGACCCAGATGAACAATTCAAATATGTCCTTAGGGGTACCATGACCCATAGGGACATATGCCATCGTTTAATGAGTCAAAGGGTGTCATAGGTCACCCTTTGACCCCCTTTGACCCATATGGCCCATTCGAATATGTCCCTAGGACCCCTGGGGATATATGTCATCGTTTAATGGGTCAAAGGGGGTCATAAGGCACCCTATGACCCCCTTTGACCTGTATGAATGATTCAAATATGTCCTTAGGGTTCCCAAGACCCCTAGGGACATATGTCATCATTTATTGGGTCAAAGGGGGTTATAGGTCACCTTATGACCCCCTTTGACCCATATGAATGATTCGAATATGTCCTTAGGGGTTCTAGGACCCCTAGGGACATACATCATCATTTAATGGGTCAAAGGGGGTCATAGGTCACCCTATGACCCCCTTTGATTCATATGGCTCATTCGAATATGTCCCTAGGGGTCTGAGGACCCCCAGGGACATATATCGTCATTTAATAGGTTAAAGGGGGTCATAACTCACCCTATGACTCCCTTTGAACCATATGAACAATTTGAAATGTTCCTAGGGTTTCTAAGACTCTTAGAGACATATGTCATCATTTAATGTGTCAAAGGGGGTTATAGGTGACCTATGACCCCCTTGACCCATATGAACGATTCGAATATGTCTCTAGGGGTCCTAGGACCCCTAGCAACATATTCGAATCGTTCATATGGCTCAAAAGGGGTCATAGGTCACCCTATGACCCCCTTTGACCCATATGACCCGTTCGTATATGTTCCTAGGGGTCCAAGGACCACTAGCGATGTAGGTTGTCATTTAATGGGTCAAAGAGGGTCATAGGTCACCCTATGACCCCCTTTGACCCATATTACCGATTCAAATATGTCGCTAGGGGTTCTAGGATCCTTAAAGATATATGTCATCGTTTCATGTGTCAAAGAGAGTCATAGGTCACCCTATGACCCCCTTTGATCCATATTACTCATTTGAATATGTCCCTAGGGGTCCTAGGACCCCTAGCGACATATGTCATCATTTAATGGATCAAAAGGACCTATGACCCCCTTTGACCCATATTACCCATACGAATATGTCCCTAGGGGTTCTTGGACCCCTAGAGACATATGTCATCATTTAATAGGTCAAAAGAGGTCATAGGTCACCCTATGACCCCCTTTGACCCATATGAACGATTCAAATATGTCCGTAGGGGTCCTGGAACCCCTAGGAACATATGCTATTATTTAATAGGTCAAAAGGGGTCATAGGTAATCCCTATGACCCCCTTTAACCCATATGAATGATTCAAATATGTCCTTATGGGTCCTAGGACCCCTAGGGACATATGTTGTCGTTTAATGGGTTAGATGGGGTCACAAGGCACCCTATGATCCTTTTTGACCCATATGAATGATTCGAATATGACCCAAGGGATCCTAGGACCCTTAGGGACATATGTCATCGTTTAATGGGTCAAAGGGGGCCATAGGTCACGCTTTGACCCCCTTTCACCCATATGGCCCATTCGAATATGTCCCTCGGGGTCCTAGGACCCCCAGGGACATATGTCGTCATTTAATGGGTCAAAGGGGGTCATAGGGTGACCTATAACCCGCTTTGAACCTTATGAATGATTCAAATATGTCCTTAGGGGTGCCATGACCCCTAGGGACATATGTGATCATTTAATAGGTCAAAGGGGGTCATAGGTCACCCTATGACCCCCTTTGACCCATATGAACGATTGCAATATGTCCATAGGGGTCCTAGGACCCCTAGGAACATATGTCGTCATTTAATGGGTCAAAGGGTAGGTCACCCTATGACTCCCTTTGACCCATATGAACAATTCAAATGTGTCCCTAGGGGTTATATGACCCCCAGAGACATATATCATTGTTTAATGGGTCAAAGAGTGTCATAGGTCACCCTATGACCCCCTTTGACTCATATGAACAAATCTTAATGTGTCTAGGGGTTCTAGGACCACTAGATACATATGTCATCGTTTAATAGGTCAAATGGGGTCATAGGTCGCCTATGACCCCGTTGACCCATATGAACAATTCAAATATGTCCCTAGGGGTCTTAAGACCCTTAGAGACATTTTGAATCGTTCATATGGGTCAAAGGGGGTCATAGGTCACCCTATGACTCCGTTTGACCCATATTATCCATTCGAATATGTTCTTAGGGGTCCTAGGACCCCTAGGGACATATGTCATCATTTAATGGGTCAAAGGGATCTATGACCTCCTTTGACCCATATTACCTATTTGAATATGTCGCTAGGGGTCCTAGGACCCCTAGTGACATATGTCATCATTTAATGGGTCAAAGGGGGTCATAGGTCACTTTATGACCCCCTTTGACCCATATGAACTATTCAAATATGTCCTTAGGGTTCCTAAAATCCCTAGGGACATATGTCATCATTTAATGGGTCAAAGGGGGTCATAGGTCTCCCTATGATGCCCTTTAACTGATATGAATGATTCGAATATGTTTTAGAGCGAGGGAAAGTGAAAGCTAGAGATCAATATCAATCATGTCATTTCTTCTCAAGAAATTATCCAAGTCTTGCATGCTTTCCAAAAACTCGTTTAACCCTCCCATTTTTTTAAAAGTGTACAATAGGGTGTTGAAATCTCCCATACACAAAATATTTCCTTGTTGCATGGAAGTAGCCATAGTGGTAGCCTCATTCCAAACAACAATCCTACCATTATGAGTGTTGGGGGCATAGAAATTTAAAATAGTCCAACTGCCAGATTGGTCAATGAAATTAGAGGCAACAAAATGGGTACTAATAGAGATATCCACTCACACTGCCTTTTCAGGATTCTACATAGTAGCAATGCCGATAGAAGCACCATTAGCTTTACTATAGGTATATCTAGCCTTGGGCCAAACATACTCGGCCACTCTCAAGAACACTTGCTCAGTCATTTTAACTTCCTACAAAAGAATCATGTCAGTTCTGAGTTCAATGATGTTTTGTTTGACTTCGTACTACTTCGTAGGGCTATTTAGCCCCCACACATTCAAGGATATGATCTTCATCTTTTATGATTCTAGGTATCCTTTAGGGTTTTTCATTTCCCCTATGAAATATCCTTTTTTATTTCTTTTTGATGGATGCTCCTAACTGGGGTTCTCCTAGCTTTCACACATGATCCAACATTTTCCTTATTCCGTCCTCTTTTCTTCCTCTTTGGGACTATCCATTCAAAATCATTTCTATAGAGATCAAGGCTTTGGTCCTCTGGGAGGGGTGAAAAAAATTCAACAATAGTTGGGAGGGAAACCACAAGGGTTCCATTTGACAATGGTGAGACAACCCCCACATTTAGGGGCAGACTACATGGGAGTATTCCATCTGTGGTGATTTCTTTGTCCAACACATCATTACTCGGGTGCAGTAGTTCTAGGATCTGCAATTCCCCTTCTTCAAGAGTGGCTTCATCCATTAAGAGTTTAGTCCCCACACCTTGCACCATGTCCATATTTATGAGGGGTTTTAGTACTCTAATTCACACAAGGGGCTCCAAGGGACTTTGGAATCCCCTCACAACCAACTGGTTCTATGTTAAACTTAGCAGCCCTTTCAGAAGTACTTGAGCTTTTGACCACCTCAACACCTAGAGAAGAGATCTCACTCTTGACTTTCTCATCCTTCGGGCACTCCATAAAGAGATGGCTAAAGATATTACATTTTTTGTAGAAAGGAGAAACATTCTCATAGATAAGAGGTTGCATCTAGGTGCCCCATTTAGACATTAGGTCCACTGTGGTAGGAAGAGGTTTATTCATCCCCACATTCATATAAAACCTAGCAAAACCTAGTTTTAACTTTGAACCAGTCATCAAGTCCATTTTTATGAACTATCCAAAGGAGCTACCAATCCATCTAAAAATGTGTTCATTCTAGAACTCTAGGAGGAGTCTAGGCAAGTGCATCCAGACTAGTGCAGATAAGTAGAGGTCACTCTCTAGGTTAAAATCAGGTTTCCATTTTGGCATCATTAATTAATGTTTGCCAAAATTCCATGATCCAACCATAATTGAGTCTCGGTACTTCTCAGTCATGAAACTGAACAAGAAGAGGGCTCCAGCCATTGCCAAGATGGAGACAAAACTCGTCATTTTCCACTTTGTCAAACACCATTTTCTAACCATGTCCATTGTAGGTTAGAAAGAGACAAACTGTCCCACAAGATACAGGGTAAATCTCAAGGAGATTGAGTCCACAACACAGTCAAGTAGAGCAATATGAGGTCTTGTGGGTCTTGAGGAGAACATGTGTTTAGCGCTAGAATCCATAGAAGTCTTGGATCCAACAACAACCCCCAACTAGTTTGACTAGTGGACCACTAATAAGGGGGCCATAGAATTTGTTATGTGACCAAAGGGAAGGATTTAAATTGAACCTTCTAGAAGTGTCAAGAAAAAAGTAGAAGAACAAAATGATGGATAGATTCCATGGATCTAACCAAACCCTAAGATCTACGGTGATGTTTAAGTGGAGTAAGATTAAATCTACCTATTTAAGGAGGTATAAGAGATGTTTTCTAAGCTAGGTTCATTGTTTATTGGTGACTCTATGGAGAATTTTTGAAGAATAGAATAGCGAAGGAAAAGTGGGAGAATTGGTGAAGTGTGATTTCTTGAAGGGTTTCCAAGCAGATCAAAGAAGGAGATGTTAATAAAATCTACACAACGAACCAACCAATGAGTCTAATGGAGATCTAAATTTTTTAAGTGAGTTGTATCTGTACAGATCAAACTTAATGTTACAATGTAACAATTCAGTGCATATCCTTTAATCAAGGGTGACCAAATAATTATTTTGTAAATCCTTTAATAAAGGTGACATTCTAATGGAATGATCTAAACTCATGTAACTAGGTGATTCCTAACAAGGTGATTAAATCCTTTAAAAACATCATACCTAATAGTGTATTATATAATATTTAATAGGGTTGGATCTTAACCAAGCTCACTTCAGAAGAGTGAAAAGTTGTAGCATGTTACTTAATGATTTAAATCCCAAATTGGGCCTCCATGTTAAATCATGGTGTCAAGCATGTGAGAAAGTTATATATGTGATGCATGCTACTTATTTTTGTTTTTGTAGCATTAGTTGACATACACTTAATAAAGAGTTAAGTAATGAACATAATGTTAAGCTATTTATGAGTTTCTATATGGACTAAGTGGTTTAATGAATTTTATTGAGTTGTTTAAAGTAAGTGAAAATTGAATTGGTGCATCTAGACTTGAGGATAACTAAATCATCCCCCTCTCTCCATTATTATAAATATTCTAACATATTGTATTATTTCATTTGGTTCTTGTAAGGAAAGTTTAAAGGATTAAGATAATGATCAATATGTACAAGAGAGAGGTACCTAAGTTGAATAAGGAGTACTCCCAACATGGCAAAGACTAATGAAATTAAATCTATCTAGAGCTGGATATTTTTCATCGTACTACCAAGAGAATGAATACGTTGAAGTTTTTAGACCCATGACTATTGAAAAACTGAAGGAGAAGTTAGAGCATAATCAAATGATGATAGGTTTGGCATCTTCCCTCATTATGTTGAATTTAATGATGTGAAAGAATGCATTACTACAAAGAAAATGTGATACAAGTTGGCTCAAATTCATGGAGGAGAAAAAAGTGTGTTAAGGGATAGAGTTGAAAGTTAGAGATGAAAATTTGATGATATGAGAATGAAAGAAGGGGAAACTATTTCACAATATTTTGGCCAAATCAAGGAGGTTGTGAATGATTTAGAGGAGCTAGAAGAATCATATTAGATGAGATTTTTATAAGTACAATATTAAAGGACTTCACTTCATATCTATGCAATTAAAGTGTCTGGAATTAAATAACTGAGATGCATAACTGGTAATAATATGGCCTTGGATAGTCTAATTGGTAGACATGTATTTGAAGTATCAAATATTGATAATTATACACCATCTATTATTGGATGTTAGATGGAAAGTCTCAAATATCCCTTGATACATATCAAAGAAAGAAAAATAGAAGGCATGTGCACATTGATAGTGAATCAGATAATGATCTTGATGAGCTAGAGCATTACTGCCAACAAGACTACCAAGAGGAAAAGGAAAATATAAAGGTAAACTCTCTATTATTTATTTTACATGTAACAAATTTGGTCATATTACTGCAAGATGTCTTGTTAGAGATGAAAAGGAAGAAAGGAAAGAGAACAAATATTGAGAAAGAAGAGATAGCAGAGACAATCAAGGTAATAAATACTACAAAGGAAAAGGTAAGTAATCTTGTTACATTAGTGAAGAAGATGGTTCTGATAGTGATGCTAATGAAAATGATGAAGAATTTGTATATGTAGAAATGAAATATGGTTTTGATGAAGATATAAAAACTTCATTGATTTCACATATGAGAAAAAATATAGATGGATAATTGATAGTGGTTGTTCACATCATAAGAGTTTTCATACAAATAAGTTTGAAAAGTTTGAACATTTTAATGGAAGCAGTGTTAATTTTGGAAATGATGTGCCATGTTATATGAAAGGTAAAGGATCAATTATATGAATGATAAGATCAGATTTGAAAATGCATATTGGGTTGATGGTTTAAAATATAACTTTCTAAATGTGACATAGTTGATTAGTTCAGGCAATGAGTTGAATTCCAAAATAGAAAGGCAAAGATTTATGATGCTAGTTGTGAATTAATTGAAAGTGGTGATGAAACAAGAGGCAACTTGTTCTATCTAAATCTATCTAAAGATTCCTATCTATTTGCATAATTTGAAGATATTTGGTTATGTCATAAGAGGCCGTGTCATGTGAACTTTGATAACTTGGTAAGTGTTAAATGAAAAGAGTTAGAGGATTACCAAGATTGAGAAAACCTGATAAAGTCATGTACAAACAAAATCAAATGGGGAAAATGACAGTCTAATTTTAAGAGAAAGACTTATTTTTCTAATGATATTTTGAAGTTAGTTCATACTGACATATGTTGTACTATCAAAGTTCAAAGCTATTATGGTGACACATATTTCATTCTATTTTTTTATGACTTTTCTAGAATGATGAGCGTGGTATTTCTTAAAGAAAAATCTAATGCATTTTAAATGTTTAAGTGGTTTTTAGCTAGAGTTGAAAAATAAATAGGAAAGAGTCTAATGTGCTTGAGATCAGATAGAGGAGATGAATTCATATAATATATCTTCATCATATTCTACAATGACAAAGGAATCAAGAGAAAAATTATTACACCAAGGACTCCAACACAGAATGGGATAGCCAAAAGAAGGAATATACCCATCATGGACTATGAAGATTTTGTAAATTTGTTTAGTATTCCCCTCAGGATTCATGACAAGGGATTAACTACCTCCTATGTTTTATAAGTTGAGCAGTTGTATCAGGCATTGATAGATCATTCTTTTGGTGCTATAGAAACCCCATGCTAATAAGTGGTAATAGAGCTTAGTCACAGGTTCGAATCCTTAGACCCTCGGGTAACACTGAGGGGGAGATTGTTTTAAATTTATTTAGTGCTATCCTCATGATTCGTGACAATGGCTTAACCACCTCCTATGTACTATAAGTTGAGTGGTTGTATCGGGCATTAACAGATCGATCTTTTGGTGCAATGACAACTCCACTCTAACAAAAAGGACATTGATGATGGAGAAGAATATTTCACAAGAATATTGGAGAGAAGCTATAAGTAAAGTAGTTTACTTTCTGAACCAAGTTCAAGTAAAGAAAGGTACAAACAAAACCGCTTTTGAACTTTGGTATGGCTATGCACCTAATGTGAATTATTTCAAAAAAATTGGAAGCAAGTGTTATTTGCTGAAAGATGTAAAGAAAGGAAAACATGATGCAAAGAGTGATGATAGTATATTCCTATAGCATTCCACTAAAATCAAGGCATATAAGTATGTTAGTTAACACTAACATGAATTTGAAAAGTGAAAATGTTAGAATTGATAAATTTGTAGTAAATAATGAAGAGGAATGCAAGAAAGAACTTGAAGATTGCATACTTTTTGTTTACATCTATGATGGAGAACATAGTACTTTACCTAAACCATAGAAATAGGTTGTCAAGAACCAACAACTAGGCATTGTTGGGGTTTAGAAAAAAATCTTTGTCAAGAATCAATAGGTTGGTGAGTATCAGGCTGTAGGAGCCAAGCCACAAACAGAAGAAGTTGACTATCAGAATTTGAAGAAGTTGAATATCAGACCAACCATTTGAAGTTGCAGCCAAAGATACCTTAAGAAGATGAACAAGCACAACTAAATGAAATACAAGACAAAAGAAGACATGAACCTATCTTAGCAAAGTATGTGAGGAGGAATTATACACCAAACCAAATCATTGGAAGAAAACATTCAAGACTCATGAAAAGAAGTAAGTTGAAGAGTGATACCTGTTTATTATGTGAGGTTGAACCTAAATTAGTTAAGGATGCTTTGCAAAATGAAGATTACATTAAGTCAATGAATGAGGAAATTGATCAAATAAAGAAGAAAGAGACATGGTTATTGGTGCCTAGACCAAAGGACAAGAATGTGATTGGAACTAAGTGGGTGTTCATAAATAAGCTAAATGAGAAAGTTAAAGTCACAAGGAATAAGGAAGGCTAGTTTGTATGGGATATACACAAGAGGAATGAATTGACTATGGAGAAACATTTTCCCCAATTGCAAGGTTTGAAGTAGTGAGAACTTTATTTGTATATGTTGCTTACAAAGTATTCAAATTATAGAAAGTGGATGACAAACTTGAATTTTTTAATGGAATATTAGAAGAAGAAGTCTACATTGAGCAAGTTGAAGGATTATTGATCCTAGCAATAATAATATGGTATTTAAGTTACACAAAACATTATACAATTTGAAACAAGCCCCCAGAGCATTGTATGAAAGGTTACATAGTTATTTGTTAAAAAATGATTTTGCAAGAACTAATGACAATAGAAATTTGTACTTGTAAAGTGATTATATCAATAAGATATTGCTAGTTGATATATTTGTTGATGGTATTATATTTGAGTCCAAGATGATATATTGTGTAAATTATTTGCTAATAAGATGAAGAAATAATTTGAGATGTCAATGTTTGGAGAGATCAAGTTCTGCATTGGTTTGCAAGTTTATTAGATGAAGAAAGGTATATAAATTACATAATGAAAGTATACCAAAGAGATATCTATTTATTTTTGAATGGAGGATTCAAGAGTAGTTGAAACACCTATGGTTACTTGGCACAAAAATTCAAAGAATGATGATTTAGCTAAAGTGAATCAAACATTATACAAGTTAATGATTGGAAAACTATGATATGATGTACATAGTAGACCAATTATTATATTAACAGTTGGTATTTTTATTAGATTTTCTGCTAATCCTAGATAAAATCACATCATGGTTGTGAAAATAATACTAAAATATCTGAAACGAACATAAGACTATGGATTATGGTGTAAGAAAAGTTACAAGTTTGAGATGAAGGTTTATACAAATGTTGATTAGGCTAGAACTATTGATGACATAAAGAGTATATGTGGATGCACTTTTCTCTAGGAAGGAGATTGATTGCATGAACAAGAAATAAGTAGAACTATATTTCTCAATCCACAACATAGGCTAAGTATGTTACTGCAATAGTTGATTGTTAACATATTGTATGGATCAAGCAATTGTTGAAAGGTATGAAAGAAGAGATTAGTGAAACTTTTGTGATATATTGTGATAATACAAGTTATATAAACATATCAAAGAATTCTTTGATGTACACAAAGACCAAGTATATTCCTATCAAGTATCACTACTTGAGAGAGTTGGTATAAGACAAAGAAGTTAGAATAAAGTGTTTAACTCAACACTTCCATGCCTCATGCACTAATTAATCAATACATTATCTTTTCAAATACTACTTGATCAAGTCCCCATTGTAATTCCGTCATACTTGATCCTCTTTAATCAATAAATTAACTAGTTCACCTAGTTATCTCTCTTTCCTAATCCTCTTCATCAATAAATAGATATGACACTCTGTACTATTAGTAAATGTATCTTTGGTAGTTTTGACATCAATGAAAACATAATAATTATTCCAATTGTAGTTTCCAAAAATCTCCCTCTTTGGTATTGATGAAAACACCTCCAGTTACCATGCAAATGAAAAATATATTTTGTGATTTCTCAGTAATATCTCCCTCTATGATTTGATATAGATCTTGATTAAAATCCTTAGTTTCATTTTCATTCTCACATCACACTCACTTTAACTTCTCCCTTTATGATTCAAATTATATATTCTTGAACTATATTAGACTCTTCCTGATTTTGATCACTCAATAGAAACACTTAAATCATAATCTCCATATTCTCCTTGACTCATTCTAATAAATGTACATATCATCTCCTTCCATCTTAGTAGATACTCTCCCTTTGAATATGGTAACTTAAACACATTTGCAAAAAATATGCCAAATACATCAGCCATTCATATACACAACATCCTCATGTCACTGTCTATCTGATATATCACTCGATCCTTTATCTTTCCTCATGACTTCCCTTAGATCCATTTCCTCAAAGTTTTTTTGTTCTTTTCATATCTTTAGGAAGTTCCTAAAGTCAAACCTCCTTCATCAATGTGTAAGATATTATGATCATAACATTTGATGGAATGCTACACCTTCACTTTGTTTTTGTTAGATAGGGGAATGACCCCTAGCTTATATCTTAGATACTCATAAGAATCCTTAGGTAATGCTTTAGAGAATATATAAGCTATCTTCTCCTTTATGCTGACATACAAGAAAACCCTAGTGCAATATGGTCATTCAACGAAGGCTATTGAACTAGAAGATTAAGGAGCTTAAGAGTTAGCTGAGTAAATAGTATTAGCTAAGTGATATTTATGACCAAGAAAATTAAAGAAGGAAAATGTAGTAGTGATTGAGCATAGTAAAGAGCAAGTAAGCCAATGAAAGATGACTGATATAGAATAGTAGAGACTAAGCAATCCAATGCTGACTGAGAAGAACACATTGAGGCCAACATAGTTGAATTTTTGGATTAGTCAAAGCATGTGAAAGATAAGCATTGATGTATTTGAATATTTAATGCACGAATTGAGTTTTTTACGTGATCAAAGGAAATTATTTAAGGTAAAGTTTATAAAACTATCAATAAAAGAGTAGAAAGACAAAATGATGGATAGATTCAATAAATCTAACCAAACCCTAAGATCTAAAGTGATGTTAAGTGGAAAAAGATTAGAGATACCTATTTAAGAAGGCATAAGAGATGTTATCTGAGGTTGGTTCATTGTTGATTGGCAATTTAATGGAAAACATGTGAAGAATTAAGTAACAAAGGAAAAGTGAGAGGATTGGTGAAGTGTGATTGTTGGAAGGGTTTCCATGTGAATCAGGGAAGGAGATTTTAATGAAGTCTAGTCAATGAACCAAAAAATGTGCCAAATGGACATGTGAATTTCCAAAATGAGATGTATCTTTACATATCAAACCTGCTATTACTTTCTAACCATTATGATAGTGAAAATACTTTAATCAAAGTTGACCTAACATTCATTTTTTAAATCCTTTAATAAAGGTGACATTCTAATGGAATGATCCAAAGTCCACTTACTCGGTCACTCCTAATAGGTTGACTAAATCCTTTAATAGGGTCACACCTAACAGTGTGTCTTGTAACCTCTAACATGGTTGATTCTTAACTAATCTCAGTTCAGAAGAGTGAAGAGCCAATAACATGTTACTTGGTGGTTTTTTCCCAAATTGGTTTTCCACATTAGATCCTGGTGTCAAATATATGAATTTTATATGTTTGATGCATGCAATTGACTATTGTTTATTTACTACTAGCCAACATATACTAAAAAAAGAGTTAAAAAATGAATACAATGTTAAGTTACTAATGAGTTGTTATATGGACCGAGTGGTTTAATGAGTTTTATTGAGTATTTTGAAGTTAATGAAAGTTGAATTGGTACATCTGGACCCAATAATCAGTCCACCCTCTTTCTTAGTTATTCTAAATATTCTAACATCACATATATGTAAACTTGATTATTCTTTGATCACTCATTTTTTATTTCATCAATTAATCATATTTCTCATTTAAAAGAATTCTTCTAAACTTATTTATAAAAATACATTTGACTCTCATATTCAACTAAAATATTATTATGTTAGAAGGATTAATGGGAAAAAAGATACTGAGGGGGGGATGAATCAGGATCTTAAACTTATAATGATAAAACCAAATTACTGATTTTAGGCCTAAGACATCTCATATTTTTAACTAAAAAACATAAAACAACAAAGCTAAAACATAATAATCCATGAAAAACTTCAACACATAACACAATGATTTGATAACCTAGAAACTCTTCAATGCAAAGGTAAAACTGGGGTGGGAATGAAACCCACAAATCTTTACTATTGCAACAATAAAGTTAACCTTTTAGGGTTATAATATTTGATCATAAGATATGATCTACCTATGATGGGTCTACCATGTTAAAAGATTAAGAGGTTGTTAGGTATCACCTTGTTAAAGGATTTTGCACTTACAATGAAGTAAGGATTCTGTTAGGAGGTTTAATTAGATCTATTAAGAGCACTCTATTAAGAGATTTAATTAAGTATAACTGATTCAATACCTAACCCTCAACTTTCTGTGTAAGCTGGTCATGGGTCTCATCTTCACAATATCTTTGATCTAATCTCCTAATATGATATATTTGTTTAGTACTTCACTGCTCTAATTTCCTTCTATCTGATCTTCTTTCAGACTTAGTCTTTCTCTTCAAATGTTATGTGCTCTCTTACTCACTCTATGATTCTAGGTTTAGAATCCTCAAATAGACGTTCTTTGAAAGTTCAAGAAAATAGTTTACAATCTATCCCCTTATGTCATTTCCATCTAGTTGGTTCATTACCTTCTATAATGATGCATAATCATCTCCTTGGCTATCTCTATAAATATTAAATGTCCCATAGAAGTCGTCCAAATGGTTTTCATATGTCTCTGTTATATTAATAACTCATATGAAAAAACTAAATTTCTTGGCATCTGAATGTTTTGATGCTCAATCATACTGAATCATTCATATTGTCACTTGGCTTCTATATAGATGCTTTCTCAACAATTGTTAACTTGTTAATATACTCGATTCCAACTATATTTCTCATCTCGTACATGTGATTGGTCTCAACTAAATACTTGGAAATCACTGTCTTGCTTCATATGATCTTTGTAAAGTCAACCTTTACTAGATAACTTGGTCATGATGATGACCATGTAATCTTTCCTAGTAAATGACTAAGTGATTGGACACTAATATACAACATAGTTAGATATCAATAATCTCCCCCTTTGACATTAGTGGCGAAAACACTTTGATATGAATAATCACTTCCTTCAAAATGAATACTCCATTTGAGACCATACCTCAAATGCTCATCTTATCATATGATGTCTTTTAATGCTACTTTATTCTATACTGGTGTCTTTATTAATAGTTCACAAATATCTTGCCTTTGTGCTTCTTTTACTTCCCCTTTTGTTTATTTTAATACACAATATTTTTCCCTTGTTTTTGTCATGAATAAATTGGGGCTGCTTGAGCTAATTTGTGCCTATCAAGAAGTGATTGATGACTTACAATAATATTAGCATAGCCTATATTCCATCTCTACTTAACCTATTTCAGAATTTGAAATTAAATTTCTAGCTCAGTAGCTAGATCAATATATCTTGCAATACGTGAAAATGTGTAACTTTCTTTAGAATGTTCTTGGCAATAGATGCCTCCTTCTGAAAGATTTCCAAATAAGGTAGTAAATGAAGTTGAATTAGTGTCAACTTATTCCTAATTTAGCTACCTTTAGTCATGACTTTGGCTAGCCTCTTTTAACCAAATATCAATTAATTATATGAGGATGAGCTTGAACTTGTGTTCTTTCCCAATGAAATTATACTTGCTCTCATGTTCGCATGTAGTAGTTCTAATGATGATTTAATATCAACCATAAAGAAATCAATATCATACAATTTTATTTATAATGAATGAATAGTTTGCAAAATTGTTTCAAGTTGTGTGATCGGTGTAGAAAGCTTGACTCTCTCTAACACTTTATCCTCAACTCTTCTTTTAGACCATTGTAATAATTTATCATTGGTCTTTATATCTTTAGTCTAAACCTTATCAATTATATACACTAGTTGATCATAAATTGGATGTTGATTATTTAAATTTTTAATCTCAAATGCATCTACAAAAATATGTTTGATAGTGTGTAATACCTACTTCTTCTTCTATTCTTGTCTTAGTTGTTCTTGATGTGCCTTGCAACTTGAAAAAGTTTGTATCTCTTGCAATTTATCAAGTTTCAAACTATTCAAATAATACATAGGCAATGTTATAATTGTTATCATTTGTTCACCCGCCAAAGATTCCAATTTCAAACGTTTGGCTCATCCAATGGCTAACTTCCAAGTTAATATTATTTTAATGCCTAAGCTTTATAACATGGTTTCTACGACCCGCAAGTTCTCCTTCGTCAGATCTGGGTAGATCGACAGTTGGTGCTGTCTCGCCATTGGAAGTTTCACGGTTAATACGTTAGTTACATGGCACCCTGATGACACGCGTCCGGTGGGTCCACCTTGTAGGGCAGACATGTTCTAGCGGGTCAGAAAAGTTCCATGGCAACGTGGGCGCTATGTCACTATCTTGTGTTGGCCAAAAAATCTTCATAGCGACATAGCGCTCGACAAAAATGTCTTTCGGCCGGCAGGTTGCATCACATCGAAAAATGTTTACGGCGGGCACGACGAATGGTCAGTTTCACAGGCCAGAAAGTTTAAAAGGTGGCAAGGCACCATGTCGCCATCAGAAAACTCATGAGTTTTTTGATAGCGACATAGCGCCTAGGCACCGTGTGTCCCCTCAGTAGGGTCAAAGCAGTATCGACCCTCCAGGTTGGTGCCTTGTTAGACCAAGGTGGTGTTTCGTTAGGCCAATGGGGAACAACCACGTATGCTAGGTCAAAATACAGATAGATTGTGGACCAGATCTTCAACGTGACCAACACAGTAAAGGGTTAAGTTCTCCACCGTCGAATCTGTAGAGATCAAGGGTAGGCGCTATCGCACTATGGAAAAGCTGTATGAGATTTACGATAGTGAGTTGGTGCCTGGAGGACACGTGTCCTCGTGGATCCAAGTTTGGATGCATAGAAAATATAGATGGTTGGCACGTGGTCGATTCCCATTGATTGATACACTGAGGGGTAGGGGGTAGTATCTATCTTGCTTACCGTCGGATCAAGGAAAATTGACGAAAGGTGCCATATCGCCATGGTAAAGTTGCACGATCTTTACCATAGCGACATGGTGCCCTTTTGCCACGTGTCAATGGGCCTAGGTCTCACCAAGGTGTGGTTGGTAAGGTGATGCCAGGTGTGCTATCAGCATTTCATGGGCCCAAAAGTTGAAAAGCAAGCACAGAACATGACAAGTCTTCACGATCGTCAGATCAGGGCAGATCAATGGGAGGCACCATCTCGCTATGGTGAAGTTGTGTGATCTTTACCATAGTGACATAGCGTCTTACTGACACATGTCTCACTGGCAGACTAGGGTTGACAGTTTATGACCAGCTATCAGTGCAATCAATGTAGTCAATACGACAGTTAATTTTGATGCTACGGCTAGATGGTGGAAAGGTGGCGTAGTCAGATTGGTAACCACCGCAGTTAGAGATAACAGTGGAGAGCTATGTCCCTATAATGACTCTCAGGGCATGGTGCCCATAGCGACATAGCGCCTAGTCTGACATAAGGAATGGTCAGTGCGTGGGACCTTGAGGAGGTGGCAAAATAAAGAAAGATGATTGGCCTGTGTGGCTTAGTTGGTACATAAGGAACTGTTTGACTTGAATTGACCTCATGGATTCATGAGCCAAAAACAATGAATCAAGTTTTTTACCACGAGATTTTGATCCTGTGATCAATGCCACCGACTCAGAAGTGAATGCAAAGTGCAAGGAGATTCTACCACCATTACAGATCTATCTACTATGTCAGGGGATGTTTGTTGGCACCGTTCTGTCTTCTCCAAGCTCTTTCTCAGAGGAATATCAGATTTTTTGGTACTCAAAACTGTGTTCGAACCAAATCTTTGATTGGATTTTCAGGGTGAGAAGTTAATGCCAGTAGGTGAGAAGTAAATGTAATGCAAAAATCCTCAGTTATGCCTGAACTATAAAGGTAATTTTTTGATCTTTAGGAAGAGAGGACTCCTTTTTTGATTTCTCTGCTACTGCTCGCAGGTCTGCAGTGTAAAATTCCCTTTGTCTCTGAGCTGTATAACATTCTGTATCATCTCCTTTAGCCATCAATGTGTATGTGCATCGGTCTTTCCTCTCATTGGTGTATTGTTGAGATCTGTGGCTTGCATACTGTATCTATTTTCGACCTATTGGATAATATATAAGTGAAATCCCTTTCCTTGTGTTATTTAGTTTGGTTTCCTGATCTGTATGTGGTTATTGACTAACATAAGTCTAGGTTTGTATGTCTTTTGAATGTTATCTTGGTTTTGTAGTGCATATATGGGTAGAAATGAAGTCTGAACACTCTATTTTGGTGCATCACCTCCTTAGATTAGACTAGGTAGATTCACTTTTGTGCTCTCCTTCTCCCTTTTCCTCTCCAAGAGCAGTTAGGTGCACCCTGATAGTAAGAGGAAGTCGACCTTCTTTGGAGACTCAACCTCACAGTTCAAGTCCCATAGCTTGGAGGTTGTTTCCATGTTTCACTAGGTTGTCCTCGCGCATAGGCCTTAGGCAAGGGTGGAAACCTAAGTGACAACAATTTTTGGCATGCCTAGTGGGACACTTTTTCAAACAAATTTAAAGTCTACTGGTGTCAAGAAGAAAGAGTTTCAGAGATTAATGCTGAAGAGGTAGTGTTGGCTTCAGTATTTAAGCCTTCAAGAGGCTAATTCTTCAAAGTACTTGGCAACTCTGAACATCAACAAATCTAGTTCCAGGCCAAAGTTGCAAAAATTCATGCCCAGAGCTAAAACAAGGGTGTCTTCTAGAGGTAAATTTCAATATCAAGAGCTTTCTCTTTGAAATCCTAGAAGAAGGAGGACTAGAACTTCATTATCACCAGTTAGGGGTGTAATAACAGTTAACATACCTATAAGATCTATCTCTACTCCTCCTACTATTCAAACTTAGCCTAGATTGCCATCAACACTCATCAATAGAACACTTGTTTACATGGAATAGCCAAGAGTTCATGCTTTTGCCACCTTTAATGGTGGAAGTCCCCTATTGTTAGCCCAAAGACATGATATACCAGTATCTACACTAAAAAGTATACCTGATTTCACTGGTGAAACTTCCATCTCCCCTTTAGAGCATATCTAAGAAGTAACAAATGTCTGTAATATTCATGGTATTATAGAGGATGATGTTGCTGTTAGACTTCTAGCCTCATCTTTAAAAGGAAAAGCATTACAGTGGTATAGAGGCTTAGCTCATGGTTCTATAACTGATTGGGATGGACTAGGAGCAGGATTGTGCAAACATTTTGAGGATAAAAGTGACTATCTGTCACTTTTAGAGTAGTTGACTACTATAAAAAGGGCCCCCAATGAATGTATGACTGATTTTAACTATAGATTTCAAAAGACATGGGATAGAATACCTACTACAGTGAAACCTACCCTTGGTAATGCCTTCTTGCATTACCTTAGAGCTTTTAACAGTGATATTGCCACTACAATCCAAACTATGGGAGGAGATACCTTGCCTAATGCTTATGAGATAGCCATAAAAGCTGAGAACATCCTGATACAAGGAGGAAAGTTGGCTCCAAGGCCCCCTATGCCTTTCTTTCCTGATGTTCCCAACCACCAACCAGTAAAGGCCCCTCTTCCTACAACTTCTACATCACAATCCCTTACTCCAGTCCCTCAAGCTTCCACATCCTCAAATGGAATAGATGAACTCAAAGAGATGCTCCAAAGTCTAGTGCTGAATATAGATAAGAGAGAGAAGACCCTAGATAAAAAATTGCAAGAACAAGGGAGGGAGTTGAAAGACCAAGGAAAGAGATTAGAGGATAGTTTTTCTATAATACAAAAAATGAGTAACAAGGTGGTGGCCTTGGAAAGGCAGCAAGCTCAAGGTGGCAAGCCTCCCCAATTGCAATATCAAGCTCCAAATGGTGCTAGGCCTCCTAACCAGTGGAATAGCTCTTTTGATCAGGGTAGGAAAAATAGTCATGCTTCTGCTTCAAGCTCAAATCAGAATAGAGCTATAGTCCCTAAAAATAACTTGGCCCAAGATCAAGATTTCTGTCCTTCCTACAACTATTCTTATACCTATTGCATGTGCCAAAAGGCAGAATCTTATTTGGCCCTGACTGACCAAGAACCTGCAGCAAAGCAACCATACAAGGAGGATCATCCCAAGGAGGCCTCATATATTCAAGGACGTGATGATTGCTCTTTCATGAATCATCAGATTGGAGAGCATTGTAATGTAAACCAGGATTATGTTGCTCATAACACAAGAAGTAAGAGGAGAGGTATGGAACATGTTGCCCCTCCTTCTCCTAAGCAGGCCTCAACTTCAAGTGCTACACCTCATGCACATGCAGAAAATGAGCAAACAAATACTTCGCAGCAGCAAAAGCAAGATCCTAGAGAGAAAGAGGCAAGTGATCCTTATGTTGCCCCATCTCAACCTTTTATAAGTGCAGCTCCCAAAGTTTCTACCAAAGTTCCTAGCACACCATTCATTGTGGTAGAGAAAATGAAGAAGACAAATGTGAACATTTCTATGTGGGATGCTATTGCTACCATATCAATGCAGAAGAGGATGCTGCAGCAAGAATTAGAGAAGATTGAACCCAAGGATCAGCCATCTACCATGGAGAGTGCCACAAGTCTAGTACAACCAGCAGGGGATGTGGAGACAAATAAAAAGGTTAGACCTCCCCCATTCTATGTTTCTCTTATTATAGGGGGCAAATTAGTCCACAATTGCATGATAGATTCAGGGGCTAGTAGCTTAGTAATGCCTAGGTGTGTTGCTGATGCTTTAGGAATGAAATATGAGCCCATTGCTAGGGATGTGTTACAATTAGATGGTAGTACTATCAAAATTGTAGGTATCCTTAGGAATATGGAGATGGCCTTACATGCATGCCTTGGTTGCACTATGATTCAAGACATATCTGTTGCTGAAGTCAAGCCCTATTTTGCCATCTATCTTTCAAGAGACTTCACTACCCAAATAGGTGGATTCATATCTTCTAATTGGTCATATATGTCATTTAAGACCAGATATGGAGCCAATGCCTCAATTAGAGTAGAACCTCAAGCCCTTCATCACACTGAATCTTACACCCCCAACCCCATCAACATGAATTGCCCTATTCTAGAGATGGATGAAAATGACATAGTAAATGAGCCTGCTACTTCCATAGCGGAGATTCCTGATTTCTTCTTGGATGAGTGGGAAAATGCATATCAGTTTGAGCCTATGTTAGAGACTCTCGAGACATGCCTTAGTATATATTGCATAATAGAGAAAGATGCTCAAGTTCCTGACCTTGTTAGGACTAATGATGATATGAATGGAACATGGAGTATGTACTTTGATGGCTCAAGGAATAGAAATGGATCAGGGGCTGGTGTTATGTTGATCTCTCTTGCACAAATAAGATACTACTTCTCCTTTAGGCTCCAATTCAGTTGCACCAATAATGTAGCCGAGTATGAATCTTTGATTCAAGGTCTCTTACTTGCCCAAAAGAGAGGAATTCAAGCCTTGAGAGTATATGGGGATAGTGAGTTGGTAGTCAACCAAGTGAGAAACCAGAATATCACCAAAAATGGCCTGCTCAAGTCTTACAAATACAGAGTCTGGGATTTTCTTGAGGGCTTCAATGCATTTAATATTCAGAGCATTCCTAGGAAAGAAAATAGACATGTTGATAGACTTGCAGCAGTGGGTACAGCTTATGATGTACCAGGGAATCTTCAGGAAGAAAAGAAGCAACAAATAAAGGTGGTAGTGAGGCCTGCCATCCCTAACAACAACACTCATTGGCAAGTGTTTGATTCTGATGAGCAAATTGTGATTTCTTGTAGAATGAGGCAGAATTCTCAAATAGAAACAAGTCAAGACTACAAGATCAGTATGGTGATCAGATCATTCATCTCAGTTCTAACAAGTTGCCCAAGGGTCTCATTACCTTGGAGAGTGTCTTTAATCCTGATGATCAAACAACAGGCAAAGGGATGAATCTAGCTGCAGAAAAGGATGATCATGCTCCAGTTACAATTGTTGATGGAAAATCTCTGAATATGGGAAAGGTATGTTCTAAAACTGAGCAAGAAAACTTCATTCAATTATGTCAAGAATTTAATGATGTATTTGCTTGGACATATGATGACTTAAAAGGGTTTGACCCTAGTTTTTTTTAGCATACCATAGATTTAATTGATAAGGCCAAACCAATAAGGAAAAAATAGAGGCCAGTGAATCCTAAGATTGAGCCTCTAATGAGAAAAGAACTATCCAAGTTGATAGAGGCTAATATAATATTTCCTATCAAACACTCATCATGGGTAGCTAACCTTGTCCCTATAAGGAAGAAGAATGGAGAAATCAGATTGTGTGTGGACTTTAGGGATCTCAATTAGGCTTTCCTTACAGATCACCATCCTCTCCCTTCCATGGAGAAAATCCTGTCCAAAGTCAGTGGGTCAAGGAGATTCTCTTTTCTTGATGGGTTTTCTGGTTATAACCAAGTGTTGGTTAAAGAATCAGACAGATATAAGACAACATTTACTACTAAATGGGGCACCTATGCTTATTGCAAGATGCCATTTGGACTGACAAATACAGGTGCCACATTTTAGAAGGCAATGGAGATGGCCTTCAAAAAATTAATTGACAAGTTTGTCTTAGTATACCTTGATGATATAACTGTATATTCAAAAAATGTAGAAGATCATTTTGATCATCTGAGACAGGTATTTCTAAGATGTAGAGAGTTTGGGGTTTCCCTTAACCCAGCCAAGTGTGTCTTTGCTACAAGCCAAGTAAAACTATTGGGACACATTGTATCTAAGGATGGGCTGACCATTGATCCAGAAAGAACAAAGGCAATACTTGCCCTTCCTCTTCCTAGACACAAGAAGGGGCTACAAAGTTTCCTTGGTAGAATAAATTTTGTAAGAAGGTTTATTCCTAATCTTGCTACCATGGTGAAACCTCTTACAACTATGCTTAAGAAAGGTATGGTCTTCTCATGGACCAAGGAAGGGAAGGAGAGTTTTGAAGAGATCAAGATAGCCATAGCCTCAACCCCTACTCTCATGAACCCAAATTTTCAAAAAGATTTCATCCTCTACACTCTAGGTGGTGAGTCAAGTATCTCTGCTGTCTTGACTCAAACAAATGACAAGGATGAGGAGCAGCCCATAGCCTTCTTTAGTGAAGGGCTTAAGGAATATGAAGATAAGTACAGATTTGTTGAGAAGTAGGCCCTTGCGGTTATCAGAGCCTTGAAGAAATTCAAGCACCTCTTATCCCACAATAGGATCCATTTTTTGGTACCCCATGTCAGTGTAAAGGATTTCTTGTTAAGCAAGGATATCAATGAAAAGAGAGCTAGATGGATCACTAGGGTAATGGAATATGATGTTGATATTCAGATTACCGAGCTGGTAAGAGGGAGAGGATTGTGCAAAGAAATGTTGTCAGGCCAGGATTCAGATGAAGAGGCTGCTATGGTAATAACAGAGTAGCAGGAGGTAAGAAATGCTAAATGGTCCAAGGAGCTGGGTAAATGACATGAAGAACTTCTTATCAGGGAATGGATACCCTCAGGGATTGGACAGAGCTAAAAGAAGACAATATAGACTAATTCCCTATGTGGTAATTGATGGTATCCTATTCAGGAGGGATTTTAATGGGACCCTGTTGAGATGCATTGAAGAGGATCAAGTTGAGAGGCTGATTAAGGAACTTCATGATGGCCCTGATGGTGGCTATTTCTCTGCAAGAACTACTGCCATGAAGATCATGAGGGCTGGTTATTACTGGCCATCCTTGTTTTATGATTTTTATGGATACGTGAGAAAATGTGAGAAATGTGCTTTCTTCTCAGGCAAAAAGAGGCTTGCAGCTCTCCCCCTTCGTCCTATCTAGGTGGATCAGCCCTTTACTCAGTGGGGATTGGATTTTATAGGCCCCATTAATCCTCCGTCTAGTGCAAGTCATAAATGGATTTTGGCAGCTACTGATTATTTCACTAGGTGGACAGAGGCAGTTGCCTTGAAGGATGCCACAGAACCATCAGTTGTTGAATTCCTTGATGGAATTGTATCTAGGTTTGGTGCTCCTTCTACTATCATCTCAGACAATGCTAAGTCTTTTGTTGGAACCCAAATTTGTGCATGGGCAATGAATCACAATATCTACCTGAGCACATCATCAAATTACTATCCCTAGGGTAATGGTTTGGTTGAGTCTTCCAACAAGAATCTGATCAAAATCATGAAGAGGACAATAGAAGATAATCAGAGGGTCTGGCATAAGAAATTAAGGACTACTCTATGGGCTGATAGGATAACACCCAAGAGATCTATTGGGAATTCACCTTTTGTGCTGGTATATGGTAGGGAGGCTAGACTCCCAATTTCATTGGAATTCCCATCCTTGGAATTGGCTCATCAGCTGGAATTGATTAAAGATAATGCCATGATAGTAAGAATGGCAGAGCTGATTGAACTAGAAGAAAAGAGAAATAAAGCTACACAAACCCTAGAGATACATTAACAGCAGATGACAAGGAGTTTTGATAAGAAAAATAGGGTCAGAACCTTTAGATAAGGAGATTTAGTTCTAAAGTGGGATGTAGATAGGGCAAAACCAGGAAGACATTCCAAATTTGATGCACTATGGAGCGGCCCCTATCTGGTTGCCAGTTGCAAGCAGGCTAATGCATTTCAGTTGAGCAGACCTAATGGTGAAGTTTTGTCCATTCCAGTCAATGGGATTTATCTTAAAGCTTGTTTGTGATGAGGGTCAAGTTCCTGTATATAGGTAGTTTAGTTTCTTTTCTGTTGTTTCCTACTTTTCAAGAAGTGCGCGGGCACAACCGCCTCCCTGTGAGGTAACAAATTTTGAGGTGTCTCAGGTTGCAGAGGAAGTTTTATTTTTTTTGTTTCCAGTTGCAGTTGCAGAGCTAGGGTTTTCATTTTTTAACCTCTCACATGAAGGGTTAGGGTTTCACAGTATGCACAGACCCATTTTTTGACTCCATAGACCAATGGATTGTTCACAGGCCACTGGTCATACACATAGCAGGCTTGTGTCCCCTGTGAGTCACCAGAAATGTTATCATTTGTTCACCTGCCAAAGGTTCAAATTTCAAATGTTCGGCTCATCCAACGGCTAAGTTCCAAGTTAATATTATTTTAATGCCTAAGCTTTATAACATGGTTTCTATGACCCACAAGTTCTCCTTCGTTAGATCTAGGCAGATCGATGGTTGGCATTGTCTCGCCATTGGAAGTTGCATGGTTAATACGTTAGCGACATGGCACACTGATGACACACGTTCAATGGGTCCAGCTTGCAAGGCAGACATGTTTTGGCAGGTCAAAAAAGTTCCATGGCACCGTGGGTGCTATGTCGCTATCATGTGTTGGCCAAAAAATCTTCATAGCGACATAGCGCCTAACGAAAATGTCTTTTGGCGGGCAGGTTGCGTCACATTGGAAAATGTTTACGACGGGCACAACGAACGATCGGTTTCACAGGCCAAAAAGTTCAAAAGGCGGCAAGGCACCATGTCACCATCGAAAAACTCATGAGTTTTTTGATAGCGACATAGTGCCTAGGCATCGCGTATCCCCTCAATAGGGTCAAAGCAGTACGGACCCTCCAGGTTGGTGCCTTGTCAAACCAAGGTGGTGCTTCGTTAGGCCAATGGGGAACAACCAAGTATGCCAGGTCAGAATATAGATAGATTGTGGGACCAGATCTTCAACACGGCCAGCTTAGTAAAGGGTTAAGTTCTCCACCGTTGGATCTGCAGAGATCAAGAGTAGGTGCTATTGCGATATGAAAAAGATGCACAAGATTTATGATAGCGAGTTGGCACCTAGAGGACATGTGTCCTCATGGGTCCAAGTTTGGAGGCACAAGAAATATAGATGGTTGGCATGGGGCTGATTCTCATTGATTGATACACTGAGGGGTAGGGGGTAGTATCTATCTTGCTTGCCGTCGGATCAAGAAAAATTAACGGAAGGCACCATGTCGCCATGGTGAAGTTGCATGATCTTTACCATAGCGACATGGTGCCCTTTCACCACGTGTCAATGGGGCCAGGTCTTGCCAAGGTGCGATCGCTGAGGTGATGCCAGGTGTGCTGTCAGCATTTCGCGGGCCCAGAAGTTGAAAAGAAAGCACAAAACATGACAAGTCTTCACGATCGTCAGATCAGGGCAGATCAACGGGAGGTGCCATCTCGCTATGGTGAAGTTGTGCGATCTTTACCATAGCGACATAGCGTCTTGCTGAAACGTGTCTCACTGGCAGATCAAGGTTGATGGTTAACAGTCGGCTGTCGGTGCAATCGACGCAGTCAACACGATAGTTAATTTTGATGCTATGGCTAGACGGTGGAAATGTGGCACAGTCAGATTGGTAACCACCACAGTTCGAGATAACAATGGGGCGCTATGTCACTATAATGACTCTTAGGGAATGGTGCCCATAATGACATAGCGCCCAGTCCAATGTAAGGAATGGTCAATGTGTGGGACCTTGAGGAGGTGGCAAAATAAAGAAAGATGATTGGTCTGCGTGGCCTAGTTGGCACATAAGGAACTATTTGACTTGCTTTGACCTCATGGATTCATGAACCAGAAATAATGAATCAAGTTTTTTGCCGTGATATTTTGATCCTGTGATCAATGCCACCGACTCAGAAGTGAATGCAAAGTGCAAGGACATTCTACCACCGTTAAAAATCTATCTACTATGTTAGGGGATGTTTGCTGGTGCCGTTCTGTCTTCTCCAGGCTCTTTCTCAGAGGAATATCAGATTTTTTGGTACTCAAAACCGTGTTCGTACCAAATCTTTGATTGGATTTTTAGGGTGAGAAGTTAATGCCAGTAGGTGAGAAGTAAATGTAATGCAAAAATCCTCAGTTATGCCTGAACTATAAAGGCAATTTTGTGATCTTTAGGAAGAGAGGACTCCTTTTCTGATTTCTCTGCTACTGCTTGCAGGTCTACAGTGTAAAATTCCCTTTGTCTTTGAGCTGTATAATATTCGGTATCATCTCCTTCAGTCATCAATGTGTATGTGCATCCGTCTTGCCTCTCATTGGTGTATTGTTGAGATCTGTGGCTTGCATACTGTATCTATTTTCGGCCTATTGGATAATATATAAGTGAAATCCCTTTCCTTGTGTTATTTAGTTTGGTTTCCTGATCTGTATGTGGTTATTGACTGACATAAGTCTAGGTGTGTATGTCTTTTGAATGTTATCTTGGTTTTGTAGTGCATATATGGGCAGAAATGAAGTCTGAACACTCTATTTTGGTGCATCACCTCCTTAGATTAAACTAGGTAGATTCAATTTTGTGCTCTCCTTCTCCCTTTTCCTCTCTAAGAGTAGTTAGGTGCACCCTGATAGTAAGAGGAAGCCGGCCTTCTCCGGAGACTCAACCTCACAGTTCAAGTCCCACAGCTTGGAGGCTGTTTCCATGTTTCACTAGGTTGTCCTCACGCATAGGCCTTAGACAAGGGTGCAAACCTAAGTGACAACAATAACCTCATCAAGACTCACTGACTCATCTTCCTCCTCTGATTGAGCAAAGACTTGAGATCATGGGGCTGTATCACTTGGTAGTGATAGTTACAGTTGTTTCCTCTTGTCACTCGATCTCGATCTTTGTTGTTTCTCTTGTGTAGGAACTACCTATTGTATAGGTGTCTCAGTTTTGGGTTCTACAGAATTTGTACTTGGTAATTGAATAAGATCTTGAGTGGTCTCTTGCTTTTTCTATTGCACTTCTTCTACTACCAATTCCATGCATCTATCCTTTACAATATTTGCCTCTGCTTGTAAAAAAGACATACAAGTAAATTGTGAAAACATAATTAAAGCCTTACCAAGTTTCATGTCACTTGTATCCTCTGCAACTGATGTCACATCAAAATCACTAGTCTTCTTACTATCAAGCTTTGTATAATCTACAATTTGTAACAAAATTGGGTTAGTACAGGGCTCACTTGTATCTGACATTAAAATTTGAATGTCCTATTTAGTTAATATATTTGGATTCGGTGGAGGGGTGTCAATGTCATCTTCAATTATGAAAATCTCACTTTTTTCACACTGACTAAATAGTTGTTGAATTTCCTTGGTGAGCTTGGAAACTTATTTCTTGTAGGTATCTTCAAACTCTACTACATTTGTGCCTTCCCTCACTTCCATAGATGGAGTAAGAAATCCAAATGCTTCTTTCCATACCCAAATGCTATCTTGCTCAAACTCATGAGCTTTAGTTTTCAAAATCTTATATGCCTTATCTCTTGTCATAAACTTCTTTACAAAATCCTTAAGGACTATAGACATATGAGTCTTCCCCAAATCTAGCATAGCTTGTTCCAATATTGTCTCTCTTATTTGTTTCTCATTGGCCAGTGCCCACTCCTTTTTGTATCAACTCATTTGTACAAACCCATTTGGAATCCATCTCCTAATTACAATGGTGTACATCTAAACTTGATTATCATGTCAATTATGGCTTCTTCGAGCTTAACTTGATCATAATTATTCAAAAAATCATAATTAATATTTTGAATCCTATAAATTTTTTTGAGTCTCTTAACTTTTCACATACCTTATCTACAATTATTGGAGGGAGTCTCTTCACTATTTCAAGTTTTATAGGTTCATCAGACTTGAATTGTTCATCATTTGCCTCCTCCTCTTGTGCTATGATCAATTTTCTCCTTGGCTTCTCTGGTGTTATTTGTTTGGTATTCCAATTGATTTCCTCTTCTTTAAAAGAATTCCTTTCACTTTATTGACATGGGGCTAAGATATCTTTGACCTGGTGATATTCACCTTTCACTTTGGCCTCTAAAGAGTTACCATCTTTTCTACATCTCTCTTTAGGTCAACTTTTACCTTAAGCTCAATAATAAAAAAATTTTTCTACTTCATTGTTTAGGCTTTGTAATTGCCAATTCCTTTCCTTTTACATCCTTAGCCTTTTCGGGTTGACTTGAACCTTCTCCCTCTTCTTTATCATCACCCTCGACACTCTTCCTTTTCTATTTATTATCTACCTTGGGTGGGTTAGATTCAATAGTCATCTTGACAACTATTATTTTATATGTGCCAAATTACTTGATACCTATATCTATCTCCTCATCCAAAACTATAGTCACTACTGCACTTATCTCATCTATATTCACTTCATAAGGCATCAACCTTAGCCATGCTATCCTAAGAAAAATTGTATCTACAATAAAAATATATCTCATCGTAATACTTGTCAATTTTCGACATAGGAATTCTCCTTCGATTCCTCATCTTTATTTTAAACTCTTCAAAAGAGTTATCCTTTATTGCTTCAAAATTTTCTCCCAACCTGCTGATTAAATCACTTATCCACTCCATGCCAAGTAATTGTTCCAATAGTAGGAAAATAATTTTGAATGTAGAAAAATATTAAAGATCTAAACTTACATATGGTATTCTTTTCTTTCCTTATTGCCTCTAAATTATTTTTAAGTTGGTGAAGTTACATCTCGACAAGGTCATAAGTATAATCCTTATTCACAATCATGTAGCCCAAATCCACTACTACACATGGTACACTGTTTAACTTGCTAAATTAGTAGAACTTGTGTGTAATCACATGAATAGAAAATTCAAACTAACAAGCCCTCAATTCCATCAATTGACATTCCTTGACCATTCCACTTTTCTTGGGTCACATTTTTAATTTTGATCTTTGTTGGACACCTTATACTTTTTGATTGATCCAACATAGGGTACCCAATTACCCATTGAATGATGGCCTTGTTAATCTTAATCAGCCCATCGACTGACCATATGTTCATTTTGTGAATCTGACTGGGCGCAATATTTATCAATCTAGCCTTAAAATTATTTGGAAAACCTTGGGCATAGGTAAGCCCTTTCTTGACAATGATCTTGTGCTCATCCTTCAAGAATCCATCAACACATAGCTTCTCATAAGCTGCCCTTACCTCAAAGTCTCCTATTTCTGTGACTTTGCAAAGGTTATAGGATCTTACATCTTGAACAGTCAATATCTTGGGTGGAATTGATGATAAATCTCCAATATCATCTTCAATCTTTTTACAATTCATAGAATTTTTGAAATTTGGTGGAGGGCTCTATTCATTCCTTACAATTTTTGAGTTTTTTTCCTTCATCTTTTTGCTTCGTGATGCCATTTTGATCTAGGATTTTTCAATAAAAAATCATTTTTGCAATATCTCAAATGAACTATCAACTTGGCATTGAGATTTAATACTTACATTGTTTGACAAATTTGCTAATGTTTGGTTGTGGTTCTCTTGCCCTGATCACTGAAATTAGTTTAAATTTATCATGAGCTCTGTAATCACTTGGTGAATGAAAATGAATACCTAAATTTGTTAAATACCCTCACATAATCAGTTTAGGTCTATAATTAAAATGTCTTCATACTTTTTAGGTGTATGATAGGCTGCTTGATCTTCATACATGCTTAGTCAAGGTTACCTTACTCAACCAATACTAATTCATTCAATGAATACATGAACTTCCTTGATCACTTGGTCTACACTACAAAGCTTAGTCAATATAGATTGTATCACTAATGCTCAATACTCTAAGTAGTAAATGATTCTCTTTTCATTTTCCTTTCCATAAATTTGTTCTTAATCCATCCTTACTTATGCAAATATGAACCTTTATCAGTTCTATTCTAGGAATTTTTGTGAAATATATAATTGAATATATAGTTCCTACATACCTTCTTTATTTATTTTGATGTGGAGTAATCACCTAATCCATTGGATTGGGTGATCTTGGTTTTGCCCGCTCCACTAGTTCTAACTCTCACTATCTCAATCCATGTCTTCTTTCTCTCAAATTTTTTTATTTCTGTTACTTGGTGCTGGTGCTTTGGTTTTGCAGTTTCTACTGATATGTCCAACTTTGAGACAATTGAAACATATTATTTCTCCATTTAACAACTTATTGTATTTTTCGATAAATTTACATCTCTATGATGTGACCATACTCCACAATAGTGACAATTGTACCATGCATTGTAATCCCAATTATAGGAATTGTCTTTTCTTGGTGCATGAGCCTACTTTTTAGATTTCCACTTAGGTTTTGTCTTGAAATTGCACTCATGAGCTCTATGCCCACATTTTTGATAGTTATAACAATGACCAAGGTGGAAATCAAATACATTTTTGGTTAAGTCATTATTCTTTGATTTGTATTCATGTGTTTGATGTCCTTCTCTCTTGTATTTAAAATAATTACCAATAAATTGAGGTTTAGGAGTTTTCATACCACTTTCATTCTTGCAGATGTTTGTTGTATCATTGATTTTTTCATAGTGATGGCATATAGGCATTGCATTTTTTTGTTCTCTGCTCTTTGATAATTCTATTTTTCAATAGATGAAGAATGCTTGTTGTTTCCTAGTCTAGAGGTATCTTTCATTGATCTTGGTTATCTCATTAATTATTCAAAGTATTTTTCACTTTTACCTAGTTTTTTCATTCTTTCTACGAGTTCCTTCTCACTTTTCAACTCATTTCTCAGTTGTTAATTTTGCAGTCTCAATTTTGTGATCTTCATGTACTTTCTATTTTTTTCCTGAGTTGCAATTATTTTTTTAATTATCATGTCCAACTGGTGTTTTGTGAGCTTATGTACTTTGAATTTTCTTTTCTCGAGTTTGATAGCCATCTATCTTTTGTCTTCTTTAGCCACGAGTTTTTCTTCCAATTATTTCTTCTTTTGTTCCATTTCTTCACATAGTTTGACTACTTGGATTCCCCATTCTCTCTTGAGATATTTTTCTTCTTTAGTTAGGGCACTATTATTTTCTAGTAATTTTGTCAATGCTTTATTGTTATTTCCCTTTTTTCCACTATTAAGCAGTCCTTCTATGTCAACATTTTTGTATTGTGTATCATTTTTTTGAATATTTATCTCTTTCCTTCTTTTCGGGGATTTCCTTAACTCTTCTTTTGATGCTTCTAATTGTTGCAATATGATCTAGATTTGAATCATCTGGTTCTCAATGATTTTTCCTATCTTATACACTTCCATCTCCATGATCTCATCCTCTCAAGTTGTTAGACTTCCTAATAAGAGAACCAAGCTCTGATACCAATTTTTGGAAGGATTAATGGGAAACAAGATACTAACAGGGGTGGCGAATCAAGATCCTAAACTTATAATGATAAAACTAAATTACTAATTTTACACCTAAAATATCTCACATCTTTAACTGAAAAACATAAAATAGTAAAGGTAAAACATAATCATCCATGAAAAATTCAACACATAACATAATGATTTGATAACCGAGAAGAACTTCAATGAGAAGGTAAAATTAGGGTGGGAATGAAATCCACAATCTTTACTGTTGCAATAATAAAGTTAACCTATTAGGGTTACAATGTTTGATCCTAAGATATGATCTACCCTGTAAGGGGTCTGCCCTAGTAAATGCTTTAGAAATTGGTAGGTCTCACCTTGTTAAAGGATTTTACCTTACAATGAAGTAATGACTTTACTAGGAGGTTTACATAGATATGTTAAGGCCAGTCTATTAAGAGTTACCCTATTTCAATTAAGTGTAACCAATTTAGTACCTAACCCTCAGTTTGCTATGTAAGATGGTCTTGGGTCTCCTCTTTGAAATATCTTTGATCTTATCTACTAATAAGATACCTCTTTCTAGTCCTTCACTTCTTTGATTTCCCTTTGTCTAATCTACTTTCACTTTACATAATATGCACTCTCTTACTCACTCGATGATTCTAGGTTTAGAATCCTCCTTAAATATATGTTCTTCAAATTTTCAAGAAAATAGTTTACAATCCATCTCCTTATGTCATTTCCATCTAAGTGGTTGCTTTTTATTCCTCGAGATCATTACCTTCTATAATGGTGTGTGATCATGTCCTTATTTGTCTCTACAAATATTAAATGTCCTATAGAAGCCAGCCAAAATAGTTTACACATCTGCGCCATTACGAACTCATATGAAAATACTAAACTACTCGATATCTGAATGTTTTGATGCTTAGTCATAGTGAATCATTCATACTGTCACTCAACTTCTATATACCTTCTTTCTCAGTAATCATTAACTTGTCAATGAACTTAGTTGCAACTATATTGCTCAACTTGTACATGTGCTCAGTCTCAACTCAATTCTCAGTGATCACTATCATACTTGGTATGAGCTTTGCATGCTAAGCCTTTACTAGATGACTCAGTAATAGTGATGACCATGTAATTTTGCCTACTAAATGACTAAGTGTTTGGACAATAATAGACATCATAGGGTTAGAGATCAACATATTATCCCTTAATTCTTGCTCATCATGATTTGTCATCCTTGCTTAGAGTAGGGAAGCATGTTTTCTAGTCCTTAGCTATTCCATGTTGACTATAAATTAATAATCATTTTTCATTTTTATAGGTAATGAGCTAAAGTCTAGAGTTGAACCCAACACCTCCTAGATGAGAGGCTTACAATTTACCATGGTTTTGCAAGCTCTTGCATAGACATTAATCATATCTCAAACAACATGATAATTCCATTTTTATTAGAGGGGTTGAAAGTAAATACTTGATATAATCCTCATTATATAGATAATTATAATTGGTTAATCATTTTATAATAACTTCTCTACAATCTAAATAAAATATTTATCTAATTTTGGAAGGAAAATTGGGTAGGATAAATTCCCTTAATTGAAACAACGTTTGACATTTCAAAAGAGCAAGGGGACATTAAGATGGGGGAAATGGTGAACAACTACATCCATCACCAAGAGTGGAAGGCCTTCAACACATACAACTTCAATTAGGAGGACAAATCCTTACATGAGGATTTGTGTGCTCTCCTGAAGGAGATTCATGTTCCCTCCTTTCTTGAGATGGATAAAGTAATAGTGGATAAAAAATCAAGTGGTGAATTTTGTGTGAAACTAGCATATAATACTATAATTGGAGAGGAGGGAGCTTTGGAGTGGAAGAATGTTTGGCACTCTCACTTTCTCCCTAAGATTAATTTCTTCTAGTGGCCATTTATGCACAAAAAAATCCTCACCATTAAAAAACATAAGAGGTGTGGCTTTTAGATGTCCAATTAGTGTGTGTTGTGTTACAATGAGGAAAAATATACCCCTAGCCTTTTCATCCACTGCCCCTATTCAATACAGGTTTGGTAGACTATATTTAGTCAACTCAAAATCTCATGGGTTTTCAATAGTAATATTTCCAAATTTATCCTTGGATGGAAATGCCCTTTACACCACCCCTTGATAAAAATGATATGGAAGGACATTACCCCCTACATCTTCTAGAGCATTTGGAAAGAGTAGAACAACCATATCTTCAGAGATACAAGCACCCCTATGTGAGTGGTCATATGTAAAACTATGGGAGAATTAAGTGAGTATGTCATTTATAAGAAATAAGATGATGGGTGCCTTTATTATAAGACAATATATTTGAAAGGGTTTTTCCCTCAATCTGGTTTGCAAAATTTGCAGAGATGCCTACTTCTAGATAACACACATGAACTTAGTAAGACACTAGTTTCTCTTGGAAATTACAAGTTAGTTACATATGGTGTTAAAGATGGAAAAGAATTAAAGAGGTGTGAATTAGTAAAAATGATGTATGTGTAGGTGATTGTATTAAATGGTTTCAAGAAAAAATAGTTTATGAGTACACACATCATACACATTGAGCTAGATGGCTAGATGAGCAATTCAAGTTGTGGAAGGACACTTTTCCATTGGGTATGATTGTGTCAATTGTTGACTTCACTAAAAACTATAGACTAAAAACTCAAAAAGAAGTGAAATCAATTTATTATAAATCTATGTACACATATCATTTTTTTTACACGTAGCATTTATTCATGCACATGATAGCACAGAGGAGGATGAAAAGGTTTTAAAAGATTATCACTTCTATATCAAAAATGATCAAACTCATTCACCACAGTTTGTATAAGGATATTTTGGAGTTTTCTATGAAATTTTGAGGGAAAGAGATGTAAGATACAATCAAGCCATTATATGGTTATTTAATTGCACTATACAATTCAACAATGCAAGGATTCTCTATTGGTTGAGTAGGATGCATGTGACAAGTGGAGTGAAACATTTTTAAAATTTAACTAAGGTTGGAGCATGTGTGAAGTGTACCCTTAGTAGAGAGAAATTATAGTACAAAGGTGGTGCAATATTAGAAAATGTTGAAACAATTGTGCAATGGTGTAATTCTATGATGGGACTAGGTAATATAGGTAAGTCTATGGTTTCGAGATATTTTTAGTTGATAGATGAACCTAACATTGAAAATTTAAAAGATTATTGTACACTTACATGATCAAGTGAGATACATTCATTTTAAAGTTCAAATGTAGCATCACTAGGTATTTAGACTAGATAGATTGAATGTTTTTTCTCTTCTTATATGAATCATTTATGGGATGAGCATGAATCAAAAGATTGTGTTGACTAATGGTCTTATAGACCATTACATACAACTGATTCATATCAACTACCTATAATACTACAGCTCGACCAGAGAAGCATCAACAAATTTTGAGCATGTATTTGATCTAGCTAAACTAGGTACTAAGCTATGAAATTAATACTTGGTTAAGATGTATTACTTTTAATTTTTGCATTAACTTATCATTCCATATAATTCATACCATGTATATGTAGTTATTTCATATGACAATAATTATGAAGGAACTAATTACTTTCTATGTTAGTATATTTAGGCAAAAAAGAAACCAATAGCTATAGTCATTGATCATGAGGGTATTGATTACCCAAAAGAATCCATCATTTTCATACGCACATGGCTTAGAAGGTAGTATATTTATATCTAGTGGCATACATATATCTTTAAGTAAAATTTTGATGTATAATGTATCAATTTTGATTTTAAATTATTTTTACAATTAAATCCATGTACCCTATCAAGAATTCTAGCATGTGATTGTTTGAGGATTTTGAGACGCACAGTCTTATTCTTCATTACTCTAACCTCATTATTGTAACAAATATTCAACTAATATCATATCATGGTAGACTTCTTAACAAGAAGTAGTATAAAGTATGTGAATCTGATCAGAAGGCAACACTTGATACAATAAGGGTTAGAGATGATCCAAAAGGTTCCCTTCATTGATTCTATGTTATATAGCTGAATCATTCTACATATGGTAGAATACTTTTGAAAAGTTTGTATAAATATTACAGGAAATATTGTAACTTCACAATGATGTGCATATGTAGATGCCAATTTTTTTTATAAATAAAAAGAGAAGATATGTAACATGTTTATATTTAGATGTAATATTTTGTATAAAAATATGATAAGTAATGTAACATGTGCATATTCAGATGCCAAATTTTGTGTATCAAATTAAGAAGAGATATAAATTTTGTTATGGTTATAAATTTGGTTCTTGAACTCTATTTTGTAGGTTTGACGGTAACGTCTCCTTCAAATAATATTCAATTATCTTTAACTTATAAGGATTTACAAGGGAAATACAAAGTTTACCTAATAGGCCTAATGACACTTGGTTGTCATGGAACATTTTTCTCCAAACTTTTCCAAAACATCATGAAAATAAATTATATATTTGCATACCCTTTTGGATTCTCTACAACATATGAATATTATGCATAGGATTTTTATGATTATGTCCTTTCTATCACACCATGGTAGCCATTCATAGGCTTAAGATATGCCACTTTTACAAAGAAACTACTCTTTTATCCTTAATCCCTAATTTCCCAACATTGAAGCGTGCCTACTTAGGTGTCAAAACCATAGATTTAGTAGATTTAAAGTCCCCTTGGCCTTGTTTACATTCCCAAGCATCGAATCCTAACAACTTGATCCCAAAAACCAGGCCTTCTAGATACCCACTGTCTATTTTGTTTCAAAACTAATTCTTTCAATGTACACCTATAATTCAACATATTTAATCAACATCAATCCTTGTTTCCTATACCTTTTTTGATTAGTTCTATATAATAAATGTTATATTGGACCTTCACTCATTCATAAAACAACACCCAAATGAACCTCAAATACTATCGACCACATTGAACAAAAGTTTCCCTAAGGGTCTATTGGTCTCTAATTATAAGAGAAGAATATTTGGGAGGAAGGCCTTTTAGTCAAGCCCTTTACAATGAATATCTCCCAGGTGTATCAAAGATATGAACTAATTTATTGTTAAGAATAGGAAACATTTAAGGGGTGGTATCAGATGGAATATTGGAGATGGGAATGTAGTTATATTTTAGGAGGATATATAGATTGGTGACTCCCCTCTATTTTTCACTCTAAACGAGTAGGGAGAGAATGGCTTCGATCTCAAGGTGAACAATTATATGTAAAATAATGAGTGGAAATAATTTAATATGAGTCATTTTAATCTTGTAGAGAAACTCATATATGAGGAGTTGGGGTCCCTCCTGAAAGACACCCATATCCCTATCTTCCCAAATACAAATAAAATTATATGGGACACAAATTCTAGTAAGAAATTTGATGTAAAATCAATGTATATTAGCATTATAGGAGAGGTCGGGGCCATAGATTGGAGGTACATTTGGAAGACTCAATTCCTTCCCAAAGTTAACTTGTATACTCATGATTGACAATCTCAAAAGGCATGGGTTTCAAATGGTCAATTGGTGTGTTTTTTGTGTAGCAATGAGGAAGAGATCATTTCTCATTGCATAATTTAGTGCTCCTATTCTACTTAGATATGGTAGAATCTATTTAGTCAGTTAGGGGTTTCATGTTTTTATGAATAGTGATGCTCAATAATATATCCTTTACTGAAGATGCCCCTCATACCATCCATTGATTAAAATGATATGGAAATCCATCCCCCCTATGTGTGTTGGAACATATGAAAAGAGAGAAATAACTATACATTCAGGGAAAAATCTTCCCCGCTTGAGGAGGTTTTTCAAATACACTAATTATAGAATATGCTCCCATATGGAGATGGAAATTGCCCCTCAATCCCCATACTTAATTAGATAGGTGTTGGGAAGGGGTATAGGATTAAGGGGACTTAATGGATGTAAACCACCTTGAGTTTGTGGAAACTTAATTTGGATGGTTCAAGGGGTGGCCACTGGAGGAGTTATCTATGATGAACATGGAGTCTACATCAAGAGATATGTCAGTAGTTGTGGATAGTATCAACTAATAAGGTGGAAGCATTGGGCCTCCTTTCAGGATTGGAGATATCTTTCAATTTTGAAATTAAAAAATTGGTTGTTGAGGGGGACTCCCTATTGCTTATTGAGATCATTAAGGTGGTTAGTTGAATGAGTTGGCATGCCACGTCAATCATGAGGGATGTAAAAATGTTATTGAGCAAGTTTATAGAATTTAAAATTGATGCAGGAGCATCAAGCATAGATTTGGTGGAGTTATAATTTTCATGGTTAGGGATGTGTTGGAGACACATTGGGGAACCTTTTCCTATGTGCACATAGAGATTGGATGGATTGAGTTGAAGTTTGAGTTATTTTTACCTTGTTGCAAGAACTGTGTTCTCTGATTTCTAGGTTCTTATTGTAGGCCGTGTAACTAATTTTTCACAATGAGTTAGAGGATGAATATTACAATAATTTAAGAAGGCCTAGACTAATATCTCTGGTTAAAGGTGCAAGTCCTAACTCTTTATAAGTTGGGAGATATGGCAATTCTACTGGAGTATCAATTTTTGGCAGTTTGTGTGATAGGTTTCTATGCATGACTTTCAAGATGGATGGACACATATCATTGATGAATAAGCCTTCATAAAATTTAGGGGTTGTAGAAGACCTAAAGTAATACCTTTATTTCAAAGCACAAGTTCTAATTCAATCGGATCTAGGGGATATTGTGATTTTTCTCGAGTATCAATTTTTGGACACTTAATTTCTATTCATGGCTGACTTTTGGCATTTAATTTATGTATGGGTATTTGATTTGTGTTGTGGCCAACTTGTGGCTTAGTTGGTATAATTAGGTGGTCTTGTGGAGTGTTTTAGTCATTCATTTAGAGGAGAAGTGAATGTGTAGAGTAGCTGAAGAGGTAGTTTTCTTGAGTCTATGGACAAAGTGCTAAATGTGAGGTAGTTTATGGTAGGATTGTGGTGGAGTTCCGAGTGTGCGGACATAGTGTTGAATGTGAGGTGGTTTACACTTGGATCTTGGATCAAGTTTGAGAAGGGCTAGTAGTCGTGGTTTGGAAAGCAAGGAGATTGCTTGGTGGGCTTCCGAGCACAAGTTTAGATTTTCCTTGGAGGTTTCTATAGAGTGTGATCTAGACTAGCTAGGGTTTGGATTGGATCTTGAGGGATCTTGGAGAATTGTTATTGTAATTGCTTTGTATTTAGCCATAATGAGGAAGGCTTTATAGCTCAACACATTGCATGAAATCTATTATATCTATGAATAATTTATTATGATTTGGTATCAGATATTGCATTATTGCTTCTTATTGTTGTGTTTCTACTATGTGGTTATTTTTTGGGGGCTAGGACATCTCCTTTGGGGATTCTCCTACCTTGCATTGTGTCAGGTGGTATCAAAGCAAAGGTTATTCCTCAGCATGTAGACATATCACTAAAGTTGTGGCAGTTTGCACTAGGACCTTAGGAGGACATGCAGATGGATCTATGATTGTGAACATGGAAGAATGATCTTGTTGAGGCATGATAACAAGGAGTTTTTGGATTGCAAATCCCTGGTCTTGGACTTGTGATGTGTTTCCTAATTTTTCATGCAAGGTGGTATGTTGTGATCTGACTTGCAAACAATTCGAGGTTGTCACAAGGAGTGTGGGAAGGATTTGTTACAAAGGGTTTATGAAGATCTTGGGAGATGGCTCTGAGAGGATTGGACCCTGAGATGATTGCAAATCTTTGTGATGTGGTGGAAATGAATTTTTCTAAGATGTTTGCTCACTTTAAATCTAGTTTGGCTAATCGAGCTAAGGAGGTGGTTGCTCAGTTTGAAACTAGTCCATATAATCGAGATAAGGATAGGATGAGGAAGGCATTTCATAGATTTTTGTGGAGCTAAAGTATACTGATCCTAAAGAGAGTTGTTTGGCTAGTTAAGAGACTTGTTCAAGAGAGGATATGGCATAACAAGGTCGAGGTGAAAGAGGTTGGTTTTGCTGATCAGTTTGTGGAGTCTGATACATAACCTGTAGAGCAACTAGAGGTTGTTGCTAAGGATATTCCTAAACTTGTTGATGCTAGGATGGACATTGGTCTTCATTATCAGTTGGTTGAGTCTAACATCGAGATTGCAAAGCATTCAGTCCTGGATGATTTGGTTGCTGTTGGTGGTGACTTGTATGTTACAAGGCATCTTGTGAGTGTGTGTATGTGAAAATGCAGCCTTTGCTAACACACACACTTCAACACGATCATTTTATGCGGATTCATCTCGGAATGAACATTGGATTGTTCATCTGAAAATCAGCTAGCAAGGCGACCTGTTGCCTTCTATCTAAAGGGAATTGCTTGTCAGATATCCTCAGATTTGAGGTGTTTAAGAAACCAGACCCTCTATGAATGAAGGATTTAAAAGAAAATGCGACTAATCTATATGAGAATGCAGATTAATCTAGAATGGAGTATGCACGTTTAATCTAAAAACATGTAAAAGGAAGCTATGCTAAAATGTATGCATATTATGCTAAATGAGATTAAGCTAGAAAATGAATATCTTATGAAAGTAAGGAGCTCAAATGAATGCACAATCCAACAACAATTCGATGCAAATTCTTATTCAATCTCCTTCAAAATGAAGAGATGAGGGTCTCTTAAATAGACTTTCCTGGAATCCATCAATGGTTGAGATCGATTTCAATCAACGGTCAGGATTAAAGGTGAAGTTCAGTCATAAAGGAAGATTCTCAAATTAAAGGGAGTTAACTGATTTAATTTGAGTAGAATAAGGAATTAACTAATTTAATTTGAGTAGAATAAGGAGTTAACTAATTTAATTCCTTTTTTATCAACAGTGAACTGGGAATTTCCCTTTTTGAACTAAAGAGAGAATTTGGTGAGATATTTAATTTAATAAAATGAGATATGCTCTCATAATTACATTTTCTATTTAAGTAAATAATCCTTTAATTAATTAGATACACTTTTCTTATTTAATTAAATAACTTCATTTAATTAATTAGGAATGGCTTCCCATTTAATTAAATAACTTTGTTTAATTAGAAATAAGTTCTCCATTTAATTAAATAAATTTGTTTAATTAATTAAAATAGGCAAATTTATTAAATTAAATAAATTTAATTCCATAGTATATTAGCCTTAAGATATAATTTAATTTAATTAAAGTATAAATACTTAGTAATTAAATTAAATATTAATCAATAGGTTTAATATGACTAATATGAGTAAATACTATAGGAATTAAATAATAAGCATGATCAATGCAGATTAGGGTTTTCTGCATCTGACAATTAAGTCAACTAGCGAGTAGCCGAATAAGAATTTACCTAATGGAATAGGACTTTAGGATTGATTAGAAATAGACCAGAATTGGTTGAGATGGCAATGAGCCAATTTTAGGGTATTACAATGAGCAACGAGATTACTGGTGTTGTGAGTTTGGAATGTGTTGATGGAGATCTACATATTGCTGCTGATATGGAGTTTGTTGCTATTGGTGTGGATTCACTAGTTGCTGATATGGATGAGGGTTTGTTGTTGAAGCATTATGTTCAGTTTGTTCTTGGGTGTGAGCATGCTGATTGGGTTACTAATATGTATTTGATTCTAATGTTTCAATGGATGAGGCATAGATGGTTGATTTTCAGATTTTTTTCTATTGACTTTGATGAAGTGGAAGCCTTTAATTGAAGATGAAGAAGGTTGCAGATCTTTCTTTGGGCATCAAAGTATGGGACATACTTTTCTATTTACCTTGGGAGTCTGATTCAGGAGCATCGAGGATGGATTTGGTGGAGTTATGCTTTTCATGGTTAGGGATGTGTTGGAGAAACATTGGGGAACCTTGTCTTATGTGTGCATAGAGATTGGATGGATTGAGTTGAAGTTTGAGCTATTTTTATCTTGTTGGTAGAATTGTATTTTTTGGTTTCTAGGTGTCTGTTGCAGACCATGTAGAATTTTTTTCATAATGAGTTAGATGGTGAAAGTTTAAGGGAATTTAGAGGGCCAAGAGTACTATTTATAAATAAAGATGCAGGTCCTAATTCTATATAATTTGGGAGATATGGAAATTCCCTTTGAGTATAGATTTCTGGAAGTTTGCATGGCAAGTTTTTGTGCATGAATTTTGGGATGGATGTGTAGATATCCTTGATGAATTTTCATTTACACATTTTAGGGTTTGTATAGGACCTAAACTAATACCTTTAGTTTGAAGCATGAGTTCTAATTCAATCAGAGCTAGGAGATATCATGATTTTTCTCGGTATCAATTTTTGAAAATTTAATTTTTGTTGAAGGCTAACTTTTGGCATTTAATTTATGTATGGGTATTTGATTTGTGTTTTGGCCAACTTGTGGCTTAGTTGGTATAATTAGGGTGTCTTGTGGTGTCTTTTAGTCATTCATTCATGGAATGATTCTTTCATTCAGAGGAGGAGTGAGTGTGGAGAGTAGCTAAAGAGAGAGTTTTCTTGAGTCTGTAGAGAGAGTGCCCAATGTGAGGCAATTTACACAAGATTTTGCTGAAGTGATGAGTGTGTGGACAGAGCATTGAATGTGAGGTAGTTTACCCTTGGATCTTGGATCAAGTTTGAGTAGGGCTAGTAGTTGTAGCTTGGAAAATAAGGAGATTTCTTGGTGGGCTTGTGAGCACAAGTTTAGATCTTCCTTAGAGGTTTCTAGCAGAGTGTGATCTAGACTAGCTAAGGTTTGGATTGGATCTTGAGGGATCTTGTAGGACTATTTTTGTAATTGCTTTGTATTTGGTCATAACCAAGAAGGCCTTACAGCCTGACACATTGTATGTGATCAGTTATATCTATGAATAAATTATTATGATTTGGTATCAAATCTTGCATTATTGCTTCTTGTTGTTGTGTTTCTGTTGTGTGATTATTTGCTAGGGTCTAGGACATCTCCTTTGGGGATTCTCCTGACTTGCACTGTGTCAAAAATCTAGCATGTGTATTGTGAAGGGAATCAAGTGGTGCATAACCTCGTAGGGTCCGAACACAACAATTAATAATCAAACATAGGACAGGGAGAATAAATTGTTTGTAGTGATAAATTCTCTTATCCAAAAACATAGAAGGTTTATGGATATTGTTTTCATTATTTCACTTTACTTGGTAGAGGATTTGGTGAGGATAATTTTAAGATGGGTCATTGTTTTATTAAAGTCCTTAACTATGAATTCTTATGTTACACATAGGTTTATAACTCGATACAAGATTTCAAATGATTTTTTACAATCTTAAAGGATGGGACTCTCCAAAAATCAATGGATGATTTTATGGAAAGACTATTAATGGGAGATGTGCTAGAAGGAAGGAAATAAAATTGATGAAAACTTTATATATGATGAACCTAGGTGTTATCAAAGATTAATAGGCCATTGTATTTACAAGTTGTGTTGTCAGGTGAAAAAAATTTCACTAGTTTCTCTACAAAATTTTGTGAACTTTATGTGTGGTATGGCTATGGAGATGAAGGAGGGTGAGGATTTGGTGGTTGATATTGGGGAAGAAGAAGTAATGGAGAATGTCATTGCTCGGTTTGAGCCACCAAGAAATATAAGAGGCTAGTAGGAAGGAAAAGGTTGCGTGGATGTATTTGATGGAAGGTGGGCTTATATCATTCATAAAGGGCATTGAAGGGCATCATGAGAAGATCAGTTGGTAGTTTATGGATTCCTGAAAGGATTGGTTGGTAAATGTTAATGGAGTCTCATTTGAGGTTAGAGAGGAGTCAATTACTAACGCCACTAGCCTAGTTATGGAAGGTAAAATTTGGAGAAAGAAATTGAGAGTTGTAGACTAGACTAGTCTGTGAAAATTATTCTGACTAAATGAGAAGTTGGCTGATTTCTATGGTGATTTTAATTGTGAATGTCTTACTGAAACCTGGCCTTCTTTTGTATGTGATATTTTTAGGATAGCCCCAAGCCTTCTTTTGTATGTGATATTTTTGAAACTTAGACTAATACACTGAAGTCTAGAAAAGAGGGTGATGTGGCAAGCAACACATGCTTACTTCCCACATTCAAGTCATTTATGTGGTCTAACTAGACATCAGGGGTGGAACCTGTGTGTAGAGATAAACAAAAGGAATTGAATATGGTGGGGTGATATTCAAAAGGAGGAAAGTACTATGGGGAAAATGGCTACTATTGAACAACCTTAGGAAAATCAGGATATCGCTAAGTTGAAGGAATCTATCAATAGCCTGATCAAGAAAAATGAGGACATGGAGAACAAATTTTACAAGGATGGCAATTTTTCAGTGTGGGTGATGCATTCCACGACAACTACCCTACACCTCTTGCAAGCTGGGAAGGCGGAGACTACTGACACTAAAGACATGGAGACTACTTGATCATTGTATGACTTCCTCGTAGATGATTAGTTATGCCTACTTCTGGAGAACCCGAGGAACCACAACAAGGAGAGTTAACTCCTACTCATATGCTTTATTTTTGTTTTTTGTTTTCGATAGTTACTATCTGCTTGACCTAGGAGGCTTACTTTGATGTTAATAGTTGGACTTGGTTATTGCCCACTCATGTTTATGGGCCTAGTTTAATGTTTAATTCTGACAATATTGTTGTTATTAGCTATAGTAGGTTTAAGAACAAAAAGATTTTAGCTTGGGGTTTATTTATATTAAGGAAGGGGGTTGGTTAATTTAATGGTAGTGACTTTCAGTTGATTCTATTTTGGGTCAACCCCCATTTTGGCTTCTTTTAATATAGAAAATATGTTAACAAATTAGTGAAGAAAATAAATGTAGAAAAAAAGGAGAGGGTAAGAAATATTTATGTGAATGTGTTAAATATCAATTGGTTATGTGCATACATAACTATCATTCTATCAATAGGAAAAAACTATCTTCAAAATTTTCAAACAAATTTATTTAAAATGAATTAATTATAATAAATATTGCATCAAACAATTAAAAATAGAATAAATTTATATCTACAATTGAACATATCAATATTCACAAAGCTAATAATCAATGTCTTAATAATTTAGCAAATAGTAAATAAATAAATAAATGAAAGTAAGAAATAGTTAAATGATATTTGTCGATCATTAATTGATTATATGCATAACATTACACTTTCATGCTACAACCAAAATAAAAAAATCTTCAAAAAATTAATTAATTAAATTTATTTTAAGCAAAATAAATATAACAAATATTACATCAAACACTTATGATTTAAAAAAATGATCTACAATTCAATATATCAATGCACAAAAAACTAATTAATCAATAACAAATTAGTAAAGAAAATAAAAAGTTAAAAATAAATGAGAGAACAAAATAAATATGTAACAAACATTTATTTACTATATACACAACTTCCCAAAGAAATATCTTTAAAAATAATTTAAATAAAATAATTTCAAGTGTAACAAAATATTTTTATTATAAATCTATTCAATTAAACAAAGAAAATATAACCTAATTTTAAAAATCAATCAATTTACTAACATTATACATTACTTTCATTTAATAAATATATTAGATATAATTTTGTATAAAATGTTACAAACGAATTTTAACTTAAGAATGTCTTCATTGACTTTATAAAATGAAAATAAGGAATAAATAAATGCCCGTAAAAAATGAAATAACCTCTATAGCAGGACACTGATGGGTAGGCGGAAGCGTTTCCTATCCCTGCAAAGCCTTGTAGGTATTCAGTCTGCATCAATCTACCCAAAGTAACTAAATTCAAATGCACTGGCACTGAACCAGACAATGTCACTAATTTCGTTCCTTTACAAGATGAAAGGGTACATGTTTGGGGTTGGAAGTGCAAAGATTAAGCTTGTTGCAGGCGATTCGGCGGGGACGGTGACTACATTTTATGTATTACATTTAAACACTCGCATTTATTTTTAAGTTTTGCTCCCATTTGTGTGCTAGTTTCCAAAGTGGTTTTGACTATGTTGTGGCCATGATTGCCCGAGCAGTTTTTAGTATTCAAAAACCTTAAACAGTAGCTTGCTGCAAATCCCATAAACTCGCAATGGGTTTATTCGAGACTGATTATTAATGATTTGTATGGGATTAAATGGGCATGCAGTTGAGCTCCGAAGATGGAGATGAAATGGACTTTGAGTTATTAGGAAACAGATCAGGTCAGCCTTACACCGTCCAGACAAATGTGTTTGCTAACTGAAAGGATGAGAGAGAGCAAAGGGTTCATCTTTGGTTCGACCCTTCTCATGATTTCCACACATATTCAATCCTTTGGAATCACCATCATATAGTGTAAGCCTCCTCGTCCCATCTACATCCACTCTTCACTTCTAAACTACACTTATTCTTCAAGTGTTTGAAATTTTTGTTTTCACAATGTCTGTAGATTCTCTGTGGATAAAGTGCCCATACGTGTGTTCAAGAACAATGGGGTAAAATTCGGTATTCCATACCCTTCCAACCAAAGCATGCGAATATATTCTACACTGTGGAATGGTGACAGTTGGGCAAGAAGGGGAGGGCTAGAGAAGATAGATTGGAGCAAAGCTCCTTTCCACGCTTACTACAAGGATTTCAAGATCAATTCCTACAGAGTCCCTGTCAATGCAAGTTTTTCATCTAATCGTAGCAATTAGTGGGAAGGGACGACCTACATGCAACTAAGTCCTTCTCAAAAGCAGTTGTATAGGTGGGTAAGGGTGAATTACATGATTTATGACTTGTACTGATAGGTCCCAATTTCTAGTTCCCCCTCCTAAGTGTATTGCTGGTCTTTGAACATTTAAAACAAGACCTCTGTCCTCCCATTGCCCTACACAAGAGATGGATAGGTAAAGAAAAATGCCATGGATAGGTAAAGGAAAAAGCTGAGTGATCGTGTGCTTATAATAAGTATTGTATGGTTTGAAACAAGCCACTAGAGCATGGTATGAAAGATTGCATAACTATTTTATTTAGATTAATTTTCAAAGAACTAATGATAACAGTAGCTTGTATATAAAGGAAGGACCAGATAATAAGATTGTCTTGGCAAAAATATTTGTAGATGACACTGTTTTCATAGGGAATGATGATCTTTGCAAAGAATTTTCAGAACAAATGAACAAAGAATTTGAAATGTCTATATTTGGAGAGATCAAATTCTTTGTTGGTCTTCAAATTCAGCAGAATAAAAATGGTATCTACATCACTGAATCAAAATACATCAAGGAGATATTGAAAAAGTTTGGTATGGAAGATTGTAAACCAGTTGGGACTCCTTTGTGTACTGGATTAAAAATTACCAAGGAAGATGAATCAAAAGAAGTAGATCAAACATTGTATAGATCTATGATTGGAAAGTTGCAGTATGTAGTTCATACTAGGCCAGATATTGCCCTTGCAATTGGTACTGTAGCAAGATTTTTAGCAAAACCAAGATAAAATCACATAATGGCAATCAAAAGAATAATGAGATATTTGAAAGGAACTAAAGATTATGGTTTATGGTACAAATTTGGAGGTAATCTAGATTTGAAAGTGTTTACTGATGTTGATTGGGAAGGAAACCTTGATGACAAAAAAAGTACAAGTGGAGGAGCATTCTTTCTTAGAAAGAGGTTGGTTTCTTGGACAAGCAAAAAGAAAAATTGTACATCCCAATCTACAACAGAGGCAGAGTATATTGTTGCAGCAGTAAACTGTTCTAATATTGTTTGGTTTAAACAGTTGTTGGGAGGCATGAAGGTGAAAATCAAAGAACCAGTTGTTATGTTCTGTGATAATACAAGTGCAATCAACATATCCAAGAATCTAGTAATGCATTCCAAAACCAAGCACATTGCAATAAAATATCATTTTGTCAGAGAATTGGTGCAAGATAAGGAGATCAGATTGGAATATGTTCATACAAAGGAACAAATTGCTGACATATTCCAAAAACAATTACCTAAGGATGCATTCTTGTATCTAAGAGGTAAATTAGGGGTCACTCCCCTATCTGAAGTTCACTAATATGAAGTTTTAGTGATGCATCAACGCATACCAAGTTGAAGATCTATCAGTTGATGTAGCATAATCAGGAAATATTGCATATGAATTAGTACTAAAAGTACATTAAAATTCATTTGAGTTGTGTTGTCTTTGGCATATGTTGTCAAAGAGGGAGAGTTTTACTAAAACTGTCATATCTTTCTGAAATTTGTTTGAAAGGAAGAAGTTTGCTATGTAATTCCTTCACAGAGGGAGATTACTGAAAGAGGGAGAGTTTGGTATCTAATAGAGAATGTTGTTCTGAAAGAAAAAGGCGTGTTAGACTTGTTTTCAAATTTTATTCTACTATGACATGTTGTGTTGCCATCAATGCCAAAGAGGGATATTGTTGGATACAATTCTTAATTGTGTATTGTCTTTGATGTTACACAAATGTCATATCAGTCATCAGACAGAGTCTACTAAGCTCAGATGATCAGCAAAGCAATTTACAGTGTCTACCGAACATTCCTGAACATAACAAAGAAAAGTTAGTTCTTACTGAGCTCACTCAGTCATCAAAGGATTTTGTAGCAGAAAGTTAGTGTTAATCGAGCTCCCAAGGTTAACAAAGAAAAGTCAGTTCTTACCGAGCTCACTCAGTCATCAAAAGATTTTGTAGCAGAAAGTTAGTGTTAACTGAGCTCCCAAGGTTAACAAAGAAAAGTTAGTTCTTACCGAGCTCACTCGGTCATCGAAGGATTTTGTAGCAGAAAGTTAGTGTTAACCGAGCTCCAAGATTAACAAAGAAAAGTTAATGCTTACCGAGCTCACTCGATTATCAAAGGAAATGTGGTAGAGAGTTAGCTTCTATTGAGCACACAAGGTCAGCAAAGGAAGATCAGTGCTAACTGAGTTCACTCAGTCTCCAAAGGATTTTTGCAGGGTTTGCAGTGTTTACCGAACCTCACTTGGTTAACACTAGAAAACCATTCTAGAGCAGTGGTTATCGAGCTAGGTCAGCTAGCGAAGAATTTTATTGTTTTGATATTAAGTTCAATTGTTTCGTGCAGCCGACTGATGTAATGATTCTTTTAGTTGTTGTAACTTATATTTGAGCTGACTTGATAATCTGAAAGATATATATTTAGATGTTCAAGTTGTGAATTATGGTGCGAGTGTGAGTATATGGATGAGGATGGAATAAGAAAATATTGAGTGAATTCTGATGAAGGATTAGATATCTTGGAGGAGTTACAAAGTTGTATTCGATTAGTAAGGATCCAGTAAAGCAGAACAAAGATATGTAATCAGCAAAAGATAAGTTGCACATCATTCAGGTCACCTTATTGTTGCTTTCTAATCATTGTAACAGTGAATCTAGAATCTCTTAATAGAGTTGGTTTAACATCCATTTTGTAAATCCTCTAATAAGGTGACAATTTAGTTGAATTGTTCTAAAGACCTCTAACCAGGTCACTCCTAATAGGTTGATTAAATCCTCTAACAAGGTCACACCTAATAGTGTGCATTATAACCTTTAACAGGGTTGGCTCCTAACAGGGCTCACTTCAGAAGAGTGAAAATTGGTGACTAGTTACTTGGTGATTTTTTTCATATTGGGTTTCCACGTTAAATCTGGTGTCTCTTGTGTTCATTTATTTAACCTTTGCATGCACATTAATAACTATGAATACTAGATGATCAGTAATTAGTTAACCTACCGAGTTACAGTATTCCTGCACTATTTATCGAGTATCAACAGTAAGTAAGTATTATAGACATCTAAGAGATTTTTGGAATTGTTTTTGTGGTAACTGATTCATCCCTCCCCTCTCAGTTACTTCATCTATATTTCTAACACAACCTTGTTCTCTATCTACTACTTTGTAAATATATAGAGAAAAAATATTATGTTAACATCAATGAAAATACAATCATGAATGCAACATGTCAATCATGCTAGCAGACTCCCAAATTATTCTAGAAATGCTAAGGATACTCCCCCAATTAAATGCCATCAACATTCATGCTAACAATTTGATGCAGGAGCATCTTGCATGGAAAATTATTGAAATAAAAAAAAAAATTGGAAAAAAAAAAAAATTGTGGAGGAGAGAGAAAGTGATGAAAATTAGAGGCGAAATAATAATAAAAAATAATTTAAAAAAAGGAGAAAAAGGAGAAAAGAAAGGAAAAGGAGAAATTTCTATTTTCGAGGTGCATAGGTGGCATAATAGAAAAAAATAAAAAATAAATGGTTGCCATTCCATTTATTGAGGTGTGTGGGTAGAATTCTAGAAAGTTCTGAATACTGTAGAAAGTTATGAATATTGTAGAAGGATATGGAAGTTGTAGAAGGTTGTGGAGAAATTCTAGAAAGTTGTGGATAAGTCATGTATTGGGTGGTAAGTGCCTATTTAAGCAAGGCATATGAGCATTTCTAAAGCAAGCTTGGAGAAGCTCGAGGAGTAGAAGCTCAAGGAGTAGCTTGAGAGGTGGAAGCTCAAGGAGAAGCTTGAGAAGAAGGGAAAAGCTCAAGGGGAAGCTTGAGGAGTAGAAGCTCAAGGAGAAGTGTGAGAAGTGGAAGCTTGAGAAGTAGAAGTTGTGGAAGGTGAAGCTTGGAAAGCTTGGAAGGCTTCAAGGTGTGAAAGAGAAGGAGGAAGTGGAGAGTGAGTTTTCCTAAGTCTGTGGATAGAGCACCGAATGTGAGGTAGTTTACAGTAGGATTATGGTAGAGTTGTGAGTGTAGACAGAGTGTCGAATGTGAGGCAGTTTACGCTTGGATCTTGGATAAGGTTGGAGAAGAGCTAGTGACTGTGGTTTAGAAACAAGGAGGTTGCTTGGTGGCTTGTGAGCACAAAGTTGAGATCTCAGAGGTTTCTACTAGAGTGTGGATTTGGATCTGGACTAGAGTGTTGCATTCTTGGTTGTGAGTTGGTAAGGGTGGTGTGGCCCTTTGTCAGTGGTATCAGAGCATACCTTTGTCAGTGGTATCAGAGCATATCTACATTACAATCTCCCCGTTTTTAATTAATGGAAACATAAATGAAAAACAACTGAATTTGAAGAATACAAAATACAACTCTACTGCTTTTGCTGCTCTTATATTTCCAAACCCTCTACATCAACCAAACCTAAAACTTATAGGAATGACTCTCCATCCTTTCTTCCTCATTCTTTCATGGATGACATAAATTGTTCACACTTCTCCCCCATTGACATAACTTAATGTGATCATATTCCTTAAGTACATATTTCTCCCATTGCACACTCTCCCCCATTCGTAGGAGATGATTTTGATGCAGTGTCTCCTTGATTGATATCAATGACAAAGATTCATTATGTAAATTAATTTGTCAAAGTATTCAATCAACTCAAGTGTCCAAAGAAACTATTTCATACTAGCTACCATGAGTCCTTAGTGACTCTACTCAACCACATATATGCTACCATATAGGAAACATCAACATTCAATCCAGATAAAAAATATTGCTATGTACCACTAGACTATTCCAATCTTTGCACTGAATCAGCTCAGAAGTACGAAGGAGCATAACCACAAGCACACCCTTGATGTAGGGGAATCCTAGGGTAGTTAGTAATCCTGTATATTGGAGGGATTTTGGATTTTGACTTGAGAAATCAGTCACCGAATGAGTGTTTCTCAGTCATTACTTAGTTTAGTGTTAGCCAAAGAGCTTGGTCATTGAAGGTTTTCTCAAAATCTACACTATTTCTTGACTTATACTATATTGCTTTACACTCAAAGGAACTCAAAAATGCTTGTAGGAGCTTGGTCATGCTTGGCTAGTAGCTGGTGATGCTTGACAATTTGGGCTTGCCAAATAAAGTTCTTATAGATTTGATCAATCATCCTGGTGCATTAAATGTGTGAGGAGTTTGATCGTGACATGGAGTGATTGTGAGAGTTTGTGTGTGCCTATTTGGGTCTTATATATTTGTCCTATGTGAATTAAATGTGCATTGTAAGTCTTCTAAGGTATTTGTCATTTAATGGTTGTTGCAGGCCGACTGGTGACTTGAATATGTACTTAATATAAGGGTTTATTTAATTTGTAACGATCTAGGCTGACTTGTGGCTTAGTTGGGTATAAGTTGAGGGTCTTGTGGACTCTTGAATAATTATTCATTCTTCCTATGGTAGTTGAGGAGAAATGTTGGTGAGAAGAGCTAGTAGTTATGGAGTGGGAAATAAGGAGATTTCTTTGTGGCTTGTTATCAAAACTTTAGATCTCGTTGGAGGTCTCTACCAGAGTTTTTTTGCATTAGAGGGCTCTTGTAGAACTATTACTTGCTTTGCATTTGGTTGTAACCAAGAATGCCTTATAGCTCGACACATTGCATGTAATCAATTATTTTATAAATAAGAATTGAGTTGGGTATCATTTATTGTACATCTTGTATTGTGTTTCCACTTTGTGCTTATTTGTTGGGGGATACAATATCTCCCCTAGAGATTCTCTTACCTTGTATTACATTAGGTGGTACTAGAGAAAGTTTTCTTGACCATATAGCTAGACCACTGAAGTTGAGGCATTTTTTACCACAACCCGAGGTGGATATTATCAGAGCAAGGTTGGATATTGTTCATCTTGTGGATTTTTTTTAGAGGGTTTGTGAAGATCTTGGAAGATACCTCCAAGAATATTGGACCCTAGGCTGATTGAAGATCTCTGTGATGTTGTGGAAGCAAGGATCTCAAAGAGGGTTAAAATAGATTTCAGATCTGAGATGGAGTTGATGAAGAATGGGATCATGAGGGATATAACTAGTTTACATCAGTATGTGGGTACTAAATATGGTGATAAAGAATTCAGTGAAGACTTTGAGGTTGATATATTGAGTGGTGAAGATAGAATTTATTTTTGTGGAGAGATCTATGGAAGATAGAGTTGGCTAGTTGAATAGATTTGACACTTAGTTGAAGCTAAAGCATAAGATGGATGTTTCTAATTTCTTGGGTAATTTGAATCCTAAAGAATTGATTGATTCTATTATTGAATTAGAAGAATACTTTGAGTTAGAGGATATTGGAGAGACAATCAAAGTGAGGTTGACATAGATTAGGTTGAAAGGACATTCTTTTCTTTGGTGGAAAGAATTGCAAAAAGATAGAGAAGAGGAAGGTGAAATGAAGATCACCAGGTGGAGATTAATGGTTACAAAATTGAAGGCTAAGTTAATTCCTATTGAAAATGAACTTAAGTTATTTAAAAGGTTTCATAATCTAAAAACTAAGAAGTAGTTAGTGAAGGAATATACTAAGGAGTTCTATGAGTTGATTATTCAGTCTGGGCATATAGAACTTTCTAAAGAAAAGGTTGCTCAATACATTAATAGCTTGAGATTTAATATTCAAGATGAGATTGGCATGCTGATTATTGCTTCATTTGAAGATGCTTATGTTTATATTTTGTGGGAAGAAGATAAATTGAAGAGGAGACATCAAGGTAATTCTCAAGGGAAAGAGAAGAAGGAAGATTCCAAGAAGAATAAATAGATTGAAGAAGATGAACCAAAACCTATTAAGCCAAGGAAGAGAATGGGCAAGGTAAGCTAAGGTAAGGAATTAAAGGTAATAGTTTTTTTTGTGGTGAAAAAATGAAATAAAACTTATAAGTGTTCCTAGAATTCATGTGATAGGAGATCTACTCTGATGAATGAAGTTGAAGATCATGTCAATGAACCTGAGAAAGAAGGGGAGAACTTGTTGAGATCTGATTGAAAAAATCATTATCGAAAGAGATTATTGAAAAAGGGAGATTGTTGAAGAAGACTATGTGTTTCAATCATTGTTTTGTCATTGATGTCAAACCTACTATTTTCTAGTAAGACAACTACTTATAAGATTCAAGTACTATCACTTAGTTGATTGATGAAAAGGATTTGATCAATAAGATGAAACAAAAGCACCTAGAAGAAAGTTTGAGTTATGATTATGTAATGAAGTACAAGGATTAGTTAAGATAGCAATGATATGATGTATTGAATCTACTTAAGGTTACAAATGTTGGCTACTCTAAGAAAGTTTAGAAGAACATGTTAGACAAAGTTTGTCTACCAAGCTTGATCGAGTGGATAGTAGGTGCTGAGAAAAGATAGTGTAAGGCAAGTAGAAAGTCAGTTGAAGCTGAGTGAAAGAAAATTCTAGTGGATGCCAAGAAGGATAGTTAATGTCAAGTAAAGTTTAGTTGATGTCGAGAATCAATAATCTTTAGTTAATGATGAGTTCTTTTATATAAGATGTTGAGAAACACAGTATGTGCCAGGCATAAGAAGGTTGTTAATGCTAAGCTGCTACATTATTCTAAAGATCAAAGATTCATTGAATCTAAGCCAACAAGTTATTTTCTTGAATTTTGTGAACTAGGTGGAAGATAAGGTTGATGAGATGGTGGCACAAAATTTGATGTAAACTATTTTTAGGCAAATTCAAATGGATTCTAGGAGAAGCTTCTAGAAGAGATACAAGATATAGGTTAGATACATTGAATCCTACCTAATCCATCTGAAACCCAATTTGGATGATGGAGAATGAGCGAAGAAAATATCTAAATTACCTATTTATAGGAATGTCTGGTCATGAAGAAAAGTTGTCATGTGTGAGAACCTAAGGAAGAGGAGTTAAGGGTTTTGCTTCATCAAGTGACCTAAGAGGAGAATCTACAATAGCATGCTAATCAAGAAGGCTTAAGGAGATGAATGCTTGAAGGATGAACAAGTTGTCAGAGCTGCAAAGTATGAAGGCCAAGCCAAATTGAGGACTTAATAGAGATCTGTAATCTACAAGATAAATTGTAAGTTGTATCAGGTCAAAGCTCTATTTTTACTCTCTAATATTGTATCAATCTAGGGTAAATCCTTTGGATTAAGGTTGACCTAATAGTCATTTATAAATTCTTTAATCGGGTGGCATTCGAAGTGAATAGCCTAAAGTCCTCTAATAAGGCTCGCTCCTAATAGGGTGATTGAAATCCTTTAACAGGGTCACATTTAACAGTGTGTATTGTAACCTTTAACAAGGTTGACCTTTCACATGACATCACTTCAGAAGAGTGAAAAGGAGTAGCATGTTACTGGTGGTTTTTCCCAAATTAGTTTTCCAAATAAATCATTTTTTCAAGTGCGTTGATGAATCTGTTATGTTTCATGCTTTACATTTTTGCAAGTAGATTTGACAGTAACCTACAAGTTTTAAGTGATTTCATAATCTTATAGATGCATGCATGGCTATGAATATTTTATGGGTTCACTAAGCTATGAAAAGTTTTATATATACATCTGGACCTTGAATAACTGATTCAACTTGCCCTCCCCCGCCCCCACCCCCCTTCCCCCCTCTCAGTTAGAGCCTAGTTTCTTAAGAAGAGTAGTTTGAAGGTACTAGTAGTACAAAGATTAAGATTTCAAGAAGAGATGTACACAAGCCCAATAGAGATAACTTTCTTGCATGGCAAAGTTTGATGAAGCTACACCTTGGATGATTTGGAGATCATGCACAACCTACCATTTTAGTGGAACATGTTGATCCAGCTAGAGCAATAACTACTAAAGATATGAAGAAGAAGAAAGAACACAATCAGGCAATGTTGGAGATTGCCTCTACCCTAAGCTATGTCAAATTTGTTGATGTCAAAGGTCTTGATGGTGCAAAGAAAATGTGGGATACCCTAGCCACAATATATGGAGGAGACAAAAATGTTCAAAGAGCCAAATCTGAGAGTCTCAGAGGTAGGTTTGATGATATGAGAATGGAAGAAGGTGAAAATATTGCTCAATATGTTGCTAGAATAAAAGAAGTTGATCCTGTTAGAAGTCAATATCATGTTGTCATTCCCTAAAATCTAGTGACACCCTTTTCTTAGGATTTTATGGGTATTAACAACATTGTTTTAGATTTTGGATCCCCAAGGGAGAGTTTGAGTCCAAGGGAATTGATGAGAAGACAAACCTCTAAAATATTTAGACGATATTATATTACAAAAACTTCCCTGGTACTTCACTAAATTCCAACCAATTTTTTTTAAGAGTGCCCTATTTAGGTGACCAATTCTTCTTAATTTCAAACCTCCAAGGGTTTTCGGGCGAAAAACTTTCTCTTATCTCACCAAGCTCATTCTAGTAATCTCTTCAGTACTAGACCATAAGAAATTCTATTCTATTTTATCAAGAATATCTTTGATTCTTCCAGGGATTTTTAATATGGAGAGGAAATACATAGGCATACCTTGTAGAGGGGAAAAGAGAAGCTAGAGTTTCCCAACATTACTCAAAATTTTTCCCTTCCATCCACAAACTTTCGTTGAAAGAATTAAACCAGACCATTCCAATATTGGCTGGGGACTTCCTTTATGGTAAGTGGTAGGCCAAGATAAGTGTCAGGGAAGGATGCTTCCTAGTAGCCAATAATATTAGTTAGCATTTCTCTCAAACTAGTAATGGTGTTGAAGAAATATACTTTACTTTTATGATAATTGATGCATTGGCCATATATCAACGCATAATGATTTAGAGTGTCCTTCCATTCTCTTGCTTCATGAATGGATGAGATGCTAACTAAGAAAGTGTCATCCTCAAACTATTGGATAACTTGCGGGGATACTGAGAGGTAGGTGTAATGCCCTTAATTCTGCCAGAGTTAGTTAAAGAAACAATATTTCTACTCAAAACTTTTGCCACAATAATAAAAGGTAGGGATATAGGGGGTCACCTTGATGCAATTCCTGGGAGGAGGAAAATAAGTTCTTAGGGGTTCCATTAACAAGCACTGGGAATGTAATAGAGGTAACAACATTTTTAATAATCCTACTAACCTTCTTATTGAAGCCAAGTCTGGCAAGAATAGCATAGAGAAAATCCTGCCTGACTTTATCATAGGATTTGCAAATGTCCAGTTTAAGGGGCATACCTAGGATCTTAGACTTTTCCATCGAAAGAATCACCTCATGGGTGGTTATAACAATGTCGAGAATTTGACTCTCGGGCACAAACCCATTCTGGTATGTGCCAAGGAAGTTATCTAGGAGGGACTTAATGTGATTCACTATAACCTTAGCTAGAACCTTATAAGCAGTGTTGTAAAGGCTGATGGGTCTGAAGTCTCCTAGTCTTTGGGGGTCCTCAGTCTTGGCGATGAGAATAATGAAGGTCTTGTTTAGTTCCTTTAGAAACTTTCCCATTCTTATGAAGTCTCCAAAAATGTGAATGATGTCATATTTGACAATGTCCCAGAATTCCTAAAAAAAGTAGGAGGGAAGCCATTAGGCCCGGGGGCTTTATACTGATTCATACTGAAAAAAACCATTCTAAATTCCTCCTCCTTCACCTTACTCATTACTTCCTCATTCATTTGGTTATTAATCATAGGTTGAAATGATCTCAGTATATCATTTTGCAAAATATTGTTAGCCGAGGTAACCAGAGAGTTGTACATTTCATGGAAGTAGGAGTTGACTTTATCTTCTATTTGTTCCACTTCAATGATTTCTTGATCATTATCATCCAACAACATGTTGATAGTGTTTCTCTTTTTCCTTCTCAAGGTCAATCAGTAGAAGAATGTCACATTTTTATCCTCTTCCTCTAGCCGTTGTACCCTGGATATCTTTTGGAATATAGAAAACATGTTAACAAATTAGTGAAGAAAATAAATGTAGAAAAAAAGGAGAGGGTAAGAAATATTTATGTGAATGTGTTAAATATCAATTGGTTATGTGCATACATAACTTTCATTCTATCAATAGGAAAAAACTATCTTCAAAATTTTCAAACAAATTTATTTAAAATGAATTAATTATAATAAATATTGCATCAAACAATTAAAAATAGAATAAATTTATATCTACAATTGAACATATCAATATTCACAAAGCTAATTAATCAATGTCTTAATAATTTAGCAAATAGTAAATAAATAAATAAATGAAAGTAAGAAATAGTTAAATAATATTTGTCGATCATTAATTGATTATATGCATAACATCACACTTTCATGCTGCAACCAAAATAAAAATATCTTCAAAAAATTAATTAAATAAATTTATTTTAAGCAAAATAAATATAACAAATATTACATCAAACACTTATGATTTATAAAAATTATCTACAATTCAATATATCAATGCACAAAAAACTAATTAATCAATAACAAATTAGTAAAGAAAATAAAAATGAAAAAATAAATGAGAGAACAAAATAGATATGTAACAAACATTTATTTACTATATACACAACTTCCGAAAGAAATATCTTTAAAAATAATTTAAATAAAATAATTTCAAGTGTAACAAAGTATTTTTATTATAAATCTATTCAATTAAACAAAGAAAATATAATCTAATTTTAAAAATCAATCAATTTACTAACATTATACATTACTTTCATTTTATAAATATATTAGATATAATTTTGTATAAAATGTTACAAATGAATTTTAACTTAAGAATGTCTTCATTGACTTTATAAAATGTAACAATGAATGTTGTATACACGTTACATTTGACGTTAAAAATGAAAATAAGGAATAAATAAATGCCCGTAAAAAATGAAATAACCTCTATAGCAGGACACTGACGGGTAGGCGGAAGCTTTTCCTGTCCCTGCAAAGCCTTGTAGGTATTCAGTCTGCATCAATCTACCCAAAGTAACTAAATTCAAACGCACTGGCACTGTACCAGACAACGTCACTAATTCCGTTCCTTTACAAGATGAATTGAATCACGGGTTTCATATGAAGCGTAGAGTAGGCCCTCCGTGTTGAATTCAATTCCTAAATATAAACGCACCCTGTTTTGTTTTTTAACGTACGCCAAACAATTAGAGGTAATAGAGTTTCATTGAAGAATCAGCTATAAGTGGCGGACAAGTCCGCTTATATAGTGAACCACCTTTCTTCTTCTTTGTATGTGCTCTATCTGAACTACCATTTGATTATTAATTCTCTTGAGAACTGCATGGATTATTTTATAAGAGCCTGTTTTTTAATTCTCCTACTACTAGGTTTTTGTTTAGCTTTCTCTATTACTGCTCAGCTAGTGTCCTTTTCTGAAGAATTTGAGGTTACATCGGCGAAGGACCGTGTGAGAAGAATGGCTGATCACAATTCCGTTCAGCTTACACTTGATAGATATGGAGGTATGTGTTTTATGAGTGACACTGTCTTTCTGAGAAGAGGAGACTATTTTAGCTTTGATGTTCTTACGAAATCAGATGTATGCACAGGAGCCGGTTTTTCTTCTAAGCACGAGTACATGTTTGGGCTTGTAAGTGCAAAGATTAAGCTTGTTGCAGACGATTCGGCTGGGACGGTGACTACGTTTTATGTATTATATTCAAAACTTTGGCATTTATTTTTAAGTTTTGCCCCATTTCTGTGCTAGTTTCCAAAGTGGTTTTGAGTATGTTGTGGCCATGATTGTCCTAGCAGTTTTTTAAATTAAAAAACCCTCAACATTAGCTTGCAAAATCCTATAAAATCGTTATGGGTTTATTACAGACTGATTATTAATGATTTGTATGGGACTAAATGCGCCTGCAGTTGAGCTCCAAAGGTGGAGTTGAAATTGACTTCGAGTTATTAGGAAACAGATCAGGCCAGCCTTAGACCGTCCAGACAAATGTGTTTGCTAAAGGAAAGGGTGAGAGAGAGCGAAGGGTTCATCTCTGGTTCGACCCTTCTCACGATTTCCACACATATTCAATCCTTTGGAATCACCATCATATAGTGTAAGCCTCCTCGTTCCATCTACATCCACTGTTCACTTCTAAACTACACTTATTCTTCGATTGTTTGAAATTTTTGTTTTCACAATGCCTGCAGATTCTCTGTGGATGAAGTGCCCATACGTGTGTTCAAGAACAATGGGGTAAAATTAGGTGTCCCATACCCTTCCAACCAGAGCATGCGAATATACTCTACACAGTGGAATGGCGACGGTTGGGCAACAAGGGGAGGGCTAGAGAAGATAGATTGGAGCAAAGCTCCTTTCCACGCTTACTACAAGGATTTCACCATCGATTCATGCAGAGTCCCTGTCAATGCAAGTTGTGCATCCAATCGTAGCAATTGGTGGGAAGGGACGACCTACATGCAACTAAGTCCTTTTCAAAAGCTGTTGTACAGGTGGGTAAGGGTCAATTACATGATTTATGACTATTGTACTGATACGTCCCGATGTACTGCTGGTCTTTGAACATTTAAAACAAGACCTCTCTCCTCCCATTGCCCTACACAAGAGATGGATAGCTAAAGAAAAAAGCTATGGAAGAAACTCTGTAGTTAAGCTCGCTCAGGTTGGAGTAGTACTGGGATGGGTGACCTCCCGGGAAGTCCCGGTGCTTCACCCTTGTGAGCATCACCTAGATCCAATGAGTGCTAAATGTTCCATTTATTCTCATGAGAGATGGATTCATGTTGAATCACTACTCATGAAACACGGGTCATCGAGTTTGACTCAAAATCACACAGTTAAATCCTGATATTCACATCACAATTTGACTTGCTGTGGAAATTATCTCCTACTTATCAGCCATGGATAAGTAAAGGAAAAAGCCGAGTGATCATGCGCTTATAATAAGCAATCCATTATTATGTGATATATGATGTAAAAATTACTATACTAGTAAAGATCTCCGATAATCTCTGTAAGGTTTGGCCAATATAGTTTATATCTAAATATTATGCATTGTTTTTCTTCAATCTGTGATATAATTTGATATGGATGATGTGACAAGGCAGCGAAACTGAATCCAGTCAACTTTTATGAAAGATTCCCAATTTGTGAGGTTTAAGGTCTACAATAGGCTATTATTAGTTCATGGTCGTGGTAGAGAACTCTTGCTGAGGGTTGGTACATAATTAGTGATTAATTTTTTTTATAGGGTCAATTATATTGTTTTATTATTATTTTGTATCATTTATTTTCAATTACTTTTCTTTTCAATGTTGATTCTTTTAGAAAAATGTAGTTCTTGACTTAAAGCTATTCTAAAGTTTGACCTCTATTAATGTATCTATATTTTGAACACACAAATTATGTGCACCAAATCTGCTTACATCCAAGGAATAGTAGAAAAGAAAAAGTGATGGGCACAAGATAGTACAAAATATAAGAGAAGTAAGTAATAATTTTACAATAAACCTAATTACTCATTGTTGGTAGATGTAAGTAGAACCTTGCTCCATCTTTGATGCCTAATACATGTACTAAGTTAAGCACTACATTTAATGCATTAAACTATTTTCTTCACTTATTTGAAGGGTTAAATATTTTTTATACTAATTTATAGATGGTTGAAGTCATGAAGAGGGAATTCATTGACAATTACAAAATTTAATAATAACAATAATTACATCATGAGAACATAACAATCATACAATGCATCCATAATCAAAATGAAGAAATATAATATTCTCCCTATAAAATAGATTTCAATAAATTAATAAATTATTTTATTTTTAAAAAACTTGTAAAACTAAATTTTGACATTAAAAAAATAATAATAATAATAAAAAAATAATAAATAAATAAAAAATAAAAATACAAATACAAATTATAACAACACTAACAGACAAATAAACCAGAAATCTTTACGATAATATTAATATGTTATTTTACTTTTTTTAAAAATTGTAAAACTAAATTTTGACATATTAAAAATTAAATAAAAATTTAAATAAAATAAATAATAAATAAAAATACGAATACGAATTATAACAACACTAACAAACAAATAAACCAGTAAATCTTTAAGATAATTTCACTAAATAAATACACAAAATTTTGAATCTCGAGCAATATATATGAATTGCTTACCAACTTCAAAAGTCACACAATTATAACTAATGTAATTACAATACTTACGAGGTTTCTAAGCCTCGTCGCTACTTCAGCGAATGCTATATGGCGTTTAGAATTTTTTTAACGTGATTTTAAAAAGTTGTCACAGAACCAGGAAAAGAACGTAACAGACATGTTAAGACCAAAATGCTCTTAGTAGTAATAGAGTGCACAAGCGCTTACGTTATCGTCAGTAGACATTCAACGGCAAGTCAATAAAGAAACTACAGGGGCCGTTTTCCACACAGTTATAAGGGCATCTCCATTGGCCTCAAGACTATAACACTCTTCATGCTGAAATTCTTTCAGTAATAATCTGGCCTGATACCAAGCTTGATAACTGAAGCTCATCTCCCTCAATCCCTTGTGTTTAAAGAAACATCTTCCTCGTATATAATTGCACATCTTATATGATTGGGCATTGAGTGTATTTATACGCAGCAATTTCAAAGCATTCTATTAGAAATTAGAACCAAGAAAATGGTGACAGCAGATAATTAAGGTATTTTATTAATCTGACTGTACACAATGTGTTACAATTTCTATCTATTTATCAAGAACTCTCAATGCCACTATGTTAGTAGAAATTTCTAGATTACTAGCTGAAACAAACAGTTAACTATCTTCCATCCACGTGGGTAGAGGGAAGCCCAGGAAGAAGTAGTCTATCGAATTTTGTTGACAGCCTAGGAAGAAGTAGTCTATCGAATTCTGTTGACAGCACTGAAGTTGTAATCATCAACTTGTTGGCTGGAGAATAGGGAATGTGCACAACAAATATGCTTAGTCAACAATAACCATTGAATAGAACACCAGTTTGGTTTTAGCTGACACGAGGTGAAGATATTAGTTGTTCCAAAACCCTTTCTTAATTTCTACCACTAGAGAATTTGTATATAGGAGAAATTATAGAAGAAATTCAAATAGAATGGCTCCTACCATCAAGTAGTCTTAGGTACCAATTTATAAAAAACATTTGGTTTTCCTTATTATGCTTTTGGTGTTTTTTATTGGCTTACCACAAACCCTTCAACAGACTTTTAGGTTTTTCACCGAAACAAGTGGTTTTGGACTACCACAAATCCTTCAAACTTCATAGAAATATTGCTCCTACATAATAATTATTGAATCCATATAAAAATAATCCATCTACTGTCACATGGGTACCTAGTTGTTGTGCTCACTAGTTCTAGGAATATTCTTTAGATACATTGTTCATCAATATGTCAAACCTAAAAAAATACTTTTGGGAGTGTCAGGCACAACCCATATGCACTTCATACTACAACCATCACTAATTTGATCTACATGACTTTTAGCTTATTCTTCGGAACTAGTCATCCCACCACGAATCCAAATTCTGTGCACTATAAACCAAACCAAGCCTATATGCCTTGTAAAGAATCAGAATTAATGCCTAATAGTTATCTCCTCACTAATATTGAATCCACCCTTTCATATGCCTTATTGGAATATATGTGAAAGTTTTGACTTCTTATTACACCTAATAGTAATATGTAGTTATAATTTATTCTACTACTTTGTAATATGGTTTGTGTGCATTATAAATGCTTGTAGATTTCTCATATATGGCCAACATGATAGTTGTAATCACAAAATCCAACAAAAATATTGTGCCACAATGGGTGGCCTAACCATATTCCTAAAGTTTGGTATTCTATAAGTAGAGGAAAACCTTGAAAGGTATTAAGGACTAATTCAAAATTTACTAGCTTTCTTCTAGTTTGTGGAAAAATTATAGACTTTGGAAAAGGCATGGACATTCCTAAAAGTTCTAGAATTGTTTATTTTTTGTTGGATTTTATAACCTCTATGTGGTTGTGTGTATAAAATATTTAATGGCATGAGCAAAAATGATTGTGTGAACACCCATAAAGGTTATGAAATTCACTCTATAGTTTTTTTACTATCATTCATGTTATAGTCCTTGAATAGGGTTTTGTCTAGTGTTCTTGGTTGTAAGCTTTTTGTGCCAAGGGCTTTGATGTTTAACTCTATATGTAAATTTTTTAGTATTTCTATACCTATAAAAAAAATTGTTTGAAACCTTAATAAAAAACAATCCATGACATATAAACCATAGAAATATAATTTTATTTAAATGACACCTATATCCTATAATTAGCACTCTCGAATCTCATAGATGCATGTCAAGACTAGATTAGCAAACACTCATGCTCTCACAATATAATATCTCACAAATTTAATAGCTATAGTTTTGAAACTCCACAAAATTTTAAAGGATGGGGCTATCCTCCAGATAAATTGTACAGTTGACCAATTTTCAAAAAATTGAAAACATTATAGATTTTTCTAAAAATTTTAGCACTTGATCTTTGCATAGTTTGTAGTCCAAAACAACAAAAAATTAGAAAAAATTGCTACATTTTTGTGAATATAGAAAAAAAAAAGTTTGACTTTGTTTTGTCTATAGTACAATTTATTTGGAGATTAGCCTATCCCAAATTTAAATAGGTATAAGAAACCACTAAGCACAACAATATAATTGTGAGAGAGACATAAGGAATTCTTTTTCTTCCACAAAACCACCAAACCAAACAAAAGAATACAAACTTGGAAACCAAGATGGTTTCATTCATATTATAATGACTAAGCCTTTAAATTAGAAAGTCATCACACATTCAACTACATGTCCATAGAGACACTGCAACTAATGGTGTTGTTTTCCACCCAATTATTAGGACATCTCTTTTGGCACCAAGTGTGAAGCCCTCTGCATTAGGATTATCTTCTAGCAATAATCCGGCCTAGAAACTATCATGTTCTAGTAATTTTTGTCTACTCAATCTTGATGTGATTTGTTGTTTGTTAATATTAATCTTCAGGTTTCTTACATTCTAAATATTAGATTAGATTTTCTTTTGTATTAGTTTATTTGTTATAGTTTATTTTTAGTTCCGGTAGTTTTGTATAACAGTTTATAACTGTTATTGCCGTCTCTTTTATAAATTTTCTTTATTGTTCTATTTGTGTGAATTAACATCAAATAATAAATGGTTTCTGCTTTCTACATATTTTATCTTGTTTTTCAATCCGAGCCAACAGTGGTATCAGAGCATTGGAATTAATCTATGTGCAAAGCTTCTGAAGACTGGAGTGTTTTGATGAAGCAAAATAAAAGAAAGCAGATTTTGGTGCAATTGATTTAATTTTGATAAAGTTCTTACAAATTGATTACATTGCTAAATTTTGGTAAGAAAATTTCAATAATCATTTACAATCTGTGCAAATTGTGTTTCTTTCTGTATTCACAATGTAATGTATTGTTTCATTAATTAGGGAAACATTATCTAGAAAAGATAATTGGATGGAATGGCATAGAAAAATGGAAAATACACTTATATTTAATTATTTATGGTTCAAAATATGTGATGGAAATACTCAGCCTGTAGAACCAACTGATGCTAAAGAAAAAGAAATATGGTTATATAAAAATTCAAAAGCTTTAGCTTTGATAAGGGCTTCTGTTAATGGAGAAGTGTATTGACATATACAAGGATGCACACTTGTCTGGGATGCCCTTGTTAAATTGAAAATTTTATTTGATTTTCATTCAAAGTTAGAGTTTATTCAATTGCAATTAAAACTATTCAATCTTGAATTGAAAAATGGTGATGTTATAAGTCTAGTTTCAAAAATTAGAGCTATAAAACAAGAGGTTGATGCTGCAGGTGGAAAAGTTGATATTTATCTCACACCTTTTATCAAAGCACTTCTTCCAACACATTTCACATATCTAGAGTCTCTTTAGGCAAGAAACCAATTAAAAACCATTACTTTTGATCTATTGGTTGAAAAGTTAGCAAAGCGTGAGAGAGCATTTGGAAGGAAAATAGATAATCCGAATGAAAATGTTTGTCTTGCTTATCAAGAAAATCCTATAAATAAAATAGCTTCAAGAGGTGATCATAATGATAGAGGAAAAGGTAGAAGTCAATGGAAGAAAATTGATAATCAAAATGATAGGCAATTTTTATATTGTAAAACATGTGGTAGAAAAGGTAGTCATGACGCACATGAATGCAAACTCTCTTGGCAAAAGATAGAAAGTTTTAGAGGAAACTCTTTTAAGAAAAAAGATAAAACCAAAGTTTATAATAATGATAAACCTTCAGATGATAAAATTTTAGGTGCAGCTCAATTTGCTTGTGATAGTGATGGTGATCAATATGTTCTTACTATTTTAGAATGTGCATCTACTTTCTCATGGTATGATACTTGGATTTTAGATACTGGAGCCACACAACACATGACATTTAGACGTGACTACTTTGAAGAATTTAATAAAAGTGATTGTGGTGCAATTTACTTAGCTGATAAATCAAATCTCAAACCTATTGGAAAAGGAACAATTCAATTTAAGTTGCCCAATCTTCCTGATTTTGTGCTTCATGATGTTTTATTTATTCCTCAATTACAACACAATTTACTATCTCTCATATTGATTTTCCAACAAGGTTACTCTATTCTATTAAAAGATGCTCAGGTTGTTGTAAGAAAACAATATAATAATCAAATTGTGTTGACTGGAAGTGAGGATGGAAGATTATTAAAATTAAATGACACTCCTGCTCTTTCTAAATTTTTTGCATATCTTATAGAGGAAGGTAATCTATCTACTACTATGTTGTGGCATGCAAGATTAGGTCATATATGTTATGATAAAATTCATATCATGAAAAATAATGGTGTTGATGGCTTACCTATTTTTCCTAAATGTGTTGAAAAGTGTGAAGCATGCATTCTTGCCAAGCAACATAGAAATTCTTTCCCTTGATCCAATTGGAGGGCACAAAGAAAATTATAGTTTATCCATTCAGATTTATGTGGGCCTTTACCAATAAATTCTATGGGAGGATCTAAGTATTTTATGTTGTTCATTGATGATTACAGTTGTATGACTTAGATTTATTTCTTGCAACAAAAATTAGAAGCTTTTGAAACTTTTAAAAGATTTCATGTTATGATTGAAAATCAGGCTCAATGTAAAATTGGTACTCTCTGAATAGACAATGGTGGAGAATTTACTTCTCTCATTTTTAAAGATTATCTATGTAAACATGGGATTCAACATCATCTCATTGTACCAAGTACTCCTCAACAAAATGGAGTTGTTGAACGAATGAATAGAACCATCATGAATATGGTTAGAGCAATGTTATACTTTAAGGGAATCAAGTTGTATTTTTGGGTTGAAGTAGCAAGAACTGCAGTTTATCTTCATAATAGGTCTCCATCATCGGCACTTCACCAAAAAATTCCATATGAGGTTTGGTTCGGATATCCTCCTTCTATTCAACATCTTAGAATGTTTGGGTCCACTTGCTATGCTTTAATTCCTAAAGACAAAAGAAGTCAGTTGCAACATCATAGTTTATAAATGCATCTTTCTTGGATATTCTGAATCCTCTAAAGCCTATAGGTTGTATGATGAAGCTAATAAAAATCTCATCATTACATGTGATGTAGCATTTTGTGAAACTTCTAAAAATGTTGAAGATATTGAATATCCACATCTAGAAGAATTATCAAAATCTTCTCCTTGGAAAGAGAATTCCTATGAGATTATACATTCTGTGGGGGACCCAACTTATTTAGCCTCACCTTTAATGGATTCACATGTTGCATCTGTACCTCAAAATCAAGCTGATCGATCTATGAATGAATAAGAAGAAACTCCATCAACCAATGAGCCTAAAATTTTTGAACCATTGGAAACTACTACAACTTATTTTGTGCAATCAAAATCTTCTCATAAGTGGGAAAAACAACTCCAACAAAATCTAAAAGACTTAAGACCTGATGAAATAGGAAAAATAGGTACAAGAAGTTCTTACAATGTGAGGCTAGCAACTCAATCCAATGTTGTAGATAATATAGAGTCTATTGATGAACTCAATCTTGCAAGTGACTTTGAACCAACTTCCTATATTGAAGCTAAAGATAGTGAAGTTTGGAGGCAGGCTATGCAGGATGAGTATGATGCCTTAATAAAGAATGGCACATGGGAGTTGATTGATCCACCACTTGGTTGTAAGCCTATTGGTTGCAAGTGAATTTTTAGAAATAAATATAAAGTAGATAGCACTCTTGAAAAACATAAAACTTGACTTGTTGCAAAAGGATATTCTCAAAAAGAGGGAATAGATTTTATTGAAACATTTGCACCTATAGCAAAATGGACCACCATCAGTGTTTTGTTAAGTTCTGCAGCTCAAAATGGGTGGAAAATTCACCAAATAGATGTCAAAACTATATTCTTAAAGGGTGATCTCAAAGAAACTGTCTATATGACTCAACTTAAAGGGTATGTTAGCAATGGTATGCAAGATCAATAAATCTTTATATGGTTTGAAACAAGCTCCTCGGGCTTGGTACAAAAAACTTACTGAGCATCTATTGAAGTTGAATTTCCAACATTTTGAGTTTGATGATGCAACACTTTTTGTTAAAAAGACTGATAACATTATTATCTATCTTGTTGTTTATGTGGATGACTTATTTATCACCAGTAGTGATGAAAATACTATTCAAGATGCAAAACAACAATTGAAGCAGGGTTTTAATATGACTGATTTAGGTCATCTTCATTACTATTTAGGTATTGAGATGATTCAAAAGCCTTATTCTATTTTTATTACCCAACAAAAATACATTGGTGATCTTTTGCAGAAGTTTGGCATGGCTGATTGCAAACCACTTAGTACTCCTATGGAGAAAAATATCAAACTCACATTAGATGACTCCTCAACATTGGTTGATGCAACTTTATATAGGAAACTTGTTGGTAGTTTGATCTATGCCACAACCACTCGTCTGGATATTTCTTTTTCTGTTGGAGTTCTTTCAAATTTTATGCAACAACCCCGCCAAGCTCATTGGTCAACTGCTAAAAGAATTCTTCGATATCTAAAAGGCACTCAACATTATGGGCTGAAATACTCTAGAACAAAAGAGTTTTCTTTGATTGGATATTCAAATTCAGATTATGCAAGGTACTCAACAGATGGTAAATCTACTATTGATTTTTTAATGCACCCTGGGTCTGGTGCAATTTCTTGGAAATCTAAAAAATAATCAGTCCCAATTGTCTCTTCTTCTGAAGCTGAATATATTGCAGCATCTGAAGCAACTCGAAAAATTTTATAGCTTAGAAGGATTCTTGAAAACTTGCAAACACCACAGGTTTTCTCAACACCCCTCCTCATTGACAATCAATCTGCTATCAAAATGGTTAAAAATCCAATATTTCATGATCACACCAAACACATCGAAGTATCATTTGATTCAGCATCATGTAAAAGAAAAGTTTGAAAAGTTTAGATGAATGCTTGGTTTAATCCCTTTAGATTAAGGGGGGATGTTAATATTAATCTTCAGGTTTCTTACATTTTAAATATTAGATTAGATTTTCTTTTGTATTAGTGTATTTCTTATAATTTGTTTTTAGTTCTGACAGTTTTGTATAACAATTTATAACTGTTATTGCCGTCTCTTTTATAAATTTGCTTTATTGTTCTGTTTATGTGAATGAACATCAAATAATAAATGGTTTCCACTTCCTACATATTTTATCTTGTTTTTCAATCTGGGCCAACACTATCATGGTGAAAATGCAAAGTATACTTAAAAATGTTTCGATGGCGGCAGGATTCGGATCCATACAGACGCTAAACTACAACACTTCGTTAAACACAATAGCTGGATTATTGGGCCCAGGTGCTGAAGCATAAATAATTGAGAGAGAGTGTTGGTTCCGCGTAGGTTAAACTACAAGCTTCAGTACCGAGAGGTGGGACACTTATTTTAAATCAAATTATTTTAAAGATACATTTTTATTGTTATTTGTTATTTTGGTGTTTAGTGAAAATGAAGAGGAAATGGCAATGGTTTTTGATCGGTTCGAGAAATTGAAAAGTTTATAAATGTTTTATATAGATGAACTTTGGTTCTTATATATGTTTTGAGAACAGGATCATGTTTTTCACAAATTTTATGTAATGGATATAGTCAGTTGTTTATTTTTAATTGAAGAGATTCAATATAAACTACATGGTGTGATGAAAAATCCTTTCAACAGAAAAGAAATGAAAAATAAAAATTAATTTTATCTTATTAAATTGGATTTGTTTGATTCTTTACATAATGAAAATGTTTATATTAAAGAATTATAATATATTTAGACAAGAGCTTACATCACAATGGTAAATTGGCAATTCCTTATATGGGCAGTCTCATGTTTGAGTATATTTGAATGTAACACATAATAATGATTATTGTGAACAAAGAATTATAGTATAATTTAAAGATTATTTTGTTGTATTCAATAGAATTCTTTTTGCATTACAGAAAACTAAATAAATGTGGAAATATAGATACTAAAAGATTGAAAAAAATCTTAACAAGTCAAATAAACACTTTGATGTTTTAGTTAGGAAGGTTAAGATTTGTCAATTTTGTTTTTATATTTCTACAATGTCTATTTCTCTTCAACCATTTTTTTTTACTAATTACTAGTTCTACCACATCTAAAAACAATTGAAGATTTTCATTAGTAGATAGCAAATGTTTAAAGAATAGACTACTTAATAAATATGCTAAATCCATTAGGAATAAATGAAAGGGAGGGTTGAATTGAATGATATAGCATTGCATCTTATTTCACCGTATGCTAAATGAATTTAAAATGCTCTAGAAGGAGAGGAACAGTGTAAAATGTTTGTTTGAGATAACATTGCCAGATAGCTTCCGAAACAGAGACACTAGTGGTCCTATCTTCGTATAACTGACCTTGCTAATCTTTTCCTTATCAGACTGGTATAATATCTCGTCTTTAAAGGCCATTTTCAAGGTATGGGAGTGGATGAGTGGGTGGTTAAGCATAATCAGGTCTCTCTTCTCTATCATGGATGGTGTGGAAAAAGGTCCATTTGGTGTGGAACCTAGAACATAAGGGGAATCTATGGGCACTGCTACACGAATATTCATTAAATATTGGATTGACAATGGCGTCTTTAATTTTGGAGACATTATCAAAGATGAGTGTCTTAATCCATGGGAGGAAATTCACTCAAAGTTTTACATTCCTTCCACCCAAGCCAGAACGTACTCCATCCTTAAGTCCTCTTGTGTCTCCCTTGGACTTTCCAAGCCTTGTTCTTTTTTGTTGTGCAAATTTGTCTAGTTCTGAAGGGTTCATGGATCGCCCACGTCTAGCATCAAAGCCATGTTTATCTAGTACTCCTAAATCAGAGATAATTTCGAGATCATTGTAAATCTCTCTTCCTATTGGGCTCCCATTTCTGATCCCTCTTCTTGACACCCTTACCTCAGAAGCCTTTGGGCTAATATGATTGAGCCCAAGAGGAAATGTTTCTTTTGGAGTCTATGGCTTTGTAAACAAAAACAAAATTCATACCTGGCCGGGATCAACCTATATTTTCATACTGTAAAGTTCCAGAATTAATCAAACATGAATTATTTTTTTGCCTTTTAGATAGATAAGTATGGTCACTATTTGGACTCATGATTAATACAAGTATCATTAGTTTGGGACCCATGTGGTAGGTGGGGTCTCTGGTTTGTTGTTGGTTGGGCTCACAAACATGCTAACTGAATAAGCTGCAGGTCCATTACCAACTCCGACTTCTGGAGTTTTGGTGTTTGAATACATACTTGCTAACTTGAAGTCTTATGTTTATAAGAAACGAGACTGCTCTCAAAAAAAATATAATTTATTTTTTTGTCTACTTTATTTAGTGAGGATCTGTGGCTTATCTGAATGTATAACATGGTGTTTTTGTGAGAAGACGAGATTTCGTAGTAAATCTTTTAGGAGACTCGTCTATCAAGATGTTATGATGCAGGTGATAGTAACCATCAAATTGGCTAGAGAAAAGTTTGAATAATTCTTATAGGGTGGAACTTCAAGGATCTTCACTTGAGATTTATCCCATGGGTTTAATTGGAAGAAGCAAATGATAGAGGGTACCCAATTTTCGATCAACTTTTTCCATTTTGTCTTAAATTTGGAATAAAAAACTAGAAGAATAAAATGATTCTTATTTGCAGAGTCCATTATTCCAAAATCAAACATAGCAAACGAGCAGATCCATGTTGCATAGCCTTTCATACTCCCTAAGAATTGTTACAAGAATTGAATACGGATTAAAGCCACCTTGGTTGGATAGCATGGATTGACATGGCTGACTAAAAAAATGTGGATCTATCTTAACTATTATAGTCGATTTTTATATATATTTTTTGCACTCTATGTATACCCTCAACCGAGGGTAATTTTTTTTACACCTTATATTTATAGATTGATCATAGTATCTATACAACTAATTTTCTTTTGATGTAAACGATACATATATATTCCATGAGACTAATTGTGCACTCTCATTAATGTGTTACATTTTTTAACGTAATTTTAAAATATTTTCAATAAAATTTAATAAATTATTTAATAAAATTTGTATATTAAGAAGGGGCAAACAAAATCTAAAGAAAATATAAGAAAAATATTGTTCTCTTATGAGGTAATATCATGGATTAAACCATATCTACTAGAATTTGTCTATGCTAATAAAATTTGATTCAATATATACCAAAACCAATAACAAAGAAATATATTCTCAAATTAAAAGTTAAATAATTAAAAAAAAGATATACAATATAATTAGCTAGTATTTTATAAAGTAAATATCTCCCAAAAAAGAATTAATCAGAAAGAATTCTTAGAAATTCATAACGTGATAGAAATTTTTTCAGGGGGGAACTGAGCATACAAAGAAAATTGGAAAATGGATAAAGAGGAATTGAGGTTAAAATGTAGAAATAATTTTACCAAAATTATCCCAATCAATCTAATAGCCAACCAAATCCAGCCCATTAAAACCATAATATCTTTTGGATTGTAATTGGATCATAAGATACTCCACATTAGAAAGACTAATAAATGAAAATAATGAAGTGATCAATTTAAAAATATAAAATATAAATAATTGATCAATAAGTAAATCATGATGAGGAAGAGAAAATGATTTAGAAAATACGACAAAGTCAAGGTATAAATATAATTTATACTTAGGAAAATCCCAAATTTGAAGGAAAATATACGAGAATAGAAAGAGAAGTAAACATAAAATATAGAAGGCAAAGGATACTTCAACATATTCATATATATATTTTTAAAACATGTCAAAATATTCATATACTCATGCTAAGACTAGAAGGAAAGATAATTTATGTTTTTAAAACATGTCAAAATATTTAGATACTCATGCTAAGACCAAAGGAAAGATAATTTATGTCGTAATGTGGATGAAAATGGAGATGAAAGGAAAAGAGGATAAACCCCACAAAAATACCTTTTTGTTGGATTATTTTTTAGAAGAAAAATTGGAAGTGAATGCAAATGTATTAATAGATCAATTGGACATTCTATAATCCAAATTCATAAGAAAAACTAATAGTAGAATTGTAAATAATAGATTTTTCAAAAGCGAGAAAGGAGACATGATGTACAAGAAAATGGAAGAAGAGAACAAACTTAAAAGACAAAACATCAGTCACAACTTATTTACTTATATTTATTACCAAGGAATAAATCCCTGTCTATATATATATATCCAAAATAAAACATACATTATAAATATTTAATTAGAATAAATGAAAATGAATTTACTTTGATCCAAGAATCAAATTGCTAATCAATAAAATAGGAATTTCAAAAAAGATTACAAGTAATGGAAATGATACTTTGTGGAAGGAAATGATGCATTGAGATGTGATGAATTGGAATTGCATGATTACAAAATCAAGTGATTATAACAATAATTCACACTATAAAAACATAGAAATGAATTTTTTTTATAGAATGTGTACCAAATTTAAAATTAAAATAATTTATACAGGTTGACAAAAATAGAGGAAAAGAAAAAACTATTAGTCAAGAGGTAAGACTAAATTTTTAAGAGGACTTGAATATTGAACTTTGATGTGTCTTTGATTCTAAATAAGAATTTACCTAAGAAAAATAATGAAATTCTAAGATATAGAATTTCAATTGATTGCATTACAGAGATAGGAAAATAATGATCAACAATTCACCAATAAAATGGCCATAAAGATTAAAATAGATGTTTTTGAGTATAAAGGAAATACAAAATAACCAAGAGATATCCTGAGATAACCTATCAACTAGATAAGGTGTAGTCATATATCTACCACTAGTGGATCATCTTCCAAATTACAAAATTGTATGTGAAATAGTAAATTGGTTATATTGTCATAAGAGAAGTAAAACTAGATCTCAGACATAAATATTTATGAGTTGAAAATCAACTCCACCTCAAATGGATTTCTCCAAGACCATGTGCTAAAAGGAAATAAAAAATCATATGACAACTAATATGTGTATGGATTATTCTAAGTAAACTTAAGTAAAGTGTAACTATTTTTAATTAGTTGCATCAACACCATAATTAAGTATAAAATAGGGCAATAAACATTAGCTTACAAGGATAGATGAAAATGCATGATGGGTCTTATATATTGTATCAAAGTACCTAGTATCAAGTGAAATCTAAAAGAATGGTCGAGTAGAGAGTAAAGATAAGGGTCAATATGTTCCCTCGTAGCTACCAAAGAAGGATCAACTTCACAAAAGATAAAAAAAGATTTTATCAATAATGTCTCCCAAATATAAAATGTAAGACTCCACAAATAAACCTATAATGGATGTGAAGTCTTCATCCTATCACTAGTACACAAACAACAATATGTGACTAAAAAGCAACTAAAATTTGTATATAACTAAATTATAAAACTAGTGATGTGACTAATAGTAGTTAATATTTTGTCAGTTTTAACACTACTACACTTACCACTAAACAATTTTAGTCTTTTATTTGATCACTAATATTGATCATTAATTTAGTAGTATATTTAGTGGTACATTTAGTAATATATTTAGTAATTGATTTAGCAACTAATTTAGTAGTATATTTAGTCATGGGGCTAGACACATATTTAGTGGTTCGTTTATTAGTTAACTTAATCATGAGGTTAGTCACATATTTAATGGTTAATTTAATCATACATCAATTGTGTGGTTAGAAACATATTTAACATTTGATTTAGTAGTATTAAAAAAGTCATGTAATAAATACTTTAATAATAATATAAATTTACTAATGTAAAATTTTCAAAGTTCGGTAACAAAATCATGGAAAAACATTATTCCCATTCCTTTTTGTGCTAATTTAGTTGCATATTAGGAAAATATTATGTTTTGCAATGAAATCATCTAGCATTCACCTAGAAGAGAATATATGAAAGTTAACTTGGATGGTGTCTCACAAGGTAGCTAAGGGATATCAGGTGTTGGAGTTTTATCAGAGACCATTAGGGTAATCTAAAAGCTTATAAATCTTCTTCCATTCTTGTAAGTACAAAAATATGGGTGAGGCACAACCATTACAAAGGTCTACACTGAGGGAGATTCAAATCTTATTTTTTCATCTTGCATTCACTATGGTAGCGTCTAAAACTTTCCATGCCAAATTGGACCATAAATTTTCAAAATTTCCTTAATGAATACCCTAATAAGAATATTTTTTCCATTTTGGAAGAAGATATTAGGAGTTCCCATGAAATGGATTTTTTTTTTTCAAATTTTTGTGATACATAGAAGTAACCCTACAAAGTAGCAATTTTTTTCTTTTTCAAATGATTAAGATGAAAAGTCCACGAAGTAGAGATTTATTGTGAGATCACACATACTCACAGAAAGTGACCATGAAGAAGAAATATAGGAAATTTTTTTATTAAAGGTAAGAAATTGTTCACTGCAAAATACCATTTTATGTTGCAGAAGGATTTGGCGAACAAGCAAGTGAGTCATGAGGTTATGTTTGTGAGCTTTGAAAAGCCATAAATTGATTTTTCTTCTTGAATTTGAGCTTCCTCTCAAATGGCACCTAAGAAATATGTTAGTGTTAAGAAAGAGGTTGTTTTTTAGATTAAGGTAAAAGAAGGTTTTGAAGGGCCCCCAAAACCCTTTAACAACTAGAGAGAAGATAAAGAAATAAAACCACCAGGAAAGAAGTCCTGAAGTCAACAAAAAATTAGGTTTTAGAGGGACTTGAAACCACAAACATAGTCCAAAAAAAGAGAACCAAGGTTTTATAGGGACCTGGAACCACTAAAAATGTTTAGACTAAAACCCAGTAAACAGGACCAAAAACCAGTACCAAGTACCACATCCAGAAAATAGGACCACAATAGGACAAAACCAAAGAACAAAAAACCTAGGCAGCTATTGCAGCTTCATAATCATCTTGATAGCCTCTTTACCTATCACAATGGTATCCTAGATGGAATTAGCAGCCGAAGCAACAACATCTTTAAGGGCTTTCTTCCTTGAACTCTTTCTTGTTCTTTTGCTTGGACCCTTCGGAGATATAATTTCTTCATTGACTCTTTTGCCAAGGCTCATAGTAGCAACACAGATACTAGAAGTGACTTGTTCCATCCTTGTTCCACTTAAGAAAGAGGTTGTTGTTAAAAAGGAAAAAGGAGAAAACATAGAAAAAAACTATTGGAGGAACACAGTTAGAGTTATTTTTCAACTCCTCTACTATTGGGACCATGTCTTTATTTTCTTATAAATATGATGGATATAAATACGAAAAATATTATATTTTGGTATTTTTATTAAAATAAAGATTAAAAGGAAGCTAGACCTAGGAAAAATTATAATTTTGAATGTGTATATGGATATTGAACTCATTGACATTTTAGCAAAGCATTATAAAATTGCCATAAGAACAATTGGGAAACTAGATGGTATGGTTGTAGTCATCATAACTAGGTCTTTCATTGAACAATGTTTTGGTTTAAGAAATCAAGCCATAACCAAAATAGACACATATCAATTCAAAATTGACTATGAGAGAATAATGAGATTTAGGCTCACCAAAATTACAAATTTCATGAATAGATGTTAGAATAATAGGTTCATGCCATTCAAACACATGGGTCCTCATTCTGTAGACAGGTTTATGGATTTTTAAAAAAATGACTATCGAGGATGGTCTCACTTGTTTGCAGATGATGTGAATGAGTCTATTATCCTTGATTACATGTACATGTCTATCATGATTGAAAACCCTCATTTTTACATAGATTTTGATTTTTTCAGTAAAATTAAGAGGACACTTCATATATATTTAGCTATGTGGAAGACCACCAAGACTTCCAAAAATAATTCTCTACTATGCTACTTGTCTCTATTTCAAAATGATGAACAATTCAGGAATTTTTGTAGGCTAACTACTACTAATCACCAAGGAAACCCATTACCCATTTAGATGTGGTGTAGCATCTGAGATAAGAAAGGAAGAAATGGGGATTTTACTCTATTTAAAGATGTGTTTATGGTTTGGATCACTAGGTTTCTTGAAGGGTCAATAACTAGTATACCCAAAAAAATAAAAAATCATGTTGAAACCTAAGGAGTACTTTTCTAATACAAAATTGTTAGAAACAATTCTTCAATTGTATGTTATCATTGGTGTTATACAAATGTAAGTATTAACTAATTAATGAAAATTTATAGTGTTAACCATGCATATTTTAGTGTTCACTGAGAAATCAGGTAATGAAAACATTTCACTATTAATTGAGCTATTAGTTGATGAAGGATATCTTACTTGCAGTGTTAAACAAGTGGTTAGATATTAAAGGTCTCATAGGTATTAAGTGAGCATGCAATTTTAGTATTGAATGAGTGTCAACAAAGTACAATTGTCTAATAATTAAATGATTTAGATTGACTATTTGTATTTTTATTGATTAGTTGAAAGGGTTTTCAAGATGACTTAACAAAGGTTATGATATATAAGAAAGTTCAAGTCGTGAGGACAAGATACACAAGTGGAATATAGATTAAGATGGATATGTGAGAGAAGAAAAAGTAAAGAAGGAAAGTGTGGAAGATAAGCTGCAAAGAATATTCTAATCAGTAAGGATCTAGAGGTCGAGGAAGAATAGAGATCTAAATATACAAAGGTAGTTGCTTCTTAAATCAGCTAAAAATTGTTTTTACCATCTAACCATTGTTATAGTAAAGAAATCTCTTAATAGAGTTCACTTAATTGTCATATTGTAAATCTTCTAGCAAGGTGACATTTCAAGATTGAATTATTTGAAGACCTCTAACCAAGCTACTCCTAACAAGGTGATCTAAATCCTCTAACAAGGTCATACTTAGTAGTATGTATTGTAACCTTTCATAGGGTTGGCTTGTAACTAGTTGCATGGTAGTTTTCCCAAATTGTGTTTCCACATTAAATCTTGGTGTCATTTGTGTTAATGTTATTTTCTTTAGGCTTTAAGTTTTTGGAACTAAGTTACTAAAGTTTAAAATAGATTAATAATCACAAGATTGCTTTGTTAACTGGGTGACAGTAATATCTTAGTTATAACTAAGCTAGACAGTATTGTATTATTAGAGAAAAGTTTGTTTTGACATCTAAAGATAGGGAATTATTGTTTTTTTTAAAAATAATTCACCCCTTCCCTCTCAATTACTTTCTTCATTTACAACAATTAGCATCAAAGCATTTTGTGCTTACATGAAAGGTTTCAAGGGCCTAAGATAAAGATCAAGATTTCATAGAGAAGGGAGATTCCCAAGCTTAACAGAGATAAATTTTTAACATGGTAGATGTTAATGAAGCTATATCTATCATGCATTTGAGATGTTTCTTTATTCTACTTGGAAAAAATATATATGCCACCACCCAAACCTATGACCCTTGAAAATATGAAAGAGGAAAAGGATCACAATATAATGATGATTGACATGCCTTATTTTCTCAACTATTCTGAATTTGATGAGGTTAAAGATTGTCCTACTGCATTTAAAATATGGTAAAAACTATAGAAAGTCTATGGACGTGATAAAAATGGGCAAAGAGCCAAGGGATAAAGCTTAAGAGGAAAGTTTTATCGAATGAAAATGAAACAAGATGATAATATCGTTCACTATGGTGAAAGAATCAAAGTAAGTGTGAGTGTAGTCAGAGCTGCTAGAGGAATAATTATTAATGAGATAGTGGTTACAAAGCTTCTAAGAACTCCTCTTTCTATTTATGCTAGAGATGAGATGCAATCCTAAAAATAATATAACCCTGGTACACTTGTTGGAAGATTAATTGCTTTTGAGTTGGATAATTTAGTAACTATGCTCCCAATCCTAGCAACTTTGAATTTGCATTCAAAGCCAAACTAACTCTTAGTAGAAAAGGGGGAAAATCAAAAGGAAACAAGTTGATTGTGAAGAAAAATATTAATCAGATGAAGTCCTTGAAGTCATTGAATGAAAAGAAAAAAGAGTATCAAAAGGGAAAGGAAAATTTACAGAAAAAATTTGATCGATATGTTTTTCATGTGAAGATGTTGGTCATATTGCTACAAGATTTCCAAACAAAGAAGATACATATTAGAAAATAACTAACTGGTTTAAAGGAAAGAAAGAATTCAACAACTACAAGGACTACAAAGACAAAACTAAGAAATTTTTTTACATTGTTAAATATTTTGATAGTGATGATAATGAATAAGTAGCTTACATTTCTATAAAGGATGAATTTGATAATGAGGAAAATGAAAAGATGACACTTATTTCTCATGTTGGCAAAAATAGTACATGGATAATAGATACTTGTTGTTCCCATCACATGGATGCTGACAAAATTATTTTTTAAGAACATTATGATGGTGTCAATATTAGATTTGGAAACAATGAACCATGTTATGTAAAATCAAAATGGATGATAACATTAACTAAAGGAATCAAATGTGAAAATGCCTACTACATTGAAGGATTAAGACATAATCTACTCAGATTGGTAGAGATGAACAATATAGGGTATAAAGTGGAATTCATGGATGACAAAGATAAAATATTGGATGGATAAGGAAATCTAGTTGGGACTAGAAATTAGACAAAATGGAACTTGTTTTACCTAGATCTCATTGAAAGTACATTTTTACTAGCTCAAATCAACAAAAGTTGGCTATGCAAAAAAAATAAAAAATGTGTCATGCTAACTTTGATAACCTAGATTCCATAAGAGAAAACAGAAGAGTAAGAGGCATACCTTATCTAAAGAAACCTAAAATGGGCTTGTGCAAACAATGTCAAATTGGAAAGATGAGTATAAAATGTTCAGAAGTAAGTCTTATTGTTCTGAAGAAGTTTTGGAAATAGTTCGTACATATCTTTATGGGCCAATATGTATAGAAAGCTACTATGGGGACATATAATTCATTCAATTTTTTGATAAATATTATAAGATGATGAGTATAATGTTTTTGAAAGAAAAATTTGATGCTTTTTAAAATTTGAAATGATATTTAGCTAGAGTTAAGAAAGAAATAGGGGAGAATATGAAATGCTTGAGATCATATAGAGGAGGAGAAATCATCTTAAATTAATTCAATGAGTCTTGCAATGAAAAATGAGTCAAAAGATATGAATCAACACCTAGAACTCCATAGAAAAATGGTATAGTAGAAAGAAGAAATAGATCCATCATGGAATGTGCAAGAACACTAGTGATGGAGAAGAATATTGCACCAAAATATTGGAGAGAAGGAATCAACACAACAATTCATACACTTAATAAAGTTTAATAGAACAAAGGTACAAGAAAAACAACTTATGAATTACGGTATGGGTATGAGCCTAATGTTTGTTATCTCATAATATTTAGAAGAAGATGCTATATCTTGAAAGATGTAGGGAAAGGAAATCTTGATGTAAAAAGTGATGAAGGTATCTTCCTAGGTTACTCCAATAATAGTAAGGCATACAAATCATAAGCAGTGCAACCCAAGTCATAGGTAGTGCAACCTGAGTCACATGCAGTTAACCTAAGTTACAACCACATAAGCTAGAGGATCTCGAGAATAAGGTAGAAGATCATGGAGAATCAAGTGAACCAAGTTTAGAGTCAAGAAAGAAAAATCCAAGACTTGAAAAATATGAGAGAAGACATCATGCACCTGAACAAATAATTGGAGAAGAGATAGAAGGCATATAGACAAGGAAAAAATTAAAATGTACATGTTTCCTCAGTAAATTTGAACCTAGATTTGTATTAGATGCATTAGAAAATGAAGGTTGCATAGAGGAAATGAATGAAAAAATTGAGCAAATAGAAAAGAAAGAAAAGCTGACCTCTTGTACTTAGGCCTAAGGATAAGAATATGATGGGTAGAAAATGATTATTTATCAATAAGTTGATTGAGAAAGGAGAAGTAGCAAGAACAAGGAAATGCTAGTATGAAAAGGTTATTCTTAAGAATCTAAGGTATTGACTATGGAGAAACATTTCTCCTATTGTAAGACTTGAAGGATTTAGAATACTTGTAGCATATGCAACACAAAAGGGATTCAATGTATATCAGACGGATGTAAAATAAAATTTCTTAAATAGAGTCTTGGAAGGAGAAGTCTACATTGAAAAACTTTAGGGTTTTATTGATCCAATAAAAAGTGACATCTTATGTAAACTTCAAAAAGCTCTATATATGGACTAAAGAAAGCTGCTAGAGCATGGTATGAAATGTTGCATGGATATCTGTTAAGAATTGGTTTTTAAAAGACAAATGATAATAGTATTTTTTATATTAAGGAAGGACCACATGAAAATATATTTTATGGAGAAATATTGGTGGATGATATCATATTTGGAGGACATGAGATGTTATGAAAATGATTTTTTGGAGAAAAGATGAAAGAATTTGAAATGTCTATGTTTGGAGAGATAAAATTCTTTGTTAGTCTACAAGTTCATCAAATGAAGGATGGCATAAATATTACGTAGTCAAAGTACATCAGAGAAATATTGCAGGAATTTGGAATGGAAGATTTCAAACTAGTTGGAACACCTATGTCGACTAGACATAAACTTTCAAAGAATGATGATTTAAAAGAGGTAAATCAGATTACCTATAGATCAATGATTGAGAAAATTCAATATCTAGTACACACTAGACCCAATATCATTGAAGTTGGCATAGTTGCAACGTTTTCTACAAACCCTAAAGAAAATCACATAACAACAATAAAAAATATTTTGAGTACCTACAAGGGGCTGAAGAATATGGTTTATGGTAGAAGAAAGGAGGAAATCTTGTGTTAAGAACCTTTACTAATGCATATTAGGCAAGAAACATTAATGACATAAAAAACACTAGTGGCAGATCATTTTTTCTTGGAAAGAGATTAGTATCTTGGACAAGAAAGAAGCACAATTGTATTTCTCAATCAATAGTAGAGGCAGAGTATGTTGCTGGAATAGTCAATTGTTCTAACAGAATATGGATCAAGCAATTACTATCAAGAATAAAGGAACCAATAGTTATCTATTTTGATAAAATAAGTACAATCAATATATCCAAAAACATAGTCATGCACACATAGCCAAAATACACTACAATCAAGTATCATTTCCTAAGGGGATTGGTTCAAGACAAAGAGGCGAGATTAGAATATGTGAACACCAAGGAGCATACACAAGATATATTCACTAAGGCTTTACCTAAGGATGTATTTGTGTATCTAAGAATTAAAATAGGGGTTATATAACTATTTTATGTTCACTAAAGAAAACAATAGTGAGGAATCAACCAATTGCATTGAAGATCTATCAAGTTGATGCATATTGTCACACTTTAGGTGTGAAATGCAAAGCATATCGCATATGAATCAATATGAAAGGTACATAGTAACTTAAAAGTTTGTATCATTCGACATTTGATGTCAAAGAGGGAGAATTTAGTTTCAATAAGGAAGACTAGATGCAAAATAGAAAGAGGGAGAATTTTATATCTTAGAAGGAAAGTATTTAGAAATGGAAAATGTAAGAGGCAGAATTCATGTGGAAGCAACTGAGACAAATCTAAGGAGAACTAGAGAGGGAGTTGGTATGGATGAGAATAAGAATGAAACTAAGGATATTATTTTTCATACTCTTATCATTGTATGTTGACATGTTGTGATGCCATCAATGCCAAAGAGGAAAATTTTTGTATTTTTTTTTCAATTGTATGCTTCCATTGATGTTACACGAATGTTAGTATTAATCAAGCAATGAATATTTATAGTGTTACAATGTATATTTTAGTGTTAACCAAGAAGTTAGATAATGATGACATTTTAGTGTTGACTGAGAAATCAATTAATGAAGGATAACCTTCTATAGTGTTAAGAAAGTGGTTGGGAATCAAAGGACTTAGTATTAACCAAGCTTCCAATATTAGTATTGATTGAGTGTCAATAGAATACAATTGTCTAATAATTAAATTCTTGAGGCTGACTATCTTGATATTTATTGATTAGTTGAAAGGGTATTCATGCCAACTTAGAAAAGCTTATGATATATAAAAAGGGTCAAGTTGTGAGGATAAGTTATAAAAGTGGAATATGGATTAAGATGGATATACGAGTGAAGGAAAAAGAAGAGTAGGAAAGTGTAGAAGATAAGCTGCAAAGAATATTTTGATCAATAAGGACCTAGAGATCAAGTTAGAAGAGAGATTTGAATCTACAAATATAGTTAATTTTTAAATCAATTCAAAATTTTTGTTACCTTCAAACCATTATAGAAGTAAATAAATATCTTAATAGAGTTGACTTAATTGTGATATTTTAAATCTTTTAGCAAGGTGACATTTCAAGATTGAAGTGTTTGAAGACCTCTAACTAGACCACTCCTATCTGGGTGATCTAAATTGTCTAACAAGGTCATACTTAATAGTATTTTTTGTAACCTTTAATAAGGCTATCTCCTATTAGGGCTCAATTCAGAAGAGTGAAAAATATTCTAACTAGTTGCATGGTAGCTTTTCCAAATTTGGTTTCCACATTAAGTCTTAGTGTCATTTGTGTTCATGTTATTTTATTTATGCTTTAAGTTTCTACAACTAAGTTACTAAAGGTTAGAGAAGATTAATAATCACAAGATTTCTTTGTTAACCAAGTGATGGTAATATCTTAGTTATAAAGGAGTTGGAAAATATTACATTATCTATAGAAAAGTTTATTTTCACATCTAGGGAAAGGGAATTATTTTTGTGGTAACTGATTCACCTGCCCCTTCTTAGTTAATCTCTTCATTTCCAATAGAATTATGAATTCAACATTGGGGATTGGATACGAAAACTTGATTTTACAATGATAAGGTTATATGGTTGTAGGTAACAACTGTTATCATTTTTTCGCCCCGCCAAGATTCAAATTTCAAACATCTAGCCCGTCCAACGGCTAGTCCCAGAATTAATATTATTTTAATGCCTAAGCGATCAAGCCTTATAACATGTTTTCTGCGGCCCGCAAGTTCTCCATTGTCATATCTGAGGAGATCGACGGTTAGCGCTATGTCGCTTTTCATAAGTTGCACGACGGATAGCATAGTGACATCGTGCCCTATCAACGTGTGTCCGGTGGGTCCAGTTTGCAGGTCATCCAAGACTCTTCAACGGGTCAAAAAAGTTTCACGGTGGGCGGTCATTTTCACGAGCCGGAGATGAGAAATGTCGGTGAGGCACTATGTCGCCATCAAAAAACTCACAAGTTTTTTGATAGCGACATAGCGCTAACGAAAAGTTGCCACAAAAAAGAACTTCAGGTAGGCGAGTTGGGTCCCATTTCATACTTTGTTTTCCTAGTTGGAAGGGTCCTCAATCCATGCTAACAAATTAGAACATGCCACATCTGCGAGGAAGAGCTACTCAATGGGTCGAGGCAGTCCAAGCCGCCAGGATGATGCTACGCGAACCAGTGTAGGGATGCCACATGTATTATGGGGCTAGGGTTTCTAACATGATCAGTAGGATCAGAGCAAGTCTTTCGTGGCCGTAGGATCAGAGAATATCGATGGTTGGCACTATGTCATTTTTTAAAGTTGCACAATGAATATGATGGTGACATAGCACCCTCCTGCCACGTGTTCGATGAGTCTTAGATGTGCTTCATAAGATGTTAGCGAGGATTCGTCAGTCAGTTGGTATGTGGCCAGTTCCTATTCATTGATGCACTGAGGGGGATGATCTATCTTGCTCACCGTCAGATCGGTTTAGATCAATGACAAGCGCCATCTCGTTATGGTGAAGTTGCGTGGTCTTTACCATGGCGACATAGCGCCTCAGTGACACATGTTAGGTGGGGCCATGTTATCTTGTAAACCTCAAGGGTGATGCTAGGTGTTCTGACAATGTTTCATGGGCCCAGAAGTGGAGAAGCAAAGTGCAAAGTATGATGAGTCTTCACAATCGTCAGATTAAGTCAGATCGACGGAAGATGCCATGTCACTATGTTGAAGTTGTGCAATCTTTACCATAGTGACATAGCACTCTTTCGCCACATGGATTAGTGGGGCTAGGTCTCACCAAGGTACATCTGTCAAGCATTGCCAGGTGTCATTCGAGTGTGGTGCAGTTTCTGAGGTGGTGCCAGGTATGATGGGCTTGAGGTAAGAATAGTATAGTGGTACGATGAGTCTTCACGATCGTCAAATTTAAGGCTGATCAACGGTTGACGCTATCTCGCCATCGAAAGCTGCACGGTGGATACCATGGCAACATAGCACCTTGTTGACATGTGTCTCGCTGGCTTAGCCAAGGTTGGCAGTTAATGGCTAGCAGTTAGTGTGATCATTACAGTTATTGATAACAATTTGAAGGGTGGCGTAGTTAGTTCAATAAAAGGAGGTCAATCGCAGAGGACTTCCTAGGTGGTAGAACGAAAAGAAGCGATTGGCCCGCGTGGCCCAATTGGCTTGTGAACTAGGTTCACTTTCTGACCCCGTTGATTCATGAACCTAAAAATGAAGGTGATCTATTTTTTTGGGCGATCTGATCTTCATGATCGATCCAAACCACTAGACATGAATGCGAAACATAGAGAGACACTCCACCGTCTCAGTCGATCCATCTACCTAGTCAGAGCACAATTATGGCACCATTTCTATCTTCTCAGGGCATTATTTGATAGCAAGATCAGATTTTCTTCAGATCCCCATGATTGTCCTCCACAGGACTTAATGGCAGGCAGCTGCGAAGTCATTTCAGCAGGAAAAGATCTCAGTTATGCCTGAACTATAAAGGTAGATTTTGTAAATTTTAAGGAGGACCTTCTCTCTGATTTTCCTCTTCCATTGCTCTGAAATTCTAGTGTAAATTCCCCTGTGCCTCTGAACTATCTGATTCTCCACATATCTCCTTTAGCCATTGGTATTAAAGTGCAAGAATTCTTTTCCTATGCCATTGCTTTATGGAAATCTGTGATCTGCATAACTGTATCTCTACTGGCCTGTGAATGATATATAAGTGAACTTCTTCCTTGTGTCATTCATCTTGGTTTTTTGATCTATATGTGGTTATTTGATTAAAGCAAGTCTGGATGTGTATATCCTTAGTTTCATTCTGGTTTAGTAGTGCATGTATGGGCAGAGATTGGTCTGAACAGTCTATTTTGGTGCATCACCTCCTTAGATTAGAACTAGGTAGATTTTCTTTCGTGCTCTCCTTATCCCTTTTCCTCTCCAAGAGTAGTTAGGTGCACCATGATAGTAAGAGGAAGCCAACCTTCTCTCGAGACTCAACCTCGTAGTTCAAGTCCCACAACTTGGAGGTTGTTTCCATATTTCACTAGGTTGTCCTCGCGTATAGGCCTTGGACAAGGGTGCAAACCTAAGTGACAACAACAACCTCACAAACTACTATGTTTGAGAGGGAAGAATTTCTTGAATTTTTTGGGCACATAATTTTTGGAAACTACAATTGGTACAATCGTTATATTTTCACTGATGTCAAACCTTATTGGTGAGACAATTACTCCCTGAGTAGAGTTTCATATCAAGATTATTGATGAAGAGGATTTGAAAAAAACATATAGTGAGAAGACCTAGTGGAAAGGTTGAGCTATGTGGAATTATAATTAAAACTTGGTCAGTTGGACTTTGATAAGATAATGTGTTGTTTAATCATATCACTAAGTGAAGAAGATAGTTGAGTTGAAGCCTAGTTGAGATGATCAATAAAGGACCAAATATATAGGCTAAATAGAGATGTAAAGTAGAAGATTAAGGAACTTATAGTTGAAGCCAAGTTGTGCTAGTGTCAACTGTCTGAATAGTACAAGCTCAATGAATATAGTGTTAATCGAGCACTAGTACAGACCAAGTATCAGAAAAGTTAGACCAAGAAAAGACAATATATAAGACAAGAAAGATTGCTAGTATTGACCAAGTTAACTAGTGATGATTGAGGCCAAGGAACACAATTTTATTTGAGTGTCAATAATTATTATTTTGTGAAGGAATTGAGATTATCATGCAATAAAATTGAAATTTTAAGATTAGTAAAATCACATGAACGATAAGTATTGATGAGATGAATCGTTTAATATTTGAAAAACCATGCTTGAGTGTTTCTAGGAATGGATTCAAAGAGAAAGTTTTGAGAAGTATCTAGAAGAAAAAGGGAGAAATAAAATGATAGAAGGATTCAATGTATCTTACCTAACCCTAAGAGTAAAAGAGATGTTTAAAAGGAACAATATATAAGCTACCCATTTAAGGAGGCATAAGGATTATGCTAGAGAGGTTAGCAATTGTTAATTTTTTTGATTGGAAAACTTGAGAAGAAGGGTGTAATTAAGGAGAATAGTGGAGGTGAAGAGTGATTTCTTGAAGGATTCTCTGAGTAGATTAGAGATAATGACAAAGACATGAATAAAGTTTGGTCAATGAATTAGAAGATGAGCTACAATGTGATATATATTTTCTATTAAAGTGAGTTGTACTTATCAAATCAATGCATTGTTACCTTATAACTATTGTATTAGTTGAAATCCTTTAATCAAGGTTGACCTAACATTAATTAGTAAATCATTTAATCAAGGTGATATCCTAATGGAATGTTCTTTTGTCTTCTTACAAGGCATGTAATGCCTACCCCTAATTTACTTTTTAGATTGTATTACACGATTCTTTTAGACTAGTTTGATGGTTATATTTTATGATTATGGGTACTCAGTTACTAGATTGATCAGATGTTCTTTCATACTTAGTTAATATATGTGATGAGTTACTTAGATGTTTCATGTGTTTATGATTATTTCTATGATGATACATGTTTTTTCATACAATGATTTTAGTTATCTCATGATGATTAGTTAGATGAATGATTTATATACAGCTTTATAATAACTTACCCCATACTTGCATGTGTATTGTGTACAAGTATGTTTTAGTTTATGATTCTTAATCTCAGATTGGTTTTGACATATGAGTGAGAATATAGTTAAGTCATTTACTTAGTTCATGATGAACAACTAATGTATGCTGAGCATAAGTTGCCAAATAGTATATGCCAAGTAAGAGATATTCAATATTTGTCAAGTAATTAGTAGGTGCCGAGTCACTTCAGTGTTGAGCAGATAGTAATTGTCAAATTATTTGGATGCTGAGTGATTAGTGGATGACAAGTCATTCATAGGCCAACTTAAAACATTGAAGAGATAGTGGATGTTGAGCATCAAACACTTCAAGTGCCAAATAAATAGTTTTGGACATACTTGTTTGTAATGGCACACATTTCTATGTAAACCATTTTTTAGCTAACTTAAGGATTGTTTTGCAATTCTATATGATAAGGATGAATCTTTATTGAGGATCCCTATGCAGTACATGCAACCAATCAATTGAAGGGATGTTTTAAGTGGAAATATAGGTGAATCAGAATGATTGATTCATACCTAACCCTAAGTCACCTAGATCTTCTTAAGGAGGACTAACCCTAAACTTTGTATGAATGTGGAAGGAGAAAAGAGATAACTTGCATGCATAAATAGAGCATTCATGGTAACTAAGGAGTTATGAATTGAGATACATTATAGAATTAGTTAGAGGAGAACAAAGGAAAGGAATAAGAGAAAAAAAGAGATACATATGATCAATGAGGATCAAGTACACATTAGGAAAGAGATGATCTATTATCTAGCAGCATAGTGGTAACTGTAGGATCATTGCTAATACAATCTAAAATGTGAATTAGTTGAATATTTTAACAAAGTAGTCTTAATAGGCTGATGTAAATTCTTTAACAGGGTGCTTACTTCATTGTAATTTAAATTCCTTTAATCAGGAACACTTCTAACAAGGTGTTGAAATCTTTTAATAGGGTAAGATCTAACAATCTTGTAAGCTTTTAATGGGGTAGGCCTTTCATAGGGTAGATCACGTTTTATTATCAAACATTGTAATCTTTATTGGATACACTGTAGTAGTGAAGATTTGTGGGTGTCATCTGTAAGGAAACTTGGCAATAAAGAATATAACCATTTCCACATAACCCATAATAAATCTGAAATAATCACGGAATTAAAATCCAAATGCAAGAGAATAGACAACATACCCACAAAATGTGACACAAGATATACCCTAGGAAACCCTCATTGAGGGAAAAACCCAGCCTCCAAAAGCATCCATCATCATGTATTATTCAGCAAAAACACCATTGCCATACAACCATGGAAGCCTTCATGGCCATATCCACAACCGAGCAAACTATGTGAACAAGCATGAATCCACACATCCCATGCCATACTTTCAACCTTCACAAATGCTCCCTTGGCTAACCTGTCAAGCCTTGTCCCGCTCGACTCTTGCCTTTTGTCTTCTTCTTGTCACTCTCTATCTCTCTCTACAACAACTACCCTTGTGGTTGCTTATATAGTAGCAAGTCCCACAAAACCACTAAGTGGTATTACATAAACCATGTGCTACCTAACCCACTGACCCCACATTTAATATTGGGCATTTAATTCTTTTCCCCAATATTAAATAATTACATGAAATATTTTCACAATGTTACAATACAACTTATCAAGAATATTCCATTGGAATCTTTACATGTTGCACATCCATCTAGGCACAACATTACATAACAAAATAAAATAACAAAATAACAATATTATGCAATGTGTGCAACACCCATTATCTCAACAATCTCCCACTTGTTGTATACATTGCATAGGGTCAATCCGTAGCCACATAAATGAACAAGGGAACAATCCCTCCCAGCACATCCACCATCATGGATCAAAATACACCAAGTGCTCCATCCTGGTACCCACAACAAAATCAAAGTATCCAGCATCTCAAACATGAATGATCTCACCTCCTATTATGCCACTCCCACTGGACATACATAGAAGCCATCCAAAGAGAAAACCACCCAACCTGTTGCATTAGAAGATCATAAAATCCTGTACCAACTGAAATTCCAAGCACAAAAAATCTGATCCAAAGGTAATCACATGTATCCGTAGTTGTCAAAATATCCATAGCTGAAATAGCACCCAATCCAAAGTGCCAAACCCATCCAACTATCCATACCTCAAAGGTATAACAAGTGAATCTCATATCACCGACATATCCAATCTATAACCTGCAATCACAAGCCTCAAGAGCAATACCTGCCACATATATACCAAGAAGCTCCCACTACAAAAGATAATGTCAAATCTATAACCAATCCACTCAACACATCTCAAAGAAGTGAATCCATGTAGTATCAAGGACATCCACAATACATAATCCAATATCCTGCAAGAATAACTCTCATAATAGGTCTCCAACAGTCTCCCAAATTCTCCACAACCAACAAAGGAAAGAGATAAAGGAATAACCATGTCATCTCTCACATGACATACATGAGCACAAACCAGTGATCACAATCTCCAACCAATCTCAAATCCAATGTAGGCAAAATTGAACATCCAAGAAGATAACCAAGACCAGAGAAACCATGCAAATCATAACCTGTATCATGTCCTTCTACACATACCTCTAGATGTAAACTGTGCAAGTATGATCTCCTCCATAAAACCCCAACAAGAAGCCTCAACAACACCCAAACCATACCATATAACTAATCATGGATGTAAGCCTCTCACAAGAAGATCAAACTCAATAAACCCATTCCTAAACCAAGGAATGACCATTCCTAATCCAAGGAAAATGCCCAATATAAAACCATCTCCCAAACTCAACCAGCATAACAACATATGCACATGGAGATAACCAATGCTAAACCATCTCTCAAATGAACCCTCCAGAACTAACTCATGTACCATAGCTCAAGATCCATATCCATGAAAGACAAGCATAAATATAATGCAACTGAGAGAAACAATGGGCTATACCTCTCAAGTAGAAAACCACCGAGTAGACCAAGAGTGGGGAATGAGAATGCTCATCAAGATACCCAAGTCTCCAACCAAGACTCATCTAAGAACAATCTCCTCTCAAGTCCATATCAGGTGACTGCCCCTCGAACTTTCTATTCAAACCATCAACCATCCCAACAAATACTTCTCTAATCCAAGAGAAATCAGCATCACCACCATCTCTAAGTATTCACGAGCACCTGTAACCAATCAATCCATGCCAACTCCAAATGCAACATAGCAATATCATGAAGTATCTAGCTTATGATCAGTGTACTCAATACCAAGAAACTAAACCAAGATCAATGTCAAAGTTCCAACCATGGCCTTAGGAACATAAACATGACAACATGATCTTACCATCTCAACTAAAGAGATAACATGCTCCATATGAACACACCATAACATGTCACAACTCTAAATGCGTATCAAGAGTATACCATGACATAATAATGAAACCATCCTCATACCAAGGATAACATGCCAAATAAAAGCATAAACCACACCTTTGCCAGGAACTCTGTGAGTCCTCAAGATGCAACCATCTCCATACACCATGAAGAAAACCATCTCCACATACCAGGAAGAACCATCTCCACACACCATGAAGATAACCAAGAACTTCATGAGTCCTCAAGATCTAACCATCTTCAAACACCATGAAGATAACAAGTGCACCATGCAAATGTCAAAGACGCTTCTGCAACAACAGGATCTAAGACAAACCTCCAACATCTGCAAACACTCAATAAATATATCAATGCCAACAACTCCCACTCAACTATGGTACCAAGTCACCTATGGCATCATAAGATCCATCCTCTCCAAACCAAGAAGATATAAACCAAACCAGGAACTAATCCTGCACTGTCACCCCATCACTGTCACAAGCTCCCACTAAACCATGTATCCAAGCTATCCATGACATAATGATGAAAAACCATCTTCTAACCATGAGAATCAACCAAGGCATTAAACCATCAAAGAACTCAAAGTGCACATCATGAGCTCCTCAAAAGAAACCAAATAACCATGATCCTCAACCAAGAAGATATACCACCATAACTGAATCAGAAATCCAAGCTAATGAACATCAAGGATGTACCTGTATAACCAATCATGTCATGCCAAAATCCATGGCACCATGATCACATCCATGAATCGAGCATCTGGTTCTCAAAGTGTCCAACCTGTCAGCATAAAATAGTCAACCACAATCCTCCACCATGATTGTACCTGGTAACAACATCTCATCCCTTCTACATGAAGATAAAATCATAAAATCATGTGACTTAGGGCATAGACAACCCAAATCCAAGCCACCAATCTGAATATGCACCAATAATGAAAGATCAATGGGCAAAGACAACCCATAACCAAGCTATAAATGCAACTTGTAAGTATAGACCGCTTACAACACTGCACAACTTGTAGACCCAACAAGTCATCATGCATATCCAAACCAAACACTAATAACCATATCATCATGAGACCAAACTGAAATATGAACTGAGTATACAATGACATCAAAACTTAAATCTCCAATGCCATAAACTCACAATGTTACCATAGTCAAAATATATTAATAAATTTTTCAGATCAATATATCATCAAATAAACCATGCCAAACCTACACCAAATCTGAATCAATGTGTAGAGCTCTCCAAGAGCTTTCCGTTGACTACTCGAAGTCCAAAATCCGACTCCGTATGCCCAAGTTATGCTCTAATCCGTGCTCAAAATAAATAACATCTGACTTTAGGGCTCTTAAAACCTGACAAAATTTCAAAATCATAGAACCAAACCTATGCCATGTTGTAGTGCTCTGAATTAGCTTTCCAACGCCTATAAGAAGTCTGAAATCCGACATTGTGAGAGAAAGTTATGGCCATTTTACTAAGAGAGTCTTTTTACCATTTTCAGTACGATTTTTCATTTTTAATTTTTTTCAGTGACGAAAATTCCGACGGGATTAAATTTGACGGCCATCATGGCCTGAAACTAAAAAACTCTTTCATTTCCTCTGAAAATGGCCAAACTAGGGCATAAAATTTATGAAAATGTCGACCCGGATCCAATGGTGAGGTCTATTTTTACCCAGGAGGTCATTTTTGCATGCTACCCCCCAAAACCCTCATTTTAAATGAAACATCCGAAAAAATCTTTTTGTCCAACAATTTCACATGCCCAAAATATTTTAACATCCCATCATAACAGAAAATCCAAAACTCTCAGATCTGCAATAAATCATTCATATGTCTTGCCCTTTTCTTTTATTTTTTGTTTAATCCTCTCATGCATTCTCATGGATTCAATCTAGGGTTACAATAATAAAACCATAGCTCTGATACCACTTGTAAGGAAACTTGGCAATAAAGAATATAACCATTTCCACATAACCCATAATAAATCTGAAATAATCACGGAATTAAAATCCACATGCAAGAGAATAGACAACATACCCACAAAATGTGACACAAGATATACCCTGGGAAACCCTCATTGAGGGAAAAACCCAGCCTCCAAAAGCATCCATCATCATGTATTATTCAGCAAAAACACCATTGCCATACAACCATGGAAGCCTTCATGGCCATATCCACAACCGAGCAAACTATGTGAACAAGCATGAATCCACACATCCCATGCCATACTTTCAACCTTCACAAATGCTCCCTTGGCTAACCTGTCAAGCCTTGTCTCGCTCGACTCTTGCCTTTTGTCTTCTCCTTGTCACTCTCTATCTCTCTCTCTACAACAACTACCCTTGTGGCTACTTATATAGTAGCAAGTCCCACAAAACCACTAAGTGGTATTACATAAACCATGTGCTAAAACCATGTGCTACCTAACCCACTGACCCCACATTTAATATTGGGCATTTAATTCTTTTCCCCAATATTAAATAATTACATGAAATATTTTCACAATGTTACAATACAACTTATCAAGAATATTCCATTGGAATCTTTACATGTTGCACGTCCATCTAGGCACAACATTACATAACAAAATAAAATAACAAAATAACAATATTATGCAATGTGTGCAACACCCATTATCTCAACATCATCCCCACCCCAATTTTACTTTCTCATTGGAGGGTTTCTAGGTAACCAAATATCTTGTATCATACATATTTTGAATCTTATTTGTTTTCATACTATGGATGGATATGTTTAGCTAGCTATTTTAGTTTACATGCAAATTGTGAGATGGATGTGCGATGAATGAATATATGGCTAAATTTTTGAAGGACTAATTCAATACCCACTCTTAAAGTTTACTTTCCATATTGTATTTTCAACAATTGGTATTAGAGCATAGTTCTTTAGAAAGGAAAGCTTTGTAGGTTTGAGGAAATATCTCAGAGATGGAAGTCTACAAGTTGGAAAAGACTATTGAGAATCAAAATATCAAAACACAACTTGCCCTACATTAGCTTAATGAAGAAAGAGATGAGTTGAAGTGATGCTTAAAGAGAAAGAAAGAGATAGCTATTGAAGAGAATGAAACACATTACCAAGAGATTGACACTACTAGATTATGTACAAATGAAAACATAAGTGAATTTGATGTAGTAGTTGCATATCTAATGGAAAGGAATGGAGCCCTAAATAAAGAGGTCAAAAATATGAAGATAAAACAAGAAGTCCAATTAGTATTTATATGTGAGGTGACTGAGCAAAAAAAGAAAGTTGAAGAAGAAAAAGTCATGATTGAAAATGACAAAAGGATACTAACCAATAGACTAGAAGAGAAGACATTAGAGGTGTATAGGATTGCTCACATGAATTTGGAGACATTGAATCAAATGATGATTGTAAATCATGAATTGAATGGAAAATATATGGAAATCAAAATACTAAAGTTGTAGAATGAACAACTGAAAAATGAATAGAAGAGAGAAAAGGAATTTACTAAAAGTTTCAATAGACCTAGTGAAGCCATCAAGTATTTTGACCAATTGATGAGATCTCCTAGATCCAGTAGTGATACTACTGGATAAAGTTACACCAGTACTAAAGAAGGAGAATCATATAAAAGTGGTGAAAAAAGAAATGCCAATGGTAAGAACTCCAAACCTGCTTGTCATAATTGTCGAAAATTAGGAAATACTACTAATGTTTGTAGGAGCAAGATTGCAAATGAGAATCCTAAGCAATAGTTCATGGGTCACTACCACAAGTACAACAAGTAATAACATTAGGCACATGATTGCAAGACCAAGACATAAATCACTCAATGGTTTGAGGGTCACTGTTACAACTATAAGAAGTATGGATAAACCAATCAAACAAGAAAGCTAAGGTAAACCATACTGGTAGATCCTACAATTGGGATTAAAATACAAGGTATATTTTTCATTATTGACAAGAGTATGGACATGTTGGTAAAAATTTCATTAGAAGACATTTTAGAAGTGACTACAAAAGATGGTTGAGTCAAACTACATCTTTTATCTATTTGAAGACTAGTCACATAAGCAGAAATTGTCCAACAAGGTCAAAAGCACTCATTAGTGAATTCAATAAAGGAGAAGGAAAGGTTGATGTTGAGGAAGTCAAAGTATAGATGAACAAGACATGGAAGAAAAAGGAATATATTGTAGTACATAAGGCTTAGATGGGATCACTTCATCCAATGGATCATGTGATCACACCATCCCCAACTAGGAACTCAAGAGGTATGTGTTAGATTGATATTTAAATGGTATATCATGCATCAGTTCTAAGGATTTAGTTTTGAAAAGATTATATATTCATGAAGTGAGATGCAAAGTATTGTTTAGAACCTGGTAGAAATCTTTGAGTTATATTAGTTTTTGTGTTGCTGCCGAGCATGAAAAGTTTCATTGTGGTTGCCAAGTGAAAGTTTCTTGTTGTTGAGCTATGGAAGGTGATATTATTGGCCAAGCTCATTGTGGTTTCCACATGTGGAAGAAAGCTAGATGGAAACTAAGTGAGTTCGAATTGCTATTATAGCCAAGCTTACAACTGTGTAAGCACTAGCATTAATTGTAAAGTTTTGAGGGCTATATAGTCAATTTTCAACTCATTTGCAATTATTTGAGATTGAAGAGAGAACTGAGAGATTAAGGTGAATTGGAGAGATTTTTCCAAGCATTTGAAGATTGAATTCAACTACTATTTGATACCATTCATCAAATTTGAGAAGGTATTTATCATGTACCAAGCTATGCTATTTTAATTTTTGCAAAACCTAGGTATCAAATATGGCTTCTAGTTCTTCTACTTCTAAGGTTAAAGAGGGAAAGGAATTTTTGAATGTTATATGTATAAGTAATGATGTCAAACAAGCATGTTTCTAGGTAATTCCTGACATTGCATATAAAGAAGACTTGTGTGGTGCACTATTGATGAGACCACCACAAGTTTTGATGATACACAATGTAACATATTGCTACACTTGTAAGGTTGGAAGCATTCAAGATATGGAGGTAAAAGTCATTTATAGAAAATTGAGTGAAAATGGTGTATTGAAAGAAGAATAGAAGGTTTTAGAGAGAAAAGAGTTAACTCATTCCCTAGATTTTCCAAACATGTTCAAAATAGAATGGATTAAGATTGTTCTTAGTAGAATTCATGACAACTTTGTAGAGTTGAAAAATGGACCTATAAAAATCACAAAGAGGATCATTCATATAGTGACAGGGTATCTAACCCTAGATAGACCTAAGACAATGAGAGGGGATAAAAAAGAGGCAATTGAAAAGAACACAGGGGCACTATAGAATAAGAGAGGAATGACCATAGATACAATTTTTGATCCTCTAATTGCATTTGTAGTGAGAATTATTGCACATAAGTTCTTTCAATCCAGTAGGTTAAGCAGTGTACCATGTACGGTTGTGGATTTGGGTTACAAGATAGTAAAGAGAGACCATTCTTATGACATTGTCGAGTTACAACTCCAACAATTATTAATGAACTTGGGAGCCATAAGGAAAACAAAAAGTGCACAATGTAAATTTGGTTCAATAATTGTTTTTATATTTTTCTACATGTTGAACACTTTTCCCACATTTGGGAAAGTATCTTGGAAGACTAATAGATCAATTGCACTATAGATTGGTGAATTTATAGAACAACTTGGAGATAATTTTGAGTCTATGATGACTAGCTACTTTGAAGACTTCAAGAAGTCAATAGAAAAAAGATAGGGGATTCCTATATCACTAGTAGAGAAGCATTTTAATGATGTTTGTTTTCTAGTTGATGTTGATTTCACATATGTACAAGTTTCTATTCCAAGGGTGAGATGGCTTAGACCATTGCCTTATGAGATTAATGTTGATGAGGCATATGTAGCCATCACTACTTTATTATTAGAAGAAGTAGATAAGGATGCTACTTAGTTTGGAAAATATGATGTAGCAAAGTCAAAGATCACAATGGATTTAAAGAAAACTTCTATGATGAGGAAAAAGAATAAGCTTATGAAGAAAGTCAAAGAAATTTTTTGTGAAGAGACAGAATGAGATGATGAAGAAGAAGAAGATGAAGATAATGAATATGCACCTGCCTAAGCACCACTTGCTCTTAGCAAGGTCAAGGTGAAGATCAAGGAAAAGAAGAAGTAGTAGATATTGATGAAGGTGTCAAGGAAGAAGAAGCCAATGAAGCACCTTTCCCACAAAAGAAAAGAAGAGAAAATCAAAGAAGCCAACAACAAGTAAACCTAAAAGGGTTGTGAAACTAGAGCCTATAGTTCTTGTTACCAGAGCTAGCACAAGAGCTACTATCAAGAAGGCTCAAGAGGTTCATAAGCCTAAAGGCAAGAGAGCTAGTACATCTACACAAGGAGATGAACCTAAGTAGAAACAAAGAAGGAACTATATTGCCCCGACTAAATTAGATAAGGAGAAGAAAAGGTTAGAATAGAATAATTAACTCAGGGGGAGTTATTGAATTTGGAGGTATGACTGATGAGTCATAAGTTTTGAAATTTTGTATGAAAGACAAATACTAAGTGGATATTATCTAAGTTATGATTGAAGAACTAAGGATATTCATGCATGACCAAGTATCTTTCCACTCATGTCAAAGTGGGAGATTGTTAATCGTAGATTGGTTTTGACATATGAGTGACAATATACTTAAGTTATTTACTTAGTTCATGCCAAATAAGTGATGTATGCCAAGCATAAGTTGCGAGATAGTATATGCTGAGCAAGAGATATTTAGTATGTGCCAAGTAACTTGTAATTATTGAGTCACTCAAGTTCCAAGTAGATAGTAAGGGCCAAGTGATTCATATGCTAAGTGTTCAAATGATGCCGAGTCATTTAGAGGCCAAGTTACAACATTAAAGAGACAGTGGATGCTGAGCATCAGACACTTCAAGTGCCAAGTAAATAATTTTTGACATAGTTGTTTGTAATGACCCAAACTTCTATGTAAACCATTTTTGAGATGACTTAAGGATTTTTTTACGATTCTAGATGATAAGGATGAATATTTATTAAGGATCCCTATGCAATACGTACAACCAATCAGTTGAAGGGATGTTTTAAGAAGAAAAATGGGTGAATGACAATTGTTGATTCATACCTAACCCTAAGTCACCTACATCTTCTTAAGGAGGACTAACCCTAAACTTTGTATGAATGTGGAAGGAGAAAAGAGAGAAGTTTGCATGTGTAAATAGATCACTCATGGTGACTAAGGAGTTGTGAATTGAGATACATTGTAAAATTAGTTAGAGGAGAACAAAGGAAAGGAATTAGAGGATAGAAGATATACATCTAATCGGTGAGGATCAAGTAGACATCAAGAAAGAGGTTATTTTTTTATCTAGCAATAGAGTGTTAATCACAAGATCATGGATGATACATTCTAGTAGGTGAATTAGTTAGATCTCTTAATAAAGTAGTCTTAATAGGCTATTTTAAATCCTTTAATAGGGTGCTTACTTCACTGTAAGTTAAATTCCTTTAATCAGACACATTTCTAATAGGGTGTTGAAATCCTTTAATAGGGTAAGATCTAACAATCTTGTAAGCTTTTAACATGGTAAACCTTTCATAGGGTATATCATATTTTATGATCAAACATTATAGCCTTCATTGGATACACTTGATTACTTTAGTAGTGAATATTTATGGGTTTCATCTCCACCCTAGTTTTACCTTATCATTAGAGGGTTTTTGGGTAACCAAATATCTTGTGTTATACATATGTTGAATGTTATTTATTTTTGGATGAATATGTTTAGCTAGCTATTTCAGTATATATTAAAATTATGAGATGGATGTGTGGTGAATGAATTTATGGTTAGAGTTTTGAAGCACTGATTCAACCCCCTCCCCCCTTCAAGTTTACTTTCCCTATTGTATTTCCAATGCTGGTGTGATTGAGGGAGAGAGTTGTAGTCATTTTCTAGTTAGGATCTACACAATTCACCACTTCCTACCATTTGTTGTTTAGCTTAGATTATATGTGTATGTACATGGGTGTATTTTTTGTAGATTGTAGGTACCAAGCATCAACTTCCCTAAATTGCTAGGATGAGTGTGCTCATTTGTAGTACCTCAATGGTAAAAGTGGGGAGATAATTCTCGAGTCCAAACCCTAACCTAAGAAAATTATCCTAGAAGGTAGGACATGTATCCAAGTTGGTTACCTATCTGAATTAGTCAAGTGACATGAATTTGTGATTTTGACCCTAGAGTTTGATTATATTATTGTTCTTCAGTCAAGAGTTGTATTTAGCCTTGTGGGTCTATTGTTATTTTCAATTATAATTAAATCAGATTAAAAGATAATTTATTGAAAACTTTATAAAGGAAATTTAATATTTAATTATATTTAATTGATTAAGAAATTAATTAAATAAAAGAATCAAATTCTAAGATTTAATTAAAGTTCTAATTTTGGTGTATTCATAATTTAAATTTAATAATTATTTATTTAGGAGTTTTATTTAAATAATAAACTCTAAATAATATTATTATTTGAGTTAATAAATATTTTATTAAAAAATGTTTCATGATTAATAAGAGAGAAAGAATTTGATTTTCTCAAGATATTTTAATTAAAGTGCAAAAGTTGCTGCATGAAATTAAAGTATAATAAAGTAATTAAGAAAAGGGGTTTCGTGTGATTGCACAATAGAAGCCCTAATTTGGGGAAGACTCTTTATTATAACTTAGAGTTCATGTATCCATACCGAGATTGGGAGGAGAAAATTTTAAAGAAGGTGGCTTTCAGAAGAAATGGAATTGCTTGTGAGTTCCATGCATTCATGGTTTTAGTATCAGATCTAGGTAGGATCTTTTAGATTTTGTGCAATAGTTCTTTCATTGAAAATATGTCTTCTTCGTGTTTGAGTAAAATTATTTTTAGAATTCGATTAGGTTGAAACCCTTATTTGTGAATCTATTGTTCTTTACTTTTAAAGATCCCTGTGAATGAATTTCATCATTTTGAAACCCTTGTTTTTTAATTTAAGGATTTGCATTTGGATTGTTAAAAAATTGAGATATGGGTTTATAAAATAAAACCCAAATTTGTTTTTTTATTTTAGTTGTTTATCTCAGGTTTCTATATCAAATCTAACTAAAAGGATCATTAAAAATAATAATAATATATAAATATTATTATCAAAGTAATTTGTAATTACTAGGATAATTATAAATACATATTTATTTATAAATTTAGGAAAGTGCTATTGTACAGAGTAGGGCATTTAAATTTTGTTTGTTTATTTTTTAAATAAATAAAAATATATAATTCAAAAGTATTAATGGTGAGTGGGGCCACCATCTCCTCACCCACCTTCCTCCTTACCTCTCCCATCGCTGATAGTTAAGGTTGTGCATGATAGGCTTGCTACCGACACAACATGTACTGTTGATGTAGACATGTTGTTGTAGTAGCAAGACTACCACAACACTTGTGCCAAGCCTATGGGATTTAAACTAAGTGAGGGTTAAGTTTATTTTTAAATATATTTGTTTTTGTTAAATTGTATTATTAAATTTTAAGTTATATTAATTGTAATTTAAGTTATTTAAATATATTAAAATCTAATCATTACTAAATATTTAAAATATTATTTAATATTATTCACATTAATAAAAAATATTACTAAATTATTATGTTTAGTAATTGTTTTTATTAATAGATTAATTAATATAATTTTAATGAAATTTAAATAGCTACTATTATAATAATGTAACGATTATTATTTAATAATATTTTTTCAATGTTTTGGTTATATTCTTATTATTGAAAATTTAATCAAAATTGGGATATTTTAATAAAGTTTAGAGTTGCTAAATTGTAATTCTTTTTAGAAACAAATTTGGGGTTTTTATATTTAAGTGATTTTTAATGGATTGTTGAATCTTCTGAGAATCTCATGAACTTGGAAACCATAGTAAATCTCACAACTAGAAAATGAAAACTAAAACCATAGCCACTATAATACCTAAAAATAAAAATGAAAACTTGAAAACCTATAAGTAAAAATTGAACTTTAGTGTTTTCAAAACCCAAGGAATTATTTAAGTTACATTGTTATGTACTTTATGTGATGTGTGTTTTACTAATGTTGGGGTTCAGGTTGACTTAGTACTTTGACTATTCAGTTTGTTTGCTAGAGGCTTGGGAAGTTATATTCTATGATGATTTTATGTTTACGATCTTTTATGGTTGACCATTGTGATGTAGTTGCATGTCTTCTATGATGAGTTTGATTTGTTGGTTTTTATTGCTTTCTAGTTTTCTTGTGTAGAATTGAGGTGAATGATGTGACTTTTCTGGTGTAACCTTTGAGTCTCCAATCAGTTATCTTTTGTTTCTTTCTAGTTGCTTGTATAGGACTAATGTGTTTATTGTGTTTTATCTTTTGGTGCTTTCTAGTTCCAGATATAGGACTGAGGTGATATTGAGATTGGTTTTTAGGAGATTTCTTTTTAGGTGCTTTCCATTTGCCTGAAAAGGACCGAGGTGATTATTATGTTTGATCTATAGGTTCTTTCCAATTTCTTGTAAAGGAATGAGGTGAAAACTATGATTCTATGATGTGTACTTTTATGAGCCTAGGGTAGCTAAACTATGTGTATGTTCAAAAGTGGATTGCAATGGAGTCTAGAGCCCATAGTGGTTGCTTGGGTAACCCATTGTAAGTTGTTTTATTAAGTGATAACATTTCATTAAATTGGTTTAAAATAAATTAATAAGAATCATTATTTTTCCTTGCCCATACCTTGAGTGATAGTACAAGCCGAGATAGGAGTAGAGAGGATGCTTGGTTGTGACCTTGCTTTGTTAGTATGCCTTTACGAAAGGATACTAGTGCCACATAGAGACACTAGGGGGGTGAAGTCTAGATTGGCTACTAGGATAACCTTAGAGTTGGCTCATGCAACACCTGACACTTTCCTACTTACATAGTAGATTTCCTATATGACATTGTTGTCTCTAGGATTAGACGATACTTGTGTCTTGGTACCCTTTGAAATAGTTTTCTTTAAGGTATTTCCTTGACATAGATGTTGGTTGTGACTTGTGATTTGATATCTATATGGGACTTGAGTTTAGCTCCTCAACAAAGTGGGTGTGGGCCATTTAGGTTCCACGAGGTGGGATGGTTGTGCATTTTTCTTAACCTATTGAGATATGATTATTGGATGTGCTTGTGTAGATGTTCCTTTCTATCAAATCTTAAATTTCTATTGTATGGTTTTATCTTTGTTGTATTTATTTGATTATCAATGATATTATGAGATGATGTATTATATAATCATGATGTATATTTTTTGAGCTTTTCATACCCTATGACTTATATAGTGGATGCTTAAGCATTCTAATTATACCAAGTGGCATCCTATGTAATTGTTTATTATTTTATTTGGAATTGTAGTTATTCTTTGATGTGGATTTATTATGTATTATATTTAGTATTATTTAAATATTAATATGATTCAATGCCATGGGACCCTTAAGAGATGTAATCTATGTTATGATGGTTGTTATGCATGTGAGTTAATGCTTCTGCTATATAAATGTTTGACAAACTTAGTGAAAATTTAGGTTAATTTCTTTTGGGTTCCCTGGTAGGGCATTATAAGGTTGCTCCTAACAGGTTGATTAAATCCTTCAACAAGGTCACACCTAATAGTGTGTATTGCAACCATTACCAGAGTTGGATCCTAAGAGAGCTTAATTTAGAAGAGTAAAAATTTAGTAGCATATTACTAGTAGTTTTTTACGAATTGGGTTTCTACATTAAATCTTGGCATTACACTTTTGTGAATGTTTTTTGAGACATTTTAATATTTAATATTTTACATTTTGGAAGTAGGTTACTATTGGGGGAGTGTACTAGAAGTTTATGTTATTGAATAGTAAGTTGGTATAGAGATTAAGTTGTTCAAAGGATAGATCTAAGTTGATTGAATTATTTAAAGTTTAATTTTTACATCTTGACCTAAAGGTAATTTATTCATCCCCCTCTCAGTTATTCTAAATTATTCTAATAGTTGGTATTAAAGCCTTCATTCTTATGGTGCTTGCAAGGAATTGTTTTAAAAGGACTTAAATCAAAAGATCAAGATATAGAGAAATGAGGTACCCAAGTTGAACAAGAAGAACTTCCCTACATGGAAAAGTTTGTTGAAGCTACACATGGCTAGAATTTAAGATTCATCAATATACTTCCTATAGCATAACTACATAGCAATATCATCACCTATGATGGCTTTATAGATTAAGGAGATACAAAAACACAATAATGTAATGTTGGAAATTTCATCTTCCCTAAGTTACCTAGAGTTTGATGATACAAAAGAATGCACTACTACAAAGGAAATATGGGAAAAAAATGGCAAAGCTTCACAAAGGAGACAAGAATGTGCTAAGAGCCAAACTAGAAATATTGAGAGGAAAGTTTGATGACATGAAGATGATAGAAGGAGATAACATTGCTCAATATGTTAGATGATTGAAACAAGTAGTAAATTATATCATAGGAGCTGAAGGAAAGATTAGTGATGAGAATGTGATCAATAAGGTATTGGAAACTTTACTTCCTATTTATGCTATTAGAGTTTCTAAAATATAAGAACTGAGATGTACTTCTAGTAATGATTCAGCATTGGATATTCTGGTTGGTAGACTTATTACTTTTGAATTGTCAAATTTTGATTATTTTATTGTCCCTACTATTAAATCTTCTTTCAAGTCACAATTGGTTTTACATAAGTCTATGAAGCAGAAAGGAAAGAATGAGGTTGGTGATAGTGAATTTTCTAATGACGATCTTGAGGATCTTGAAGTATTAATGGCTAGGATACTACCAAGAGGAAAAGAAAAATTTAGTTGTAAACTTCTTATAATCTCTTTTTCATGCAATAAAGTTGTATTAGAAAGTTTTAAAATGCACCAAGATAACTGAGAGGGGGCAGGGGTGAATCATTTATGCAATAAATATAACTTTTATCAACCTTATTAAACTTTAAGCATGCGAACAATATAATAAACAACCATAAGAAGATACACAAACACAATGACACCAGATACGTTAACTAGGGAAACCCTCGATCAGAGGGAAAACACTAGTGGGGATGGTGCCCACAAAATGATATACACATTTAAAAGATCCTTGTAAGAGGATGGACTCTAATAGGATTCAATGATATACATTTAGAACAAATTAGTCCCTATCAGGAGACTTTGAATCCCTGTTAGGAGATTCCAGCCTTGTTAGGAGTTGTGCCAACCCCATTAGGAGTTGTAGAAGTTAGATCAACCCATTGCCCATACAAATTGAGTGGCAAGACCACCAAACCAACTATGCAACTTGCCCTTTTATTATTCCTTTCAAAATAATAGAAATAAAATTGAACTTCTCAATTCATACTCTTTCTCGATCCTCTTACTATGCCAATACCACACCAAATACCTTCTCTAATCTCAATACCCGATCTAGAAATTTTCATCACACTAATCCCTTTTATTTCTTACTTATGTTTGCGAGCTTTTCATATCACTCCAACAATTCTCACTTGCACATTCATTCACACTTACTAAAACTTCATCATAAGGAAACTAACCTTCCTTTATACTATATCCTCAAAATAATTTACTGAGCTTGACCTCATCATCAATAGAGAGTCCATACAACCTTGTTCTCTATTTGTTGCTTTATAAATATATAGAGAAAAATAATTATGTTAATATCAATGAAAAACACAATCATGAATACAACATGTTAATCATGCTAATGAACTCCCCAATTATTTTAGAAATGCTAAGGATACTCCCCCAAAAAAATACCATCAACATTCATGCTAACAATCTCCCCCATTTTAATTGACCAAAACATAGATGAAAAATAACTGAATTCAAAGAATACAAAATACAACTCTACTACTTATACTGCTCTCATCTTTCCAAATCCTCTACATCAATCAAATCTAAAACTTATAGGAATGACTCTCCATCTTTTCTTCCTCATTCTTACATGGATGGCATAAATTGTTCACACCTCTCCCCCATTGATATAACTTAATGTGATCATATTCCTTAAGTACATATCTCTCCCATTGCACACTCTCCCCCATTCATAGGAGATGTCTTTCATGTAGTAACTCCCCCATTGACATCAATGAAAAAGGTATCATTATGTAAATCAATTGCTCAAAGTAGTCAATCAACTCAAGTGTGCAAAGACACTATTTCATACCAGCTACCATGAGTCCTTAGTGACTCTACTCAACCACATCTATGCTCCCATATAGGAAGCATCAACATTCAATCTAGATAAACAACAGTGCTATGTACCACTAGACTATTGCAATCTTTCCATCATCTACTCAGTAGTATGAAGGAGCATAACCCCAAGCATAGCCTTGATGTAGGAGCATCCTATAGTAGTTAGTAATTCTACATGTTGGAGGGATTTTGGATTTTGACTTGGGGAATCAGTCACCAAATGAGTGTTGCTTAGTCATTACTCAGTTTAGTGTTAGCCAAGGAGCTTGGTTGTTGAAGGTTTGCTCAACATCTACACTATTTCTTGACTTCTACTATATTGATTTGCTCTCAAAGGAAATCAAAAATGCTTGTAGGAGCTTGGTCATGATTTTCTAGTAGTTGGCGACACTTGACAATTTGGGCTTGCCAAATAAAGTTCTTGTATATTTGATCAATCATCTTGTTGCATAAAATGAGTGAGGAGTTTGATCATGACATGGAGTGATTGTGAGAGTTTGTGTGGACCTATTCGGGTCTTGTTAAATTGTCCTATGTGAATTTAATGGGTGTTGTAAGTCTTCTAAGGTATTTAGTATTTAATAGTTGTTGTAGGCTGATTGGTGGATTGAATATGTATTTAATATAAGGGTTTATTTAATTTGTAACTAGCTAGGCTGACTTTTGGCTTAGTTGGGTATAAGTCAAGGGTCTTTTGGACTCTTATTCATTCTTCCTATGGTAGTTGAGGAGAAATTTTTATGAGAAGAGCTAGCAGTTATGGATTGGGAAACAAGGAGATTTTTTGGTGGCTTGCAATCTCAAGTTTAGATCTCATTGGAGGTTTCTATGAGAGTGTTTTTGTATTATAGATCTAGACTAGCAAGGGTTTTGGTTGTTCTAGAGGACTCGCATAGAAATATTACTTTATTTTCATTTGGTTGTAACTAGGAATGCCTTATAACTTGACACATTGCATGTAATCAATTATTTTATGCATAAAGAATTGAGTTGGGTACCAGATATTGTACATCTTGTGTTGTGTTTCCACTATGTACTTATTTTTTGGGGGATATGACATCTCCCTTAGATATTCTCTTATCTTGTACTATCTTAGGTGGTATTAGAGAAATTTTTCTTGAGGACGTAGATAGACCACTAAATTTGAGGCAGTTTTTACCACAACTTGAGGTGGATATTATTAGAGTGAGGTTGGATCTTGTTCATCTTGTGGACTTTGTAGATAGTTTGCAAAGATCTTGGAAGATACCTCCAAGAATATTGGACCCTAAGTAATTGAAGATCTCTGTGATGTTGTGGAAGAAAGGATCTTAGAGAGGGTTAAAATAGACTTCAGATCTGAGATGGAGTTGATGAAGAATGAGATCATGATGTCTATAGCTAGTGCACATTAGTATGTGGGTACTAAAGATGGTTATAAAGAAGTCATTGAAGACTTTTATTTTTCTATATCAAGTGGTGAAGATAGAATTGATTTTATGGAGAGATCTATGGAAGATAGAGTTGGTTAGTTGAATAGATTTGACACTTAGTTGAAGCTAAAGGACAAGATGAATGTTTCTAATTTCTTGGGTACTTTGAATCCTTAAGACTTGATTAATTAGATTGGTGAATTAGAAGGATACTTTGAGTTAGAGGATATTGGAGAGCCACTCAAAGAGAGGTTGACATAGACTAAGTTGAAAGGACATTCTTTTCTTTGGTGGAAAGAATTGCAAAAAAGTAGAGAAGAGGAAGGTGAAATGGATATCACCAGGTGGAGATTGATGGTTACAAAATTGAAGGATAATTTAATTCCTAATGATAATAAACTTAAGTTAATTAAAAGGTTGTATAATCTAAAAAATACGAATTGGTTAATGGATGGATATACTGGGGAGTTTTATGAGTTGATTATTCAGTCTGGGCATAGAGAACTTTTTAAGGAAAAGGTTTCTTAGTACATTAATAGATTGAGATTTAATTTTCTAAATGAGATTGGTATGCTGAATATTGCTTCAGTTAAAGATGCTTATCAGTATATTTTGTGGGAATAAGATAGATTGAAGAGGAGACATCAAGGTAATTCTCAAGGGAAAGAGAAGAAGGAGGATTCTAAGAAGAATAAATAGATTGAAGAAGATGAAATGAAACTTGTTGAGCCAAGGAAGAGAATGGGTAAGGTTTCTAGTAAGGTAAGGTAAGGTAAGGTAAGACATTAAAGGTAATAGTTTTTGTTGTAGTGAAAAAATACATATAGCTTATAAATGTTCCCAAAATTTAGGTGATAGGATATCTACTATGGTAAATGAAGTTGAAGACAGTGTCAATGAATTTGAGAAAGAAGGGGAGAACTTGTTGTCTAGATGAACTCTATTCGGTAAAATGGTATTGGAACCTTGTCAAAGGATTATCTTTTTTAGGACTCAATGTAAGTCAGTTAGTAAAATCTAAAATATAAATTTGGATGGTGGTACTATTGATAATCTTTTTTTTAGGAGATGGTTCAGAAACATGGTTTGAAGAAGATGAGACATCCTTGTCCTTTTAGGAATCATTGGCTACAAGTTAAACATGCTTTGGAAATAAGGGAGAAATGTCTTATTGATTTTCAAATTGGGTAGTATAAGGATCAAGTATTATGTTATATAGTAGACATGAGTAGTTATCACATATTGGTTGGTAGATCTTAGCAGTATGATTGTGGGGCTATATATGATCTTGTCAAGAATGTGATTACTATTTAAAAAGGTGGCTTGAAGCATTGCTTGATTCACTTGCAGAATGAAGAAAACAATAAGAGGAACCTAAGTACTAGTAGTCAAGTTGAGTTGAAGGATTCTGAGAGGGTTAGAGATCAACATGGAAAGAAAGTGTATGACACATCAAGGATGGATGTGAAGATACAATAAAAACAATTGTTTATTTCTGCAAAGGATTGGTAGAAGTGGACCAAAGAGAAAGAGTTTTCAAGTTGAAGAATTAGAGTACTTGTATGTGATGAATTAGTTTGGGATACATGTGGCAAATCACAAAATATGTTTTTCCAACTACTAAGAACATCTTTTCAAACATGGGGTCTCTAATGTAGGAGCATCCAAGGGTAGTTAGAAATGCCACATGTTTGATGGTTTTAGATTTGGAATTGAGGACTCATTCACCAAAAGTAGTGCTTGGTCATTACTAGGTACAATGTTTTCCAAGGAGCTTAGACATTGATGGTTTTCTTGACATCTACACTATTGTTTGGCTTATACTATATTTCTTGACACTTGAAGGAACTTGAAAATGCTTATGGAAATTTGATCATACTTGGCTGGTGATTTCTGATGCTTAACTATTTAGGCTTGCCAAATGAAGTTCTTTTGGATTTGACCAATTGTCTTGGTACATTTAATATGTGAGGAGTGTGATCATGACATGGAATGATTATGGGAGTCTATGTGAGCCTATTTGGTTCTTATTTATTTATCCTATGTGTATTTAATAGGTGTTGTAAGCCTTCTATGGTATTTGGTATCTCATAGCTATTGTAGGCCAACTTTTTTCTTGAATATATATTTAATATTAGGGTTTATTTAATTTACAACTTTCTAGTCTAACTTGTGGCTTAGTTGGGTATAAGTAGAGGGTCTTATTGAGGCTTGAATCATTATTTATTAAGCCTAGAGTAGACGAGGAGAAAATTTTGTAAGCACAGATAGTAGTTATGACTTTGGAAATAAGGAGATTTCTTAGTCACTTTCAAGCACAAGTTTAGATCTCACAAGGGTGTCCTTTAGAACAACTAAGAGGGGGGGTTGAATCAGTTATCCAAGCTCCATATGCATAAATAAAACTTTTCGATGCTTAGTAGATCCATATCCATAAAACCTTATTATGTATGTATCCATTAGATCATAAAAATCTTAAACTTTGTAGGTTACCGTCCTAGGTCAAAAAAACTTTGCAAAAATGTAAACATGAAACATAACAGATTGAATAACGCATTTGATACAAGTATCTTATGTGGAAACCCAATTTGGAAAAAACCACTAGTAGCATTCTACTAATTCTCACTCTTCTAAAGTGATGTCATGTGAAAGGCCAACTTAGTTAAAGGTTACAATACATAGTGTTAAATGTGACCCAGTTAAAGGATTTCAATCATCTTGTTAGGAGTGAGCCTTGTTAGAGGACTTTTAACCATTCCATTAGAATGTCACCCGGTTAAACAATTTATAAATGACTATTAGTTCAACTATAATCCAAAGGAGTTACCCTAGATTGATACAATGATTAAAAAGTAAAAGTAAGGCTTGATTTGGTAACAAATTACAACTCACTTGTAGATTATAGATCTTTATTTTAGTCCTCAATTCTAATTGGCATTCACACACTTAAGTTATGATAGGTTGTTGACCCTTCAAGCATTCATACTTTTAAAATTTCTTTCTTTGCATGCCAATTGCACATGACAACCTTTTCTTTTGACCATCTCTCTCTATAAATATAGAATCAAGGATCTTTTGCTACTTAACCATAATTGTCCATTTTAGGGTTAGGTAAGGTTAGGTAGGATACAATAAATCTACCTAATTTTCCATTTGGTTTCTCTAGAAACTTCTTCTACATCAAAATGATTTACCTTCAATTCATTGCCACTAGCTCATCATAGTTATCTTCGACACAGTTCACACAATTCAAGAAAAAAATAGTCAACTTAGTTTCATTAGATCTATGATTTAACACAAATAATGGCACTCAACATCAATACGCTATCACCCAACTTCTATACTATTCTTCCACTCGATCAACACTAGTTTACTTAGAAACTACTAAATTTTACTGATGCTTAACATAATTAACTAAACTTTACTCAACATATATTGACAATCACTCATTTTGCACTAATTTTCATCTTTTCTTGGCACCTTTTTTTTTTTCACTTGGCTTCCACTAATTTCTACTTAGCTTGCACTGACTTCTCAACATACACATTTCATAAATGATCTTCTTCTAGTCTAAAATTGAGTAATCTTTCATTTTAGAATTTAAGTAGATAAACAATATACTATAGTATTGATGTCTTACTTGGTCTTAGGGATCCTTTTACATAGAAAATAATTCAACCTTTCTCTAGGTGCTATTGTTATCTCTATTTTCAAATGTTGTTCATTAATCAACTAAATAATATCTCTTAGACCAGAAAAAAAATTGTCTCACTAGCACGTAGTGGGTTTGACATCATTGAAAAAATAATGATTGTTCCATTACAAATTCTTTACTTCAAAATAATATTATATCAACAATCTCCCTCTTTAGCATTCCTAGAAAACAAATACCAACAATGATACCAAAAAGAAAATAAATCTTTAAAATTTCTCCCTCTATTAGTGTAGTATATTTCCTTCCTTTGTGTAGGGTAATGCGAGCTTTGTCAAGTTTCTTTTACTAAAATTGTATCTTCTCCCTCTGACTTATATCTCTCCAGTACTTTCTCCCTCTTACTAGGTAGATGTATTTCTTCAATTTTATATCTTCCCCAATAGATCATTTCTCCCTCTTTGACAACAATACCAAAGACCTATCATCTTATTATGAAGATATAATCAATTTCAAATTCTCCCTCTACCACTAATCATGTGACTATTAATCTTCTAATTCATCTCCTTCATTACTTTAGGAAGCTCCTAAAGTAATATCCACTACATCAAGTTGTAAGATGCAATATTCAAATCCAATTGATGTAGGGAACTACTCATGCTTCTTAAGTATCTTTGGATAGGGGTATTACACCTAGTTTACCTCTTAGATACTCATGAGCATCCTTAGGTAAAGATTTTGTGAAGTTATCAACCATCTTCTCTTTTGTATTCACATATTCCATCCTCACTTCTTTGTCTTGAAATAACTCTCTCAAGTAATGATACTTGATTCTAATGTGCTTAGTCTTTGTGTGAATCATAGGGTTCTTTAATATATTTATAGCACTTGTGTTATCACAATAAAGTACCATATGCTCAATTATTTCCTCCTTCATACCTTTGAGCATCTATTTTATCCATACAATTTTGTTTCTTGTTGGTCTAGGTGACCAACCTCTTTTTTAAGAAAAATGCTTCACCACTTGTGATTTCTCTTTCATCAATGTCTATAATCCAAATAGGATCGATGTAGGCTCTCAACTGATTTTTTTCATTTTTCTTATAGTATAGACCATAGTCTTCTATTCCTTTCAGATACCTCATTATTCCCTTAATAGTCATCAAATGATTCTGGTTAGAATTAATAGGGAATATTACAACAATCCCAATAGATAATGCAATGTTAGGTTTGCTATGTGCTACATATTGCAATTTGTCAATCATAGACCTATACAATGTTTGATTCACATCAGTTGAATCATCATTCTTTAACAACTTGTCTCTCATCACCATAGGTATGCTAATTAGTTTAGAATCTTCCAATCCAAAATTTTTCAATATTTTCTTCACATACTTAGACTGAGTGATGTATTTACCATATTTCATCTGATATACTTGCAAACCAACAAAGAACTTTATCTCTCCAAACATAGACATCTCAAATTCTTTCTTCATTTAATTTGCAAATGCCTTATGTAATCCATCTTCACCTCCAAATATGATATCATCAACACAAATTTTAGCTAGTAAAATACCTTTACCTCCTTCTATCTTCAAGTACAAATTGCTATTATCACTAGTCCTTTCAAATCCAATCTTCACAAGATAATTGTGAAGCATTTCATACCATGCTCTTGGGGCTTGCTTCAAACCATATAAATATTTGTTTAGCCTACATAATATGTTCTTGTTATCATCAAAAAATCCATCTCATTATTCTATATGAACCTCTTGTTCTAATATGACCTTCAAAAATGTTGACTTCACATCCATTTGATAAACTTTGAAACCTTTGTATGCAGAGTAAGCAAGTAGAGTTCTCACTACTTCCAATCTTGCAATAGAGGCAAATGTCTCTCCATAGTCTATTCTTTCTTCTTGTGCATACCCCTTGCAAAATAATCTTTCCTTATTCCTTGTGAATTCACCATTTTCATCTAACTTGTTTCTTTATACCCACTTGATTCTAATCACATTTTTGTCTTCTGGTCTAGGAACTAGAGTCCATGTCTTATTCTTCTCAATCTACTTAATCTCTTCTTTCATGGCTTTACTCCACTCCACATTTTTTGAAGCATCTTTCACTATCTTTGTCTCATGCATGGTCAATAAACATGTATCACTTCTCATCCCATTTCTTGTCATTGGTACAACATCTTTATCTCCAATAATTTTTTCAGTAGGGTGATGTCTCTTGACATACTTTGACAATCTTGGTTTTCCTCTACTTTCCTCAATAATCTGTTAACTTTTGAATCATTATACACTTCTCTATTAGGAAAATCAACATTTCTTCCATGTACAATTATCTTAGAATCAAAATGTGCCTTAGATTCTATCTACAACTCGACTCCTAATTGTAGATCAGTTGTTGAACACAACTTGACATTCATTATATGTGACTTGATAGTCAGTAAAAATTTCCATTGATTTGCAACTTGATTTAAAACATCTTCATTAGTAGGCATACCTTCATAAAAGTATGCAAAATATTTGTAGTCCTCTGGTTCCTTCATAGGTTCAGCTTCATGTACCTTTGTTTATTCATTAAACTTCACATTTACACTTTGAACAACTTGGTTACTATTAGTATTTAAACACTTATAAGCTTTACATCTTGTGGAATAGCCAAGGAATATACCTTGTTCAATTTTAGCATCTAATTTACCATTCTTAAAATCCTTAAGAATGTATCACTTGCTTCCAAGTACCTTAAAATATTTTACATTAGGTGAATATCTATACCATAATTCAAAAGGTGTTGAATGAGTACCTTTCTTCACTTGCACATGGTTCAAGATATAGACAACTATTCTTACAAACCCTCTCTATTATTTCAAACGAACATTCTTCTCCATAATGAGTGTACTAGCATAGTTGATTATAGATCTATTGCTCCTTTCAACAATCCCATTTTTTGGAGGGGTCCTATGTGCAGATGTTTATCTTTTGATTCATTTGTCATTATAGAGCATATCAAACTCATTTGATGTAAATTCCCTACTTCTGTTAAACCTCAGACATTTTAAGCTTTTTTTTGTTTCCTTTTTAACTCTAGCTAAGTACCACTTAAACATTTGGAAAGCATTAGATTTTTGTTTTAGAAGCATAACTATCATCATCCTAGAATAATCATCAATAAATAGGATAATGTACTTGGTAATCTTGTAGCTTTGCACATTAATTGGTCTACACAAGTTAGTATAAAAATGCTCAAGAATTTCTTCAGAGGTGTGACTCTTACTCTTAAAGTTATTTTTTTCATCTTGCCTAACTGACATTGCTGGCAAATTATATTGTCAAGTTTCTTCAACTTAGGAAAAAATATGACTCTTTTCATGTTATTGATACTCACTAAGTTATGAAAGGTAACATGACTTAAACTCTTGTGCCATAACCACACATCATCAAATTCTACTACAAGAAAAGTAGCATCATTCATATCAAGGTAAAATAGATTACCTCTAGTTTGATCACCTTTCCCAAGTAGTTCCCCTTTAGTGTCATAGATCTTATCTATCTTGTTCTCAAACTCAACTTTTCAACTTGAACTATTTAGTTGTGACACACTCAAAAAATTATAGTTAAGTCCTTCAACATAATAAGAATTACCACATATAATATTTTTTGTGAGTTTAATAGATCCTTTTCCTTTTATCAAATAGGGTGCATCTTTACCGAACCTTACACTATTTCTATCATAATAATTTATAGTAATGAACTTACTTTTATCTCTAGTCATGTGATGTGAACACCCACTATCAATGATTCATCTATCATTTGTGCTCACAAAAGACACTAGTGCAATTACCTCATCCTCATCAGAATCATCCTTCTTTATTACATACACCACTTCATCATCATGGTCATTAGATCCATCTTTGGTTTCCTATTTTGTAATTTAAGAAGACTTATTGCCTTTGTCTTCAAGTAATATTTGTTGGACCATCATCTCTTTTAATTTGGAATTTGTCTCCACTTCCATTGTTCTTCTTATTTGGACATCTAGCAATAATATGACTAACCTCATTGCAATTAAAACACATGATAGGTAACTTACCTCTTAATTTTCCTTTGACTCTATAAAACCTCCTTGCTAGGAGTGTTTCAAGTTGTTCTTCATCCTCCCCATCTTTCTTTAGGTTTCTTTAATGGAAATTTATCTTTGAAATTAGATTCAACATTCTCAGATTTGAAATTATCAAAATTAGAGAGCTCAAAGGTAGTAATCCTACCTACTAGACCCTCAAGAGTCAGATTATAACTTGGTATACATCTTAATTCTAGTATGGCAGAAACTCTAATAGAATCAATGGGCAACAATGTTCTCAATACTTTTCTTAGTATAGTCTCATCATCAATTTTTCTAGTAGCTCCTCTTATAGCATTAACAACATCTTTTATTCTAGAGAAATATTGACCAACATTCTCACCTTCTTGTATCCTCATCTCATCTAACATACCTCTAAGACTTTTGGATTTGGCTCTCAAAATATTTGCATATCCTCCATAAATGTTGTGAATAGCATCCCATATCTTCTTCACAAAACCATAACCCATGTCATAGAACTCAAAATAACTTAGGGTAGAGACAATCTCAAAAATTACCTAATTATGTTCATTCTTCTTCTTTCAGATCATCAGTAGTTAGGGCTCCAATAGGTTTGATATAATCAATAATTATAGTATATTATGCATGGTCTCCAAGACCTCCTAGGTGTAGCATCATCAGAATTTTTCGTGTAGGGAAGTTCTCCTTATTAAGCCTAGGTACCTCTCTTTTAGACATCTTGATCTTTTTCTTTATGTACCTTCAAACTAGTCCTCTTAAGCACTATGGTGCTCTAATGAAAATTATTGGAATTATTTATAACAACATAAAGAGGGGTGAGGGGGTGAATTAGTTATCTTAGGTCCAAATGTATAAATAAAACTTTTCAATGCTTAGTAGACCCATATCCAAACAACCTTGTTATGCATGCATCAATTACATTATACAAATATTAAACTTTTACTATCCTAGATCAAAACAACTTTGCAAAAATTTAAACATGAAACATAATAGATTCAATAACACATTTGACACAAAGATTTTATGTGGAAACCCAATTTGAGAAAAACCACTAGTAACATGCTACTAGTTCTCACTCTTCTAAAGTGATGCACTATGAAAGGCCAACCCTATTAGTGGTTACAATACATGTTGTTAAATGTGATCCAGTTAAAGGATTTCAATCACCCTATTAGGAGTGAGCCTTGTTAGAGGACTTTTGACCATTTTATTAGAATGTTACCTGGTTAAAGGATTTACAAATGACTATTAGGTCAACATTAATCCAAAGGATTCACCTTAGACTAATACAATGATTAGAAAGTATCAATAAGGCTTGATCTAAACAAATTACAACTAGCTTGTAATTAAAATAATTTTTTCAGGCCTCCATTCTACTTGGCATTCACATTCCTCAGCTCTAATAAATTGTTCATCCTTCAAGAATTCATACTTCTAAACCTTCTTATTTTGCATGCCAATTGTAGTCTATTCTATTTGGTCACTAGATGAAGCAATACCCTAGAATCCTTTTCTTCCTTAGGTTCTCACACATTACAACCTTTTCTTCTAACCAAATCTCTCTATAAATAGAGAATTAAGATCTTTTTTTTCTTAACTACAATCATCCATTTTAGGGTTAGATAAGATTAAGTAGGATACAATGAATCTACTCACTATTCCATTTGGTTTCTCTAGAAAATTCTTCTTCAATCTTCCTTGAAGATGCCTAAAAATAGTTCACCTTGAATTCTATGTCACTAACTCATCATAGCTATCTTCCACATACTTCACAAAATTCAAGAAAATAAAATAGTTAGCTCAAATTTGTCAAATCTATAATTTAATAGAAATAATGGTGCTTGTTGTCAATATGTGATCACTCAGCTTCTATACACTTCCTCCTCTTGGTGAACACTAAAGTTTAATAATTCTTGGCATCAAGTAAACTTTACTTGACATATACTAATAATCACTTGACTTGCAATGTTTTTCATCTTTTCTTGGCACCTCTTAATTTTCACCTGACTTCCATTGATTTATGCTTGTCTTGCATTGACTACTCGGCAAGACTCGAAGGACACATTTCATACTTGATCTTCATCCATTATTAACTTGAGTAATATTTCATTTTAGACTTTAAGTAGATAAAAAATACACTATAGTATCAATGTCTTACTTAGTCTTAGGGATTCTTTTATACACAAAATAACTTAATCATTCTCTAGGTGCTATTTTTATCTCCTCTTTTCAAGTCCTTTTCATCAATCAACTAAATAGTAGCCTTCAAACCAAAAAAGAAATTGTCTCACTAGTAGGTAGTAGGTTTGACATCATTGAAAAAATAATGATCATTCCATTATAGATTCTTTACTTCAGAACAATCTTATATCAACACCTACCAAAGTCATGTTGTATTACAGATCTAGAGTAGCTAGGGTTTTTTAAGATATTGAGGGATCTTGCATAACTATTACTTGCTTTATATTTGGCCATAACAAAGAATTCCTTACAACCTAACACATTGCATGTAATAAATTATTTTAAAATCAATAAAGAATTGAGTTGGGTATCGACCTTGTATCTTGTGTTATATTTTTGTTGTGTGGTTATTTGCTAGGGGCTAGGAAATCTCTTTTGGGGATTCTCCTTCCTAGTACTACGTGATGTAATATCAGAGAAAGTTTTCCCTAGTGTGTAGATAGATTAGTAAAGTTGAGTTAACTTGTACCAAGACCTAGGGTGGAGATTATTAGAGTGAGGTTGGATCTTACTGATCTTGTGGATTTGTTGTAGAGGGTTCACAAAGATCTTGGAAGATGGATCTAACAAGATTGGAGCTTAAGGTGATTGAAGATCTTTGTGATGCTGTGGAAGAAAGGATCTTAGTGAATCTTAAAATAGATTTTGGATCTAAAATGGAGTTGATGAAGAATGGGATCATGTAAGCTATAGATGGTGTACTGAGGCATGTGAGTACTAAAGATGGTTACGTGGAAGTTGCTAGATCAAGTACTAAAGATAGAAATGATTGTGTTGAGAGATTTATGGAAGATATAGTTGGCTGGTTGGATATAACTAAAACTTGGTTGAAGCTAAATCCTAAGATCAATGTTTCTAATTATTCAATTACATTGAACTCTAAAGACCTAATTGATTAGATTGGTGAATTCAAGAAGATTTCTTTGAGTTAGACGATATTGGAGATCTACTCAGAGTGAGGTTGGTATAGAGTAAGCTAAAAGTACATACTTCTCTTTGGTGGAAAGATTTGCAAAGAGATAGAGAAGAAGAAGGTGAAATTAATATTAGTAGGTCGAGATTGATGGTTACAAAATTGAAGGCAAAGTTCATTCCTTCATATTATGAACTTGAGCTATTTAAAAAGTCGCAAAATTTGAAATAGAAGGATCTATCATTGAAGGATTATATAGAGGAGTTCTATAAGTTGACTATTCGGTTTGGAAATAGAGAAATATCTATGGGAAAGGTGGCTTGGTACATTAATGTCTTGATATTCAATATTCTGGATGAGATTGTTATGTTGAATATTGCTTTAGTTGAAGATGCTTATTAGTATGCTTTGAGTGGAGAAGAAAACTTGAAGATAAGAAATCAAGTCAATTACCAAGGGAAATAGAAGAAGGAAGTTTCTAAGAAGAATAAACAAATTGAAGAAGATGAAGCAAAACATAATGAGCCAAGGAAAAGATAGGTAATGTTTCTTTTAAAGGTAATTGTTTTCTTTGTGGTGAAGGACATAGCTTGCTTATGAATATTCCTAGAAGGTTGGTGATAGGAGAGCTACTGTGGGGAATGAAGTTAAAGACCATGTTAATCATAAGATGGATGTTTCTAATTGTTTAAAAGTACATTAAATTTTAAAGAACTGATTGATTAGATTGATGAATTCAAGAATGTTTCTTTGAGTTAAAGGATATTGGAAATATGCTTAGAGTAAGGTTCGCATAGACTAAGCTAAAACGACATGCTTCTCTTTGGTGGAAAGATTTGCAAAAAGATAGAGAAGAAGAAGGTGAAATTAAGATCAATAGGTGGAGATGATGGTTACAAAATTGAAGGCTAAGTTCATTCCTTTGTATTATGAACTTCAACTATTCAAAAACTCACAAAATCTGAAATAGAAGGATTATATAGAGGAATTATGCAAGTTGACTATTCGGTTTGGGAATAGAGAACTTTCTATGGAAAAAGTGGCTTGGTACATTAATGTCTTGATATTCAATATTCTAGATTAGATTGTTATGTTGAATATCGCTTTAGTTGAAGATGCTTATTAGTATACTTTGAGTGGAGAAGAAAACTTGAAAATAAGAAATCAAGTCAATTCCCAAGGGAAATAGAAGAAGGAAGATTCTAAGAAGAATAAACAAACTGAAGAAGATGAAGAAAAACACAATGAGTTGAGGAAAAGATAGGTAATATTTCTTTTAAAGGTAATTGTTTTCTTTGTGGTAAAGGACATAGCTTGCTTATGAATTTTCCTAGAAAGTTGGTGATAAGAGAGCTACTGTGGGGAATGAAGTTGAAGACCATGTTAATAAAATTAAGTAGCAAGGTTATACGTTGTTAGCTCAGCTCAAGTATTATTTGGTAAAATGGCATTGCAACCTTGTCAAATGAGTAATTTATTCAAGACTCAATGTAAGTTCACTGTTAAAATATACAATGTGATTGTGGATGTTGGTAGTACAAATAACTTTGTTGCTAAGGAGATGGTTTATAAACTTGGTTTGAAAAAGATGAGACATCCTTTACCTAATAGGATTTGTTTGTTACAAGATAAACATGCTTTGGAAGTGAGGGAGCAATGTATTGTTAATTTTAAGATTGGGCATTATAAGGATCAATTGTTGTGTGATATTGTGGACATGAGTAGTTCTCACATATTTCTTGGTAGACCTTGGTAGTATGATTGCATGCTATACATGATTGTGTCAAGAATGTGATTATTGTTGTGAAAGGTGGCATGAAGCATTCCTTGATTCTTTTGCAAAATAAAAAACTCAGTAGGAGAAACCTAAGTATTGGTAGCCAAGATGAGTTGAAGGATTTTGGGAGTGTTAAGGATCAATATGGAGAGAAAACCTATGACACACTAAGGATGGATGTGAAGAAGAAAAGAAAACAATTCCTTTTTGTTGGAAAGGATTGGTAGAAGTGGAACAAGGGAAAGAACTTGTGAGTTGAAGACTTGGAGGACATGTATCTAAAGGACCAATTCGGAATTTATGTGCTAAATCCCAAAAGATGTTCTTCTAGCTACTAAGAATATTTTTTTGCAATTGGGGTGTTTGATGTAGGAGCATCCTAGGGTAGTTAGAAATCCTACATGCTGGAAGGATTTTAGATTTAGATTTGAGGACTTGATTGACAAAGGAGTGGTGCATGGTTGTTTCTAGGTGTAGTGTTGATAGAGGAGCTCAGTTGCAAAAGGTTTTCTTAGAATCTACACTATTTATTGGATTATATTTCATTTCTTGGCACTAAAAGAAACTCACAAATGTTTGTGGGAGCTTGGTCATGCTTGTCTAGTTGTTTCTAATACTCAACAGTTTGGGCTTGTCGAATGAAATTCTTGTAAACTAGATCAATCATCTTGGTGCACATTAAGTGTGTGAGGAGTGTGATTCTGACATGGAGCAATCAATAGAGTTTGTGTGGGCCTATTTTGGTCTTTTTTATTTATCCTATCTATATTTAATGAGTTTTTTGATCATTCAAAATCATTTTGTAATTAATAACTATTGCAAGTCGACTAGTTGGTTGAATATGTGTTTAATATAATGGTTTATTTAATTTGTAACTTGCTAGGATGACTTGTGGCTTAGTTGGGTATATGTAGAAGGCCTTGTGGAGTCTTGAACCATTATTTAATCAACCTTGAGTAGCTAAGGATAAATTTTTTTTAGCAAAGCTAGTAGTTGTGACTTGGGAAAAAAGGAGATTTCTTGGTGGCTTACAAGCACAAGTTTAGATCTCGCTGGAGGTTTCTACCATAGTTTTTTTTGTATTATAGATCTAGACTAGCTATTTTTTGTATTGGATTTTGAGCGATCTTGTAGAACTATTACTTTCTTTTTATTTAGCCATAACCAAGAAGGCTTTACAACCCAACACATTGCATGTGATTAGTGATTATATGAATAAAGAATTGATTTTGGTATTAGATCTTATATCTTGTGTTGTGTTTCCATTGTGTGCTTATTTTCTATTGGCTAGGACATCTCCTTTGGGGATTCTCTTTCATTTTAATGTGCCAATCTCATAAATACTCAGATCTATCCATAGGCAAAGGCTTCGTAAAAACATGTACATTTTTTTTCTTTTGTATTAACATACTCTAATCTCATTTCTTTCTTTGGAATTTTCTCTCAAAGAATGATACTTAATAGATATATGCCTAGCATGAGAATGCAACACATGATTCTTAGAAATAGTCATTATACTTGTATTATTGTTGGTCTTATATTGGTTTTGACAATTGAGTGTCAATACACTTAACCAATTTTCATATAGAAGCCGAGTACACTATATATGCTAAGCTATAGTTTGTGCCAAGCTACAATTCTAATAGGTGCAGAGTGAAGATCAAGTGTCGAGTATGATACAAGTGTCGAGTGAGTTTAGGCGGTGAGTCAACCATATAAGCTGAGTGACATGTAGGTGCTGAGTTATAATTGATGCCAAGCAAGCTAGAATGCAATAGGTGTCGAGCAAACCAGAATCATACATGTGTCAAGCACCAGTAATCCAGTATGTGCCGATTAACCTAGAATCAACATATGAGTTTGTGTCTTCACAAACTTAGATGTAAACCATTTTTTTTGAGTTGACGTAGAGGGATCTTGAAGGATAATAAGGATAAGAATGAATCTTTTATATTTCCTATGCAATCAGCATGCAACCAATAAGAAAATGGAGAAGGCATGCAACCAATAAGAAAAGTGCAAGGAATGAGCAAGAGATAAAGATTCAATATGGATCGTAGATCCATACCTAATGCTAATTCTTCATAATTGTTAAAAGGAGGATGAAAACTCATTGTAAGCATGGATGAATGGAGTGTATGGGTAAACTATAGCAAAATTTAGTGGAAAGAGTGAAAAGACTTAGAGGAACAAAGTAGCATTACAATATCCAGTTGATCAGAATAGAGCAAGAGCATCGAATAGATATCAGATCTTAGAGGATCAAGATCAAAATAAGTAGATCAAGTGCCTAAATTCAAAAATCAAAGATCGTAACCTATCAGGTTTATAAGTCTAATACTCTCTAACAATTGTGTTAGAAGAAAAATCCTATGTTGACAGATTAGCTTAATAGCTAGGTTGTAGATCCTTTGAAAAGGTGATAAAATCCTTTAACAGGGTGACACTTCATGTAAAGTGTTTGTAAATCCTTTAAATAGGTCACTATTGATACAATGTAAAGCCTTTAACAGGGCAAGCCTTTCATAGGGTAGACCATCAGAAGTGGTCAAACATTATTCCTGTAGTGATTTTGTGGGTATTATCCCCACCCTAGTTTTACCTTCTTATTTTGGAGGGTTTTTGGGTTACCAAATTTGGTGTTAAGTGTTGTGATGCATGTGTTTAATTTATGGTTGTGTGATATGTTTACATGCATGAAGTTTATTTTCAGTTAAAATTTTTTAAGGATAAAAGTGTGATACTTTAGATTCACCCCCCTCTTAAAAGTATTCCTCCCATTTGATTATTCCAACTCTTTTGGAAAATAAAGGGGAGATACAATGTTTTGGGAATTGTATGGAAGGTAACACAGGTACAGATTACAGAAATAGGGCAAAGGCAAAGAGTATCAGATACATCAGCACAAGAATTTTGGTTATAGGAATGAAATGGCACAATCAACTTAAGGGGAATTATAATAATTGTAAGGTATATTATTCCTTACAAAATTTTGAACAAGTTTTTGAAATTTTGTATATATTTTGAACAGATCAGATAATGTACTCATAAGCTCAGATAAATAAGGCTTAGTTAAGTGTTTTTGACACTCATGTGAAAAGGGGGAGATTGCTGGTCTCAAATTGGTTTTTCCAATTGAGTTTCAACACACTTAACCAATTTTCATATAGAAGATGAGTACACTATATATGATAAGCTATAGTTTGTGATGAGCTAGAATTCCAATAGCTGTCAAGTGATCTTTAGGTGTCGAGTGACTTTTGGTGCCAAGTCAACCATATGAGCCAATTGATGTGTAGGTGTCGAGTCACAGTTGATGTCGATTAAGCCAAAATACAATAGGTGCCAAGAAAACTAGAATCATACATGTGCCAAGCACCAGTAATCTAGTATGTGTTGAGTAACACATAATCAACATATGAGTTTGTGTCTTCACAAAATCGGATGTAAACCATTTTTTTTTGAGCTAACATAGAAAGATCTTGAAGGATAATAAGGATAAGAATGAATCTTTTATATTTCCTATGTAATCAACATGTAGCCAATAGGAAAATGGAGAAGGCATGCAACCAATAAGAAAAGTGCAAGGAATGAGCAAGAGATAAAGATGCAATATGGATTGTAGATCCATACCTAACCCTAAGTCTTCATAATATTTAAAATGAGGAAAAAAACCCATTGTAAACATGGATGAATGAAGTGCATGGGTAAACTATAGAAAAATTCAGTGAGAAGAGTGAAAAGACTTAGAGGAATAGAGTAGCATTACAATATCTAGTTGATCAGAATAGAGCAAGAGCATTGAATAGATATCAAATTGCAGAGGATCAAGATCAGAATGAGCAAATCAAGTGCCTAAATTCAGCAATAAAGGATTGTAAGCTATCGGGTTTATTAGTCTAATACTCTCTAGAAATTGTATTAGAAAGAATATCTTATGTTGATAGGTTGGCTTAACAGCTAGGTTGTAGATCCTTTGAAAAGGTAATAAAATGACAACAGTTGAGCAAGAGTAGCAACAAGACTAGAGAGTACAAGACACAGAATTGCCACCTCCTAGCCCTCCTCACATAACCATCACACCTAAAAACACTATAATTGTAAAGGATGTTACTGACAAACAACCAATAGGAAAAGTGCAAGGAATGAGCAGGAGATAAAGATTCAATATGGATTTTAGATCCATACCTAACCCTAAGTCTTTGTAATATTTAAAAGGAAGATGAAAACCCATTGTAAGCATGGATGAATGAAGTGTATGGGTAAATTGTAGCAAAATTCAGTGGGAAGAGTGAAAAGACTTAGAGGAATAGAGCAGCATTGCAATATCTAGTTGATCAAAATAGAGTAAGAGCATCAAATAGATATTAGATCTTAGAGGATCAAGATTAGAATGAGTAGAGCTAAAGATGTTTTGGTATTTGATGATTTGTTTCATAATGTTAATGATATGTAATAATGTATTTTCTTTAATGCCAAAAGGGGAGACTATTAACCCCAAGTAATAATATTGTTGTTGTGTTTCCATTGTGTGCTTATTTTCTAGGGGCTAGGACATCTCGTTTGGGGATTCTCTTTCCTTTTAATGTGCCAACCTCACAAATACTCAAATCTATCCATAGGAAAAGGCTTTAAAAAAACATCTATAATTTGTTCTTTTTCATTAACATACTCTAATCTCATTTCTTTCTTTGGAATTTTCTCTCTCAAAGCATGATACTTAATAGATATATATGCTTAGTATGAGAATGCAACATAGGATTCTTAGACATAGTCAGTGTACTTGTGTTATGACATTGTATGATAATAGGTTTTATAAACTCTATCCTAGTATCCTTCAGCATCTATTTCATCCACATGATCTAATTGCAATTTTTTTTTCCTATTACATACTCTACTTATGTTGTACTCTTTGAAATACAATCTTGTTTTCTACTTAGCCAAGAAACCAATTTTCCTTTAGGAAAAAATTCTCCACCACTTGTACTCTTTATATCATCTATATTGCCTACCAAATCCACATGAATATATGCACATAGAGTAAAGTCATTTGATCTATCATACCACATTTCAAAATTAGGTGAACCCATTAAATATATGAATATTCTCTTTATTTCTATATAGTGTTATTTGTTAGGGTCTTCTTGAGATCTTGCAACTATACCAATTGAATTTTGTTTGTCTAGTCTAGTGTGATTAAATGTTGAAAACCTCCAATCATAGATTTATACTTCTTCTACTTAACTGTAGGAGTCTCATCTTTGCTAGATAACTTGTTACTAGTTATCATAGGTGCACCAATAGGTTAACAACTTTCCAAGCCACATCTCTTCAAAATGTCTTTGAAATACTTAGTCTATGATAAGAGAATACCATCACTATTTTGAAAAATCTATAAACCTAAGAAATATTTCATCTCACTAACCACACTCATCTCAAATTCATTCTTTAGTTCATGGGAAAATTTGTCACTTTCTTCATCATTACCTCCAAATATTATGTCATCCACAAATACCACAATAATAAAAAATCCATTTTCAATTTCTTTCAAATACAAGTTACAATCTAAAGTACCTTTCACAAATCGCAACTTTTCTAAATACTTTCAACCTCGCATACTAGGTTCTAGGTGCTTGATTTAGTCCATACAATACTTTTTTCAACTTGCATGCCCTATATTCTTCTTCTATCAAAGGTAATCCTTCAGGATGCTCAATGTAGATTTCTTCTTCAAGTTCTTCATTTAGAAATGCATACTTCACATCTGTGTGATACACTTTGAACTTCTTACTTGATGCATAAGCCAAGAACATCCTTACTAATTCAATTCTAGCAGGAAAAATGTCTCTTCAGAATCTATACCTTCTTGTTGTGAATATCCTTTACATACCAATCTTGATTTACTTCTCACAACCTCACCTTGTTCATTCATCTTGTTTCTAAAAACCCATTTAGTTCCTATAACATTCTTATCTTTAGGTTTGGGAACCAATTCCCATGTCTCATTCTTCACAATTTGATCTAGTTCTTTTTTCATTGCTTGATTCCAATGATCATGCTTCATTTTCATGGTTTTGTTCAACTTGAAAAATCAAATATAGTTCCTCATGTATTTGATTTATTTTTATAACTCCTTTTTATTTGCTTCCAATAATTTTATTAGCATGATAATTCTTTGTTCAATTCCTATTAGATGTAGATGTCAATTACTCAATTCTTACTTCTTCTCTAGGTTCAGATCTTGGTTCTTCTCTGTGTTCCACAATTTGAATATTATTATGCAAATAATTATTAGTCTAAAAAAAGGTTCCAACATTTTCTATGGTAGGCTTAGAATTATCTTCTTCTTTATCTAAATCACAATCAAGAAGTCTCTCTTTAAATCCAAAGTTCTCATCCACTTTCTCATTTGTACTTTCAATAATAGTCTTAGTTATCTGATTAAAACATCTATAAGATTTTCTTTTCAATGAATAGCCAAGTAACATACCTTCATCACTTCTTAAATAAAACTTACCAATCTCATTATCTCTCTTTATATAACATTTATTTCCAATGTCATTATCTCTCTTTATATAACATCTATGTCATCATCGATCTTGATGGAACTACTTTAATATAATCCATCAATGGAATTTTAAGAGTTATTTTCCTCAGGTGATTGAGTATGTCTTCTATAGCTAGATCCTTAATAGGAATAAAAGGATCAAAAAATAATTGAGGAAAGGCTAGAGTCTATATTATAAGAACAATTGCTACAAGAGTGAATAATGGAGTAGGTACATCCTCATTTTCAGCAAGAGGATAATCAATAGTAAACTTGGCAATGACAAGACCCTGTAGTGTTCAAAGATAAGTTCCTAACTATAAGTTAATAAGATTATAGATTATGTCTATTACTAATTAGATTTGTTACTATTAGGAATGGGATTAGGTTGAGCGGAAAGCTAGGATTTTTTTGGTTGACTTGTATCAACATTAGGAGGAGGAGGACGCAACATAGAATATTGTTGAGGTGGTGGCATTATGGCTTGTTGGTTAGGCTAGTGGTTCCCCACTAAGGTGATTGTTTATAGTTACCTTGTGAAGGTTGTCATTGATTATAATTCTACCAAGATTGTTGACATTGGTGCCATTGGTTTATTTTCCAATTTTGATAAGGTTTCAAGTTCATTGTTGGTTATATCTGTACCATTGGTTAGATGGGGGTTGTTTCCATTGATGATTCTGCTAAAGTTGGGATTGACTAGACCAACTATTTTTCCAATTAGGATCATAAGGTCCAAGATTAGGGAAATATTGGTTTTTCCAGTAACTACAAATATAAGAAAAATTATGTAAAAGATCTTGAGCCTTCGTTGAGAGATGTAGATAACATCGCAAATTTTCATCGATGGATTTAAAATTAGTTGGCAATGGATGAGCTTCCAAAGTGGTCAATGTCTGACATTTATGATTCCTCTTCTTTTCTTTATACTATTGACAAAATTTAGGAGTATTTCTATAGCTTTATCATGCTTCAATTTTTCTTGCATGGTGTCCAACTATGTAGCAATGCTATTTGTAATGTCCTACATGAAATAAGATATTATATTAGAATGATCCACCTTGGATACTCCAAAACCATTAATTCTATTAGATGTAGTCTTGAATCCTCTTCCTTAAATAGTTAAGCTATATTGTCCTGATATCTTTCCAACTTCTTTGAGAGATATCACTTCCATCCATGAGATTCAATTCTTCAATACTTTTTTCATTAACACCTTTACTAAAAAGATATTTTTTGGTACTCTTCATTCAACTAATGGGTAAGTGCACCAAGTTGTGGTGCCAAAAAGATGACACTATTTTTTTTCTTTGTAGTTTTAAATAGCGCACATGCACTATAGTGCGTGCGCACTATAGTGCGCACATGCTATAGTGTGTACGCACCATAGCGCGTGCACATTTTTTGAAAAATAAAATTTACAAAGTGCGTACGCGCTATTTGAAATTAAATTTAACAAGCTTTAAATAGTGCATGCGCGCTATAGCGTACACGCACTATATCGCACACACACTATTTAAAGATTTAAATTCTACCAAGCCTAACTTTTGGTTTTGCCTTGGGGATCCAAACCAAAGCTTTGGAGTCCATAAACTGGTCTGAGACATGTTTTGCTGCAAACATACAAAAAATGATTGATTTTTCTTGTGTGCTCTCCTTCTAGTTTCTTCATGGTTGAGCATCAATAAAATCAGGTTACATGACATTGTAGGTCTCTTTGTTAGCTACACAACCATATAATTTATTTTTAATTTGAACTATTTTAAGCCTTTCATCATTAATTTCTTTTGAATGTATGTCCATTTTTTGTCAAAAACCAACATGTACTAATTGGGTTGTAGATTTTAGCTTGTTCATCAAATTTTGAAACAACTTAGTTTTTTAGAAACTAGAATCCATTCTACACACTTTGAAAAAAAGAAGTTTTGATTTTAGATTAGTTTTCAATCATTTCTAGGGGGAGCACATAGATATTTCACATTTTTCGAATGTGTCTAATAAAAAAATTCATTAAAAAAAAAAATTCACATTATAAAATTACCCAAAAAATATGGGATAAACTACATAGTGTTAGGTAACTTTTGACTAGAGCGATTAAAGAATTTCAAAAAAAAGGTTAAAATTTTAGGGGGGCCACACTTTGTACTATGTTATGTTTTTCTGGAATAAACAACACCACTTTTTGTGGCCCCCTCTTTTGAGGACCTAAAACTAAACCATTTTGAAAAAAAAAATAGTAGTTTAGAAACTAGATTTAATGGACTATGACTTTTGTTTTTGTCATATCTTAAAATTTTGAGCGTAACTATCTTCAAATTCTTTTTGAAGTCTAGAAATTGCTGATTTCAGGAAAAAGGTGTCCACTTATACACCCCTTATGGCACCACAACTTGGTGCACTTACCCTAATGTTGAGTGTTTCTTTGTAGATTAAACATGGACCTAGAGACATCTTAAAAATAGCATCCCCTTTCATATCAAAAACTTTGTACTCCTTGTATCTATTAAGAAACAAGTCTTTCATGACATTCTAGAGAGCTACAACATTTTTACACGAACCCATAAACCATCTTAAAGTTGCCTATTTTAGAGTAGATGGAATGAACTTTAGCTTGTGGGCATTAGTTGTGTAGTGATGGCTCTGGCATAGGATGTCAAACTCAAAAAAGAAGGTCTCATGTTCTTAAGTAATAAGGCCATAGAATTTCTGCAAAAGAGACGATGGAATTTTCTTCAAGTTATTATTATCATGAATGTTAGGTATAGGAAAGGGAAAGATTGGTTGGTACCTTCTTGTCCTAGTTGGTAGATTACAAGTGCTAGATGTCTGTCTTGATATTTAGGTTCAGAAAAAGGGTCATTCAAGTGCAGTGAAGCTTCAAATGATGGTGTTAATGGAAATTATTCTTGGGCATCAACATATGAATTTTCAAGTGGTGGTTCTTTGGTAAATTGGTCTTCTTCTTGGTTCTCAACTTAGGGATCTTCTTGCTCAAGACATGGAATTTATTATATTTTGAAGGGCTTAATTCGAGGAAGGAAAATACCAATATGGTCTCTTCTTCTATACATACAAAGAAAATGAAAACATAACTTCTATACTATGACAAAACAAAAAAAAACCACCCTTGAGAAAGGTTTAGATTGACACCATCCCTAGGAATGGTGCCAAAAATGCTTAGTCAAGTGATCTGTTTGGAAACTAGAGTTTTGAAATCATTTATTGGATATCCTAAGTAGCACCCAAGTAGCTAATTGAACTCATTTAATTTATCAACTAGGGACATAGAATTGAAATGGTATCTACAAAGTATGTGCTCTAAACACTCCTAATTGTCATTCCTAATCTATGAGAATAAAATTGCTAGACTTAATAGAAGTAGAAATACTGAATTAAGCATAGAATTAAGAAAATTAATCTTGGGGTGCAAGATTTTAATTACAAATAGGATTCTACATTATTTTCCTTTGTTTCAAGAAAAACCAACAATATTACTAATGGATGAAACAGCAACAAAGTTCTATCTATTCTAAAAGGAAACAAATAGAATGCTCATACTAACTAGATTCAAACACCAAGTAGCCCCCCTTGGATAAGTAAATGATTATAAACTCAAGATAAAGTTTTTAGAGCTAGTGTCATGTCCCCTTTTCAAATAATTAAAAAATAATAAACTTTGCTAAGGCAAACAGGCTCCAATAAGGTGAAGTTTCGGAAAAAGGGGCTAATCTTTGGAAACCAATGGAATAATAAATAAAAATTATTATTAAATTATATTTTATTAACCCCTCTTGGACGTGAGTTAGGGTTATGCCCTCTTTCAAGGGGTTTGGAGGCATTTTGGGCTCATTCCACAACTTGATTTTTGCTAATTTTCTTGTTGTTCTTCAGAGGCTGCCAAACCTGTGGAGAAGGAGACCCAAGAATGGGAGTTTGCAAGTTTCCAGGAAGGCTAAGGATGGGAGTTTGAAGCCATTCCATGTGCATGCTCATACAGAGTTTGCCTTTGTGCTGAATAGTGCTGATTTGTGGGTTTTCGGGTTTGTTTTTGGTTTGAGTTTGGTGTTTTCAGTTGAGTGTTTCATATCAGTTTGGGTTTCTACTGTATTTCAGACTTTAAGATGTTAAAATAGAGCTAAATATATGTATTGGGTTGTGATTAAATTTTTGAGATAGTTTATGAGTGTTTTTGTGATGTTTTCGGGCATTGTGTGTTAATTTCGGGAGCCCGATTGAGCATAGTTTTGTCCTACATTTGTGAGCTGTTGTGTAAAGGCTATACAAATCTGGAAATGTCATTTTGTAGGCTTTTATGCTGCTGAAATTTCTGTAAAAACGTCCATTCTCAGATTTATTAATAATTTGTAAAGTTGTGAAGTTTTTTGGCACTAATTTGGACATACCCGATTTGGGTTTTATTGGAAAATTGGCAGATCTTTGTAATATTGGTTGTTTGATTTTAAAAATTAGATTTGAGGCTGGAAATACCATGCAAAATCAGTAAAGGGACATTTTAGTGGTATCAGAGCCATGATCTTGCCAGCCTGAGGGTTTGTAGAAGTTGCATGTCAATTTTAACAACTACCCAGATCTTGCATGTCAGTTTTGACAACTACCCAGATCTTGCATGTCATATTTTATGGTTGCATGTTGCTTCTAATTAGTTGCATGTCAAAATTTATGATCGCATGCAACTAAGTGAAAGAGAAAAAAGATATTTGCAACGAGAAAAGAATAAAGAAATTTTGATCAAACCCCTAGTTGAAAGCAAAAGTACAAAATCCAAGGAAGAAAAAAGTATGGCTGATCTAGATGAGATGGAAAAGAAATTCTTCCAAGACATCCAAAATACTCAGAAGCAAACAGTGGATGGTTTGGCAGAAACTAGAGAGTTTTTGCGAATATTGAAAGAAAAATTACAAGGAGTTGCATCTATTAATGAGAAAGGGAGCACTTCAGAGGAGCCAAGAAATGGGAGATCCACACCATCTAAATGAACCAAAACTATTTTCTTGCCTACAGATGAGCCGCTAGTACCAAATCCAGCCATTAATCTAGTGGAAGAGGTTACAGGTAACTTGATTACATTAAGAGCTACTTACAATGGCTTAGATGATGACTTTCACAGTTTAGTTCCTTTTAGAGAATATGTGGATATGATGAACACTTTGATGCCCAAGAAAGAGAATAGGAGGGAGCATGACACAAGTGGAAGAGAGCTCAAAAATAAAATAAGCAAGTTTACAGCACCTACTTTTGATGGAACAAATAAAATTTCAGCTAGAGCATGGCTACAAAAATTACAAACTTTCTTCACACTTAACCCCATGAAAGAGAGTGATGCTATTCAATTTGCAAGTCTACACTTGGAAGATGCAGCCTATGATTGGTGGTATCTTGGAATGACTACTCAAGGTCACGATCAGGTAACTACATTTGAAGATTTCAGTCAAAGAGTGATAGATAGATTTGACCTCAAGGATGATGAAGAGTACTTTAAAGAATTGTCAAAGTTGAAGCAAACCAAATCAGTTAATGAGTATATAGAAGAATTTCAAAAAGTGGTTGTTATGGTACCTGATATGAGTGAAAAGAAGATTGTTTATCTTTTTCTTGATGGTTTAGAAGATTCTGTTAAGGGTTTGGTTAAGGCTTTCTCACCCTCAACCTTACAGGAAGCTATCAAAAGAAGCTTGCAACTTGAAACTTGCGTGCCTATGAAATCAATCACTAATCAAAAACCCCCAAATCTTTGGCAACATAAGGGAAATTTTCAGAAAAAGACTTTCCTAACACTACCACCAAAAGATGTGACAACTGTGGCAAAAAAGAAGGTAGATGAAGAGACTAGGAGTGAATTACGAAGGAAAAAGCTTTGCTTTACTTGTAGACAACCATGGGTTCCAGGAAATAGATGTTTGGGGAAAGGTCAAGTGCACTATATTGAAGTTGCTTCAGAATCTGATTCAGATGAGCATGAGGAATTTCATGATACTAAGGAGGAGGTAGAAGAAGAGAAAGTAAAAGAAATCAGCAAGGATGGCACTTTAGCAACATTATTAGGAGTCCCAAGATACCATCCCTTCCAAATTCGAGGGGTACTAGCAGGGAAAAGGTTGACCGTTCTTCTTGATAGTGGGGCAACTCACAATTTTATTGATGAGGGATTTGTCATGAAAAGAGGGCTTAAAGTAGAAGATTTTGAGCGATTCAATGTTACTGTAGCTGATGGATTCACTATGCCTTGCACACGGGTGGTGAAACAACTCAAGATGACCTTAGGAGATTATGAGTTATGTGATGACTTCTATGTGGTTGGTATTGGGGAGACAGATCTTGTATTGGGTGTTCAATGGTTGTACTCTATCGGAGGCTATTACATGAACCATCAAACTATGGAGTTTAAATTTCATTCCAATGGGAAAGAAGTCATATTGAGAGGGTTATCGAATGGAGCACCTAAGGCGGTCTCTGCAAAGAGGACAGAGAGGACTTTTTGAAGAGGACAAGTAACATGGGCAGCAGGAATCATAATCCAACCAACAAGCTCTCCAAAGAATCAAGGTAATTTCCATTTTGAAATTCAAAATATTCTTGATAAGAATAGTATAGTTTTCAATGATTTGCCTCCAAGATTACCACCAGATAGAGGTTTTGAGCATGTTATAGAGTTAGAACAAGGTGCCAAACTATTAAAGAACTCCTGGACTTGGGATTCATAAGGCCTAGCTCTAGTCCATTTGCATCATCTGTGGTACTTGTCAAGAAAAAGGATGGTACAATGAGAATGTGTATAGACTACAGGGCTCTAAACAAGAAGACCATAAAAAATAGGTATCCCATACCACGCATAGATGAACTCATTGATGAGTTACATGGTGTTGTATACTTCTCAAAAATTGACTTAAGATCGAGCTACCATCAAATCCGAATGAGGAGTGAAGATGTGGAAAAGACTGCTTTCATATGTCACTATGGGCACTTTGAATTTCTTGTTATGCCATTCGGACTCACTAATGCACCTGCAACATTCCAATCTTGTATGAATAAGGTATTCAGTCAACATCTTCAAAAATTTGTTTTGGTATTTTTCGATGATATCTTGATATACAGTAAAACATGGGAAGAGCATCTAAAGCACATAGACACTATTTTGGAAATCTTTGAGCAACAATCCTTCTATGCTAAGCTATCTAAATGTGAGTTTGGTTTGATAGAGATCCTATATTTGGGACATATTATAAGTTCTAAAGGAGTATAGGTTGATCAACAAAAAATCTAGGCAATTTTGGATTGGCCTCCACCCACTAATCTTACACAGTTGAGAGGTTTCTTCGGGTTGTGTAGCTACTATAGCAGATTTGCCAAGGGATTTTCTCAGCTTGCTGCCCCCTTGACTGATTTGACAAAGAAAGCAGCTTTTTTTTGGACAGAAGAGGCACAAAAAACAATTGATAAGCTTAAGGAGGTAATGAGTTCATGCCCTGTGCTTGCAATTCTAGATTTCTCTTTACCTTTTGTTGTTGAATGTGATGCTTCTGGAGAAGGTATAGGGGCTGTCCTAACTCAAAGGGGACATCCAATAGCATTTGAGAGTAGAAAATTAAATCAATCAGAGAAAGGTTACTCCATCTATGATAAGGAAATGTTGGCAATCATGCATGCACTTCATAAGTTTAGACAATATTTGGTATGTGGGAGATTCATTGTAAAGATAGACCATAATAGCCTCAGGTTCTTCTTGAACCAAAGGGATTTGAATGATCTTCAACAAAAATGGGTAAGCAAATTGCAAGCTTATGATTTTGATATTGAATACATGAAAGGAAAGAATAATGTGGTTGCTGATGCTCTCTCAAGAAAGCCCACTTTGTGTTCCTTATCATTTATCTCTGCTGATTGGAAAGTCTCCATAATTTTAGAGTATGCTAAAGATTCATTTGCCACCAAGATTTTGGATAAGTTAGTGGATGATAACAAGTACAAGGTTGTTGATGAATTGATTTATTACAAGAATAGGATCTTCTTAGTGCCAGGGTCAAAAACTAAGGAGAGGATATTGAGGGCCTTTCATGACACACCTTTGGCTGGTCATCAGGGATACTTCAAGACATACAAGAAAATTTGAGAGCAGTTTTCATGGAAGGGTATGAAGCAGGATGTCCTTAAACACATTAAGGAATGTATGGTATGCCAACAAAGCAAGAGTGAGCAAAATTTTCCTGCAGGGTTGTTGCAGCCACTTCCTATTCCCGAACAAAAATGGGAAAGTATTTCCATGGATTTCATCACTGGGTTTCCCAAGGTTCAAGGTAAGGATTGCATATATGTGGTGGTAGATAGAATAACTAAGTATGCACATTTCTTTCCTATCACATCTGATTTCAAGGCATCACAAGTGGTCGAATTGTTCTTCAAGGAAATTTTTAGATTACATGGTTTGCCTAGAAATATTGTTAGTGATCGGGACAGTAGATTCCTCAGCTCTTTTTGGAAGGAGCTCTTTCATTTGGTACGAACTAAACTCACTCCCAGTACTAGCTATCACCCTCAAACAAATGGACAAACAAAGATAGTTAATAAATGGATAGAGGGATATTTGAGGAACTATGTTTCAAATCAACAACATGCTTGGGTGAAATGGCTACACCTAGGGGAGTATTGTTACAATACATCTCATCACATGTCTATTGTTATGCCTCCTTTTCATGCTCTTTATGGTTATGATGCCCTTTCCTTTGTTGATCTAATACTTTCCGATAGCAGAGTACCCGCAGGCAGTGATTTCATCAAGCAAAGCCAAGACATAATAAGGTCCCTCAAGGATAATCTACAACATGCACAGAACCAACAAAAGATATATGCTGATAGGAAAAGGATTGAAAGATCTTTTGAGGTGGGAGATTTGGTATTTTTTAGGTTGCAGCTATATAAGCAAACCACCTTGAAGAGGAGTGGGGCAGAGAAACTTAAGCCAAGGTTCTATGGGCCTTATAAAATCATCAAGAAGGTAGGAGAGGTAGCTTATGAATTGGAGCTCCCACCAAACAGCAAAATACATAATATTTTTCATGTATCTTGCTTAAAGAAGGTTCTAGGCCAGCAAACCATAGTATCTACAGAATTACCACCTCTTGATGATGAAGGGAAATTAGTTTTGATACCAGAAGAGATTTTGGATACAAGAGAGAAAAGGTTGAGAAATAGGAGCGTCATAGAGCATTTGGTCAAATGGAAAGGATTACCACTAGAGGATGCAACTTGGGAAGGAGCACATATTCTTGAGAATTCCAACCTTCATTGCTTGAGGAAAAGCAATATTTGGGAGGGGAGGACTTGTCATGTCCCTTTTTCAAATAATTAAAAAATAATAAACTTTGCTAAGGCAGGCAGACTCCAAAACGGTGAAGTTTCGAAAAAAGGGGCTAATCTTTGGAAACCAATGGAATAATAAATAAAAATTATTATTAAATTATATTTTATTAACCCCTCTTGTATGTGAGTTAGGGTTATGCCCTCTTTTAAGGGGTTTGGAGGCATTTTGGGCTCATTCCACAACTTGATTTAAATGCTAATTTTCTTGTTGTTCTTCAGACGCTGCCAAACTTGTGGAGAAGGAGACCCAAGAATGGGAGTTTTCAGGTTTCCAGGAAGGCTAAGGATGGGAGTTTGAAGCCATTCCATGTGCATGCTCATACAGAGTTTTCCTTTGTGCTGAATAGTGCCGATTTGTGGGTTTGAGTTTGGTGTTTTCAGTTGAGTGTTTCATATCAGTTTGGGTTTCTGCTGTATTTCAGACTTTAAGATGTTAAAATAGATCTGAATATATGTATTGGGTCATGATTAAACTTCTGAGATAGTTTATGAGTGTTTTTGTGGTGTTTCCGGGCATTGTGTGTTAATTTCGGGAGCCCGATTGAGCATAGTTTTGTCCTACATTTGTGAGCTGTTGTGTAAAGGCTATACAAATCTGGAAATTTCATTTTGTAGGCTGTTATGCTGCTGAAATTTCTGTAAAAATGTCCATTCTCCAATTTATTAATAATTTGTGAAGTTGTGAAGTTTTTTGGCACTAATTTGGACGTACCCGATTTGGGTTTTATTGGGAAATTGGCAGATCTTTGTAATATTGGTTGTTTGATTTTAAAAATCAGATTTGAGGCTAGAAATACCATGCAAAATCAGTAAAGGGACATTTCAGCTAGAACTATCATTTTTATTGATATTGAACCATCAACATTATAAACTAAAAATAAAAGACTATATATTGAATGCTTTTCAATCACTTCTTAACTAACTCAAGAGGATTGAATTAACAAGTTATTTATAACATATAAGGAAAACCATCTTCCCTAAATCTAGGATCCCTCAAAAAATGGGGACTCAACAACATCATTAATGAAATACGTCAATGTATAATACATTCTTCTTAATTGAACAAGAGCTCATCAAATATTGTGTGCCATAATTTTTGATTTGCATGCAAGCAGTTGACAGTTGCATTGCCCTGATCCCCAACTGAACCATTGGTATAGGGAAGCCACATGAACCTATGATTAATTCCCTTGACCCTCCCTCTTCTAATCCTCTTTTAATTTCTCCTATAAATGATTATTATACATTCCAAATATCATTACATATATCCATCTCAATAACTCACAGAAAGCATTGATGCATAGATAGATTAATCCTTGATAATGACATGACTACCAAAACCTACCCCTTAAAAGTTTGAAGGAATAAACTATTCTATCTAAATTATACACACATGATCCCATTTTTCACATATAATTTCTAGCTATAGCATTATAAACCATATGGTGTGTTTAAAACAATATCAGAGAATAGTAATTATAGATTTATATAGAGTAAATAATTAAAAGCATTTGAACTTAAAAATAAGAAGACCCTTGAAATAACCATAAAAACCATAAAAATATACTATTTCATAGCCCTATTAGTCATCCTATTTTGAAGATAGTTCAACTGTACTTAGTACATCCCTAAACTGTACTAATAGTTTTTCAAGATTATAAGGGCATTATAGATTCCAAGCTGAAGAGCTTTTCAAAAGGTAGGCTAAACCAATACATGTTATGTAGATAATTTATTCTTTATTCATTCAAATGCCCTTTTTTCCTCATCTTTCTAGTTAAATTTATTTTCATCCCAACATTAAAATAATCCAATAATGGAGCACAAATTTCACTAAAATTTCTATAAATTTGGATATGTCAATGTAAACTTCTAACCTCTATACCTATTTTAGGGGTAGGCAATTTAAGGACAGATTCAACCTTGGTCTATTATATCTTTAGTGTTGATAAAAATTATTCAATTGTATATTGTCATTGATGTCACACATGTTATACTCTAACCAAGTACTGCCAATTGTAACCGAGTAGAACTTCAAAAATAAAGACAAGTTCAATGATTAGTTGTAACCAATCTCATTCAATCATTGAAGGATTCATATATAAACTAAGCTAGGTCAATCACCAAAGGGTTTCAGTGTAAATTGAGTCAAGTCTATTAAGGAACTCAATGGTAATAGAGTGACCTAGTTTTAGTTCAAGCCAACTTGCATCATAATAAATTTGTTGGTTATTTGGTCTATGAAATCAAAATTAATGAATGTTATTATTTATGTGTAAGGGTATTTAAGTGAAATTGAGATTGTATTTCATATATATGAAAGGTCAAGTTGTGGGTTGAAATATGGAAGTTGTGGAAAGAGAATACGATGTGAATGAAGAAGCATATTTGATTAAGGTAAGAACATACAAAGAACTAAAAAGAATGTTTTGGTCAGGAAGGATCCAAAGGATAAAGCATAACAATGTTCTAAATTTATAATCCAGTTGCTTCATCAATTAGATCAATCATTGTTAGTCTCTAACAACTGTAACAATGAAGAAATCTCTTAATAGAGTTGACTTGGTCGTCATTTTGTAAATTCTCTAACAAGGTGGAATTTCTAGGTTGAAGTGTCTTAAGACCTCTAACAAGGCTACTCCTAATAGGGTTATTTTAATCCTTTAATAGGGTCACACCTAATAGTGTTTTTTGTAAACTTTAATAGGGTTGGCTCCTAATAGGGCTCACTTTAGAAGAGTAAAAAGTCGTAACTAGTTGCATTCCAAGGTGGTTTTCCCAAATCGGGTTTCCTTGTTAAATCTATATCTCTTATGTTCATGTTATTTTCTTATTGCCTTATGTTTCTATAACTAAGTTACTAAATGTTAATACACATTAACATTTTGAGATTTCTTTGCTAACCGAGTTGTAGTGGATTGCTTATTCTAACTAAGCCATGAGTTATGAGTGATTTTGTATCAAAATCTAAGGGATTTGAAATTTTTTTAATGGTAATTGATTCACCCCTCCCCTCTTAGTTACCCTTCTTATATTTCCAACAATTGGTATCAAAGTGATTGGTGCTTTTAGAAAAGGTTTCAAGGACCTAAGCTAAAGATCAAGATGTCCTACATAAGGAAGATTCCTAAGTTGAACAAAGATAATTTCAAAGCATGGAAGGAACTCATGAAGTTGCATTTGGGAACCATTGGAGATATAAGACTAAAATTCTTAGAGAACCAATATGTGGCACATCTTGATCCTTTGACTGTGGATCAAATGGTAGATAAGAATAATCACAACACAATGATGATTGCCATTTCTTTTGCTCTCAATTATTTTGAATTTAATGAAGGAAAAGATACTACTTATGAAATGTGGAACAAGATACAAAAGATCTAACGAGGAGATGACAATGTAAGTAGATTAAAAGAAGGAAGTCTAAGAGGCCAATTTGATTAGATTAAGTTGAGACAACATGAAAAAAATTGTGTTGGTTCTTTAAAAACCTAATAGTTTTTAGAAACCAAATACTGGGATATAGATGAAAAAACTTAGTCTAAAGATTAGCTAATTCTTATATTCAACTATACTTATCCCAAATTTGGACCAAATTTCAATAGAGCACAAAGACTCTCTACACTTTAGGCTCTACAAGGCCAAGGAAGGTGCACTGCAGGGATTGGAATGACTGGTTATTTGATATTCTTTCTTTAAAATTCATTCACTCAAACTTCTTTTTAGATCTATCCCCTATAGAAAGAAAGGTAATCAATCTTCTAGATTTGTGATAAACTCCTTGATCATAGTAGCCAACTCTAACTAAAAGGAAAGCTATTGCAAATAAGTAATGACCAATAATTACATTCTTTGTTATAGAAAGTAAATATTGATTTTGATTTAAATGTACTTTTTGTAACCAAATAATTGCATCAATTTGCATCACAACTCATGACTAGTGCCTTATCCATTGCTATATAGAGTCACACAAGTAAATAATTGACCTATTTAATTGACTTGCAATTAAATTTACCAACTGTTAACTGTACAATGCATTCTTATGATATCCCTCTCATGTGTCTAGAAACCCTACCAATTTATGGAATCATTTACTCAATTCCTTGTGTTGAAAAAAATATAAAATAAATAAATTGACATACAACCTATCCTAGCTGCATTAATTTTTATGAACATTTCTCATCCAATCCCAAAAAAACATGCATATGAAAATTGAGATAGAACTTAGAGACATAGATATTTAGAACTCCCTCTTTGTATTAATATTATTTGAAAATAATACATCATTGATGTAATTCTCAAAATATAACTCAAAATATGACAAATCCTATCATTCACTTTTCATTATGTATTTATAAGTATGCAAATTTGAAACAACATATCATTGACACAAAAATTGGACTGACTACAAATAGCATAAACAATAAAAATTACATAGACTTTGGACCATCACTCAACATCTTGGAAATCATTTTATAATAAATATTGCAGTAAGCTTTAGATGGGAAGATAGATGTCAAAATTCTACAAGAAATAAAATACAAAGATGTTTCTATACTGTTACATCACAAACATTCTTTGTACTTTGATCAAAATTAGGATGCAGTTACAAAATTGGTAGATGACACTTTTTGCAGATATCTTGAACATATTTATGTTTGTCTTTAACTACCTATTTCTTTCCTTGCCTTTTCATTATCCTTTTTTGCCCCTTCTTCCTTTAAGTCAAATCCTTGAATTGTCTAATCACTTTCACCAGATGGTATGGACTTTATATCTACTATAACTTCCTAGATAGCAATATTGGTGTCCACATCAAGCCAAGTTGCATCGCTACTAGATATAATTATTCAAGGTGATTTCTCCACTTTGCATCTATTAAGGAATTGAACTCTAAATTTTTTTTTGACATTTCAGCCTCTACCTTATATAGCATGTCTATTAGATCATACACTACCACCAAACTTGCCTCATCATTGCAATATACCAAGAATCTAGGATGAGCCAAAATATTGTCAAAAGAAACTGATTGTTCCATCCAATCCTTAAATTCTCCATCTCTATCCAAAATTGTGGGCACAAAATTGGGTGTTCCTATGGAAATTGTTTTCATTTTATTCTAAATTAATTACAACTTGCCAGCAAAGAAACCATTCAGATCATTTACTTTATTTTTCATTTTATCAGAATTGATAATCATTACCTTTGGAAAATCTTTCTTTTGTGTCAATAGAGGTACAAGATTATCAAAAAATTGGGTGTTGGGACCCCATGTATCGAACACTTGTATTTAGATCCCTACAAGATTACAATGCACATTTTGTGAAACAAGTTTCAATGCATTTATCTTGTGCACCAACAAGTTCTTGATAGTTCTAAATTCAATTTCCTTGCTAGATTCCAAATCTTCTTCATCAACTACCATGGTCTGGCCTATCACATCCTCTGTCTCAAGTCTTTGGCCCTATGTTTGTATGTCCTGATCTTTAACCTCTTTGATGGACCTGGTAGTCATTTTCAAAGTCACTATTAATTTCATTCTCCAACTATAGGTTTCTTCATTCTAAAACTAATGCCTCCTAGTTTTAATGTACCACTCATAGGCATCTTCTAGTTGTTCCTCTTGTGCATCTATCCTATTTTTACCGATCATTGCTACTGAATTTTGTGGTCCATAAATCTAGCTACTCAGAGCAGAGTGCGTATTCTAGAATATAATATTTTCTTTAGGGGAAACTTTAATTTCCATAATAGTAGGCTTCTAGTTTTCTAGAGCTAAGCTCCATATTGCCATAGTTTGGGCATCAATTTTATACCCAGAGTCTCTAAATTTCCCCCTCTGATTCTCATCTTCAAAGTGTATGGTTCTTTCTTTTCTTCTCATTTGATCTAATAAAAATAAAGAATATATATCCCATCCTAGGAAGACAATCATACCACTTCTCTTCACTAGCTCTTTGGCTTCTTCCATAGTGAGGTTTTCACTAGTAGGGTCATATTCCTATAGTTTCTAAAACATCTTAACAACTACTTCATCCAAGTCACCTAGCTTCATTTGTAGGGATAACTTATTTTGTTTCAATTTTAATAGAAAACCCTTGAATTCTTTTGTTTTGGTGAACTTATCATTGCTTATGAATTCATTTGCCTCTATGATCTTGTCATCAAGCATTCGGGCTTCAAGCTCAATATTTTTGACTCTTTTACATCATTAGTGGCTGGATTTATTAGAAAATTTATTCTCACAATATCAAACTACTGGCTACCACTTGGAAGAGTTTGTAATGCTTTTTGTGTAGCCTTTGGTGGAATCTCCACCATTTTCTACTTCTTATTTATTTTTTGGGCACACTCTAAATGATCTTCCTATTTTCTTCATCATCATTGACTTCTATCACAATGTCCTAATAAGAAGACTTAGGATCTACTCTTTTCTGGATCTCTTTAGGCACTTGAGCTGAAATTTCATCAAAACTTTCAACACACTTATCCAATCTGGCTTAGTACTCCATCTCATGATAAAATCCCTTGAAAGATGGATCTACCTTCTTCATCTCTTGCTCAAAAGCTACTACATCCCTAAATTTAATTATTCTTTCCCTCCATACATATTCATCCAATCTGTTAGAAATGACATCCTCCTCCCATTAAAATTTTGTTGGAGATAAGGTATAACTCCTCATTCTCTTCAAGGCATTCCTAACTACATTCTATGGGTCATAGATTCAAGCAGGGGTCATTGAAAATTAGTATTCTATAAGGAAAGCATCATTTTCCTCAATTGTATTCTTTCCTATCTCAAATTATCCTACTTTGGTACAACTACATAAGAAATCCCCCTTCTTCATAGCTTTCCCTAAATATTCTATGTTTAATGAAATTAATAGCCATAATAATTTTACAATTCCTAACCTCTCTGGCACAACATTTGGAAGAGGATGGGGGTCTAAGAGCATACAAAAACAATAATAATATTATATTCTTAAAAAAGAAAAACACTACCCCAATGATGTCCTATCTATTTTCCCACACCAAAACACAAATTTGGCTTAACTATCTTCTTCACACTATGTGGTATTCTTTCATTAAAAGTTCCTATCATCTTTAATACAAGGTGTACAAAGTCATTATAGAAAGAAATAAAATTAGAATAAGGGTATAATATTTTCCATATCGTAGTCCATCTTTGTATGGGTAATCTTTCTCCCCACTCCTCTATGCACTCAAAAAAACTCTAATAAAAAAGATCTACATTTTCTAGGAACAATATTAGATGCATGAGCATGGATTAGTGAAAGAACTTGAAATTCTCCAATATTCCCTCCTTATTAGCACCAATATTCCCTCCCTATTAGCAAAAATTTCATCATGAATTTTGGTGATGATGTAGTCAACAAAATCATATCCCAAATTTGTGTTGAGATCCTAAATGTTTAATACCATGATGTAGTGTGCACCAATAGCATATATGGTTCCATCTGAACCTAGGGTTTTGTTCAAAGAAAAGACAATATTCTTCATATAATTCTAAAAGAACTCAAGAGGCATGGATTTATCCTCTTCCTTTTTCTTTGGTATTTCCCACTTCTCTTTGTGTACTTGAGGGATGTGCCTAGTTATAACCCTACCCATGTAAAAATTCTTGTGGTTTTTTAAATTTTCATTGAATGTTTCTATGTCAATTGGCAATGACATAGGGCCTCCCAAGTTAAATACTTTAATGAATGTCTCCTTATCAAATGCTAAGAAGATACTCCTATCCTTCCAATGAAATGACTTGTTGACTGAGTTGTAACATTTTATCAATGCCTTCATTAGGTTGACATCCACAAAGACCAATGATATGATTAACTTTACCAAGTTCCTATTCCAAGGGTTACATATTGGGACCTTCTAACAAACACTTTACTTGGGTCTTAACTAAACTAACATATCAAAGAAATATAGTTATACGTCATTTTTATAGGAAAATAGTTATATCAGTTACGTTCATGTGATTGAGAGTAATGGTTACAATTAGTTAAACATAAATCTCATAGCTAACAATTGAAAAAATCATCAATGAATTTACCAAGGAAATTAAAATTTACATACCACAAAATTCAAAACTAAAATTAGTCTAGGAATGCTTTTACAAATACCCAGGTCAATCCACAAATACCATGTACAATCAAATGATAATTACCATTAAATACCACCCAAATGATGATTTACCATCAAATACAACTATATTAATTAGGGAATCAATTAACATTGGATCATTTAGGACATCACATACCACTATATTAATTAGGGTATCAATTACCATTGGATCATTTATGACATTAGATATTGCTATATCAATTAAGGAATCAATTACTATTGGATCATTTAGGACATTAGATACCACTATATCAATTAGGGTATCAGATACCACTATATCATTCAGGGCATCAAATACTACTATATCATTTAGGACATCATATACCACTATATTATTTGGGGCATAAAATACCTTTGTTTCATTCTTTTTCTTCCTATTGCTAACTATGGCAATAACATAAGATTGGAAGATATGCTCATAATCATTATTCTTATAAATGAAAGACTGAAATAACAATCCTATAGATATATTTCATATTTAGTTGGAAGGTCAAGAAATCTAATTGGTTACCAATTACATTGACGAGAAAGGTTGCTTACATCAAAGGAAAAAAATAAATTCAATGATATAACTTAATCCATCATATCTCCTACTTGTATAAATATCATGAAAGTAAAAATACTTGTTATCAATAAATGTTTGAATGCTCATCTTGTGGAGAGGGGAAACATGGCCAGTGGCTTAACCACCCAACCATGGACCTTCAACTTTTCCCCATGCTTTCTCTAAATAGAAAGGCCCTCCCTACCTAGAATAGACATGGAGTTCACCTTGTTGGCCACTAAGCATCCTGACACTTAATCACACCACTCAACTTGACAACAGAGAATGAATTTGACATGCATAAGCTATTAAATGATTTTCCTTTGTTAAAATGATATATAGTTGTTATATCTAATTCTAATTCTATATTATTATAGATTTTTTTATCACCTTTTCACCTCTTCCTTCGCCATACAACTGGGTGAGTCCGTCATTTTTATATCTCAAAGTAAACCAACACTAATCCTTAGCTAGTGTATGAAAATTACATGTTCTAGCATATAATCAACTTTTATAACTTGAGGAAAATAATATTAAGACTTAAAAAAATACAAATTTGATTCTCTCATATAGCAGTAAATATTTAAAGATGTATAGACTTGACATGAACAATTGATCTTGATTCCATATGGGAATAACTGGCTCACTGAGAAACTATTCAGTGCCACCAAAAAAAGATGAAGTTTAGTATTTAATGGAAATATACCTTACTATTGTAAGTACAAATGCAGTAGTAATTTGATAAATAAAATACATTTATCATTCGATTATGGAAAGTTGACCACATAACCTAGTTTTTGGAAGAAGGGAGAGTCTTGGTTGGATGCTAACAATCCAGTTCTTCCACTAGAGTAATTATGAATGCATAGCTCTGAGTGACTAACAATTGTGACTTTTAGTAGAGGTATAAAGGAGAAGGTAAGGATGTGAGAAATACTACAGAGATAAATCAGAAATAGAATAGGGAGACAAAATCAGTTCTTCATCTGAGTTTCTCATGGCTCCCAAATATATAGAGGCATTTGATTTCCCAAAGGCTTCCAAGAAGTCATAACTCTTAAAGAAACATTTCTCCTTCTTGGATGCCAATTTAATATGCCAAGTGTGCATTTTGGTTTCTAGTAAAGAAAATAAATAAATAAATATGGAAAAGAACGTGAAAGGTTACAAATCAAAAGAATAATATAAACATATTTATTTACTTACACATAATTTTACATGTAAATAAATATTTTATTAAGATGAAACATATTAAATGTTTATCCAATGTCGTACCTTTTAAATACATATATCTAAATACATGTTTCATCTTGGAAGATTTATTTTATCTTCTTGTACATGCATTTAAATGTACATATTAAATAGATAAAATCTTGTATAAAAATAATACTATGATATCACCTTTAATTTATATCTATGTACATGTACATAAATATGTAGTATAATGATGTGGTAGAAAAGTCAATCAAAAGCCATTCGAGGTACACATTAATTAAGTTAAAATGATTAATATTTTAAATGTTTATTTAATAGCTCATGCATATCTAATGTGTGTATCATGCTATGTGGTCACTAGGTCCCATAGTGATTCATGATTCATACCCATTTGCCTAGTGATGGTGATGTTCCTATGTCCAATTCTTTTCTAATAATGCTTCCACCCCTTCGATGTGCTCCCTACAAGGAAATTCTCTATAGTTAACTCATATTATCATAACAAGTTATTAATCATAAATAATCATAATAGCTAACCACCTTTTCAATTCCATGTATTCATGATAAATAATCAACTTACATGTTATCTTCATATGAAATTATAATGAATAACCATCTTACCATTTCATAGGATTATAAAAAATTTAACTATCAACTGACTTCATGTAAACCTCAATGGCTATATGATCATTTTAAATTGGGTTGAAAATTGGGATGTAATAGACCTTCTCTATCCTATTCTTGTAAAAATACTAGAATAGTTTACTGTCATTTCTAGAAAGCACCTCTGCATCTCTACAAAATGCATAGGGATCCCATAAAGCATGGTCATTTGCAACTTGTGAATTTGAAGAACTAGGTAGAATCTACATACCTTCATCGATGAATGGGATAGGCATTTTCCCTTTTGAAGTGAATTCTTTAAGTACCACTTCTGCTATTAGTTCCCCTTCTTTTTGCACCATTTCTAGAAAATAGTCTCAAGTATTCTAAATGTTGGATGCTAGAAATTTACTCAAATTCACTCTACAACTCTATCTCTACTTTGAGAAATCAAAAAATCATGCAACTCATGATGAAAATATCTATACTTTTTAGAATTTATGTATTTCTGCAAAAGGGAGCATAACATTAATGTGCTCAAATCCTACACATGTTAAATCCTTAAAAAGCTAGTAGTGTCTTCACTTTTTCAATTATCCATGCTTCCAACTTATATTTTTCCGTCCAGCTCAAACATGGTCATTTAAAACTATTTTATGCACCATGATTTTCATCTTCTCTTTATCCATGATTTAGACCATGCAAAGAGGGCTATCTCTATTGTTTTGCAACTTTGCTACTTGAATTTCTAACTGCTATATCAAGCCTATGATGTTGTGCTTCCCTTTAATCATCACTTCACAATTCTATTTCACTATTGACTATTTGGGCTTGTAAAACTATGATCTCTTCATTTTATTCTTTATTTCTACTTTGTAAATCTTTCTTTCTTCATTATCTTAACTATTGAAATGTAGTGATAATTATCAAGCTGGCTACCTTGCACCTTTGCCATGGTCTAGGACTTAATGTTTCTTTTCTTGCGAGGTTGCCTTCACATTTTCACTAATTATCACCATGTTTCATGGCTTCCTTTCCATAAAGCATAACTACCACTAAAACCTTGTGATATTGCACTAGGCTTTATCTCTAACACTCCATAAGATTTTTGCCACTTCACAACTCAAAACTTTACTGTAACCCAATCTCTTCCAATGGTGTAATATCTTACTTCTTTAACTATCAAATGCTCCATGTAACTTTGCAACTAAACATAACTATTTATGGCTTAACTACACAAGGCTATGATATGCTAACTTTTGAACCTTCGCAACTAAGATTTTTTATTGACCTTGTTGACTGGTGAGAAGGTGAAAACTTCTTTTACTCCTTGATCTCTTTGTTGCAACTATTTACTGCTCTACTTGTCTAACATTGTGAAGTGGTGAAATGCTTCAAGATAACCTTTTTTGTGACCTTGCAATTCAATATATCTTGATTGTGTTGCCAAATGTAATGTTGTGATAACCACTTTAACTTTAATCCTTTCATTTTTCATAGTCTCACATCCTCAAATCTTAACCATTTCTCTAACCCTACAAAGATGTGATCATGAGCATTTTAGTATTTCACCACTTTAACCATAATTTATCAATAACTCCTTACGAGGTTGTGATTTATTTGACCTTAATTGTATTGACTCTTCATAGTTTTTCTACTTGAAATTTCTTCAATGTCTTTTCACCAGTGACATTGTGATAACCTTTTAAAGTTAACTATTTCTTTCAATCTCAACCTTGTAACTTGAAATCCTAACTCAACACTTATCCCTATGAAGCTGTGATTACATGTTTTCGCATGATCACCACCTTAACTATGGATTACACTTAACCACTATTGTCATATTATGATCCTTTGTGACTTATATTTTATGCTTAATATGATTGGTTGTGATCATGTGACAATTCAAAATTTTAGTGCATGGTTCTAAATTGTTTCATCACAACTCAAAATATCTTAAGCTTGACAAGGCTTGTGACCTTGAGATCAATAGTTGATCACATCTCTACAACTTAAATGTTATATTTAACCTTAATAGTTGTGAAGTTTCACTAACTACATTGACAACTATTTTGCATCTTTCCATCATTCAAAATAGTTAGTAATATGAAAGGAGCAATCTTGCTATTGAAACACTTCTGCAACATCGCAACTTAAAAGAACTAAGAGGGTCGAAATAGAACATGAAAAAAGGTTTAAAAACTTAGGTATATTAACATATAAGAAAGATTTTTAGATATTGAGCTATTTGTTATTTGCATGAAAATTTACAAACATTTCAGTAAAATCAAGACAAGACTTATTTTCCCTAGGGTTTTTTCATGAGGGAAAAAGAAATTTTCATAAACCCTAAGCAATTGAAATAGAATTTCTTCCTCATTTTGACAAAAGTTCACAATTTTTTGTTGGGTAAAAGTTTAGGCCAACATCGTTGATCTCAGATTAGTTTTGAGAAATGAGTGGCAATACACTTAAGTTATTTACTTAGTTCACAATGAACTAGTAGTACATGCTGAGCACAACATGTATATATTAGACCATGTTGAGTCATAGTGAGTGTCGAGCCACTCATGTGCTGAGTCCCTCAAGTGCTAAAGCAAATAGTATATACTAAGTAACATAGGAGTTGTGTAAATAGTGGATGCCAAGAAATACAGGTGCTGAGTCACAACATAGAGATTAGTGTATGCCAAGAATTAGAGGCTTTAGATGCCAAGTAAGACAGTCTTGACATATTTCTTTGTAAAGACAAAAACAACTATGTAAACCATTTCTATCCAACTTAAGATTGAATTTTGATATTTCAAAGATAATGATGAATCTTTAGTTGGATTCCCTATGTAATTACATGTATTCAATTAGAAAATGGGAAGGATTAAGCAGAAAAAATAGATGAATCTTAGTTGTAGATTCGTGCCTAACCCTATGTTACCTAAGTCTTCTTAAGGAGGAAAAACCCTAAATATTCTATCAAGTGTGTAAGGAATTGAAGGAGCAAAGAGAGAATTTTGCATGCACAAATAGAGCATTCATGGTGGCTTAGAAGTTATGAGGTGAAACAACATTACAGAATTAATTAGAGTAGAATAGTGGAAAGGAACATGATACAACAAAGAGACATTTAATCAAGTAGGATATAGAAGAAATCAATTTAGCAGTGATCAATTATCATGAAATCAACTACTAACCACATGATCAAAGTTGAGACATTCTAATAGCTAATTTCAGTCAAAATCTATGAACAGAGTAGTCCTAATAGGCTATATGAAATCCTCTAACAAAGTTCTTACTTAGTTGTAAGTTAAAGTCCTTTTACAAGGTACACTTCTAACAAGGTATTGAAATCCTCTAATAAGGTGAGACCTAACAATCTTTGTAAGCCTTTAATAGGGCAGACCTTTCAAAGGGTAGATCATGTTTCATGGTCAAAACATTGTAACCTTCATTAGATACACTTTATTACTATAGTAGTGAAGATTTGTGGGTGTCATCCCCACCTTAATTTGACCTTCTCATTGGAGCATTTCTGGGTAATCATATATGATGTCATATGTGTATATTTTTTATGTGTTTACATGCTTTAGATGTATATGCTTTACATGTTATTCCAGCTTATTCATTGAAGGTATGAGATGGATGTGTGGTGAAAGTTTTATGGGTCCAAGTTTAAACTACTATTTCACCCCCGCTCAGAAGTTTACCTTCTGTATTGTAATTCCAACAATCAAAGCAAGTGTGAGTGCAATCAAAGATTTTGGAGGAAAAATACATGGTGAGATAGTAGTCAGCAAGGTATTGAGAACTCTTGTTCCTACTTATGTAATTAGAGTTTTAGTTATTCAAGAGATGAGATGTGACCCCAAAGTTGATATAACTTTGGATGCACTAGTGGGAAGGTCAATAGCTTTTGAGTTGGATAATTTTGATAAATATCTTCCTAGCTCTTGGAATTGAGAATCCGCATTCAAAGCCAAACTAAATCTTGGTAGAAAGGGAGGAAACTCAAAAGGAAAATATTTTGATAGTCAAGAAGAAGAAGAATCTAATGATGACCTTGAAGCAATTGAAGCATTTCTTCCAAGAAGATTATCAAAAGAAAAAGTTAAATATAAAGGAAAAATTCCATTGATTTGTTACTCTTGTAAAGAAGTTGGTCACATTGCCACAAGGTGTCCAAATAAGAAAAGAAAAGATGACATAAAATCTAGCAAGTTCAAAGGAAAGAAAGATTTCAAAAGCTACAAAGGCTACAAAGACAAAGGTAAGAAATCTTGTTATATTGCAAAATGGTGTATATTGCTATTAAAGATGAATTAGATTATGAGGATAATGAAAAGATGGAACTTATTTCTCATGTTACCAAGAATGACATATGTATAATAGATAGTGGTTGTCTTCATCACATGACTGGTGATAAAACTAAGTTTGAAGACTTGGAGCACTATCATGGTGGAAGTGTTAAATTTGGAAACAATGAACCATTTTATTTGAAGGGAAAAGGTTGCATTGCATTAACTAGTGAACTCAAATGTGACAAAGCTTACTAGGTTGAAGGACTAAGACACAATCTTCTAAGTGTGGCACAACTGAACAACATTAGATTCAAGTTAGAATTCATCAATGGAAAGGCAAGGATTCTAGATGGTAAAGGAAACCTAGTTTCAACTAACAATAAAACAAAAGGTAATCTATTCTATCTTGATCTCACTAAAAGTTCATTCCTTTTAGCACAAGTAGAGGAAAGTTGGCTATGGCATAAAAGAATGTGTCATGTTAATTTTGATAATCTAGTTACTATAAGTAAGAACAAAAGAGTAAGAGGTATTCTAAATCTGAAGAAACCTCAAATGGTGATATGCAAACAATGCTAGATTGGAAAAATGGGTAAAACTAGCTTCAAAAGTATGAATTTCAATACTAAAGAAATCCTAGAACTACTTCATATAGATCTTTGTGGACTAATAGGTATACAAAGCTACATTGGAGACAAAATTTTTTTGGTTTGTTGATGATTATTCTAGGATGATGACAATAATGTACTTAAAAGATAAATCTAAAACTTTTCAAAAGTTCAAGTGGCATCTAGCTAGAGTTGAGAAAGAAACAAGAAGGAAGTTAAAATGTTTGAGATCAAATAGAGGAGGAGAATTCATGTCTAATGAATTAAATGAATTTTTCAATGAAAGGGAATCAAAAGACAAGTATCTGCACCTAATAAACCTCAATAGAATGGTTTAAAATAAAGAAGGAATAGATCCATCATGAAATAAACAAGGACACTAATGATAGAGAAAAATATTACAACCAAATACTAGAAGGAAGTAATCAACACGCCGTTCATACCCTAAACAGAGTTCAATTGAAGAAAGGTATAGGTCAAAATAGCTTATGAATTATGGTATGGCTATAAACCTAATGTATGTTTTTTCAAAGTATTTTGAAGAAGATACTATATCTTAAACTAGACAAACAAATAAAATTTTAATGTGAAAAGTGATGAAGGTATGATCATAGGTTACTTCAACAAGAGCAAATCATATAAATGTTTGAATCTTACTACTCAAAAGGTTATAGAAAGTGCATATGTCAAAATTGATGAGTTTTTAGGAAAGAGTGAAGAACAAAGTAGCAAAGGACCCTGAAAACTACAAAAAAATTATTTACATTGAGCCTAATACTTTACCTAGAGCAAGAAACTGCAACTGAAAATTAGTAGACTTCACCACCAAGTGACCTAAATCTCCTATTCAACCTACGTTGTAGCAAATGAAACTCAAGTCATGGTTTGACGGACCTAAGTTTCAAAAAGAGGAACCTGAGACTTAGATAGAGGAACCCAAGTCTCAGACAAAGAGACCCAAGTCATAGATACTGGGACCTGAGTAGGAGTGAGAACCTTACACAACCTTTGAGTATGTTGAACCAAGTGAATCAAGTCTAGAATCTAGAACAAAGGAACATGTACTTGCTATATATGTTAGAAGGCATCATGCACCTAAGAAAATTCTTAGAGATCAGACAAGATGAACAATGACAAGGCACAAACTAAAAGGTACATGTTTTCTTACTAAGTTTTAACCTAGAACTATTAACGATGCATTGAACAATGAAATTTGGATTGAGGCAATGAATAGAGAGATTGAACAAATTGAAAGGACCAAAACTTGGACTCTTGTTCCTAGACCCAAAGGCAAATATATAATTGGTAAAAATTTGGTATTCAAAAACAAGTTGAATGAAAATGGATAAATCTCAAGGAATAAGGCAAGGCTAGAGTGCAAAGGATACACTCAAGATGAAGGCATATACTATGGAGAAACATTTTCTCCTAATGCTAGACTTGAAGGAGTAAGGACATTACTTGGATATGCTGCATTTAAAGGATTCAAAGTATATTAAATGGATGTAAAATCAACTTTCTTGAATGGAATTCTAGAAGAGGAAGTTTACATTCATCAACCTGAAGGTTTCATTGATCTAAAGAAACAAGACATGGTCTTCAAATTACAAAAAGCTTTATATGATCTAAAACAAGCTACTAGAGCATGGTATGAGAGACTACATGTGTATATAGTAAAGATTGGTTTTCAAAGAACAAATGATAATAGTAGTCAATACATTAGTAAAAATATTTGTGGATGATATCCTATTCATAAGTCATGATGACTTATGGAAGTCATCCTCTAAAGAAATGAGGAAAGAATTTGAAATGTCAATGTTTGGAGAAATAAAATTCTTTGTTGATATACAAGTTCATCAAATGAAAGATGGCATTTACATTACACAATCAAAATATATTAAGGATATATTTAAGAACTTTGGAATGGAAGATTCCAAATGCATTGGAAAATCTTTGTGTACTAGACATAAACTATCTAAGGACAATGATTCAAAGGATGTAAATTATTAAAACTATAGATCAATGATTGGGAAACTTCAACATGTTTCTCACACAAGACCTAATATTGCATTAGTAGTTGGTAAAGTTGCAAAATTTCTTGCAAATCTTAGAAAAAATTGTTGATCTATAAGTAAGATTGATAAATGAGTGTCAACACACTTAACCATTTTCGCTATACATGCCAAGTACACAATGAAAGCCAAGCTAGAATTTCTTTATGTGCCGAGTCATAGATAGTGCCGAGAAAACTACAGCTGATGCTAAGCAGAACAAATTATAGTATATGCCAAGTTATATAGAATTCAAAATTTGCTGAGTAGAGTAGAAGATAGTGTGTGCCGAGCAATGCAAGAAAACTAATAGGAGTCGAGTAACATAGGAAACATAGTGGATGCCGAGCAATCCAGAATAGATGGTGTCGAGCATTAGTATTACTTCATGTGCCGAGCAACAAAGGATTAGCATAAGAGTTTATGCCAACATAAACCAAGATGTAAAACGGTTATGCATGACTCATGACAGGATAAGGAGATAAGATCAAATCCTCACATTTACCTATGTGATCCTCATGTAGCCAATCAAAAAATTAGAATTGCGTGTAGCCAATGGGTGAATTTCAAGGGTTTGAGCAAGAACATTTTATCCAAGGATGCATGACGATCCACTAATATTTATAAGGGAGTCCTGACACCATTGAACAAGTTGTTGGAGAGAAGAAGAAAAAGCCGAGCCTTTTATTGGGGTCGTTGCAAAGCATTGGTGTCAAAGATGTAGTAGAAAGGACAACATTTACACATCAAGTTGATCAGAACAGAACAAGGAACACAATTAGTAGATCAGATCTAGCAGAGATTAGTTTATAGTAGAAAAGATCAAGTACCTGAGATTAGCATTAGAGATTGCATTAGATCAGGTGTATTACTCTAATACTTTCTCACTATTGTATTGGGAACTTGGGTAGGTTTAACAATCTTTTGTAAATCCTTTAATAGGGTGGCATACTTAGTTGAATGTTCTTAAGTCCTCTAACAAGGTACACTCCTAATAGGATGTAGAAATCCTTTAATGGGGTCACATATTAACAGTGTGTTGTAGCCTTTAATAGGGCAAGCCTTTAATAGGAAAAACCATCAGAAGTGGTTGAAATCAATTGCTGTAGTAATTTCATGGGTATCATCCCCACCCCAGTTTTATCTTCTTATTCTTGGAGGTTTTTTGGATCACCAAAATCTCAGGTGTTGTGTAGTGATGCATATTTATTTCTCATGATTGTTTAATGTTTATATGCATGCATGTTAATTTTAGTTATATATTATTAAGGATTTAAAAGTGGTTAATAGGCCAATACTTTTGATTCAACCCCCCCCCCCCCCCCCCTCAGAAGATCTCTTCCCATTAAGACATTCCAACAATTGGTATTAGAGCTAAGTTCTCTCAAAAAGAGCCTAACAACTTGGAGGAAAATATCTGAAGATGGAAGTCTTCAAACTTAAGAAGATCAATGAGAACTAGGTGATAGACATGAATCTTGCTCTACACAAGGTAGATGAAGCTAGAGAGGAATTAAGAAAATCATTAAAAAGAAGGAAGGAAATTGATATAGCCAAAAATAATATTCACTACAAGGAGATTGATACCACACAAGTATTTGCCAAAGGAGATTCCCAAGAATTTGATGTAGCAATTGGAGAACCGATGGAGAAAAATAGAGCTAAAGCAGAAGAGATAAGAACTCTTAAGATAGAACATGAATCATAGGCCGTGATGCTATGTGAAATCACTAAACAAAAGAAAAGAGTAGTTGAGGATAGAGTCAAGATGGAAGGTGACAAAATAAATCTTGCAAATAGACTTGAAGAAAAATGTATTGAATTAACAAGGATCTCAAACATGCAAATGGATACACTTGCCCAAATGATGAACCTTCATCATGAACTCAATATGAAAGATATTGAGATCTCTACATTGAGGATGCAAAATGAACAACTACATAATGAATTGAATAGAGAAAAAGAAATAGTAGAAAATCTCAACAAGTCAAGTGAAGCCATCTAGTACTTTGAACAGTTGCTAAAATCCCCAAGATCAGCCCATGATACATTAGGACTTGGATACTCCAACACTGAAGTTGGTGAATCATCAAAGAGTGCTAAGCAAAGGAGTGACAAAGGTAAGGATTCTAAACCCACTTGTAATAAAAAGGGGCATACTACTAATGTTTTTAGGAGTGGAAGGATCAATTAGCCTAACACACCCAAAAATAAGGGTTACTACCACAAGTGCAACATGCAAGGATAGATGACACAAGACTGTAGGTCTAAAGTCACAAGGACACAAATATTTGATGGAAATTTCCATAATTTCAAGAAGTATGGATATAGAGCCTTTGAATGCAAATCAAAGCCTATGTGGACACCAAATCAACATGTAAGAAGGGACAACTATGAACACCATTACCATTGGGACTACAATACAAGAAAAAGTTGTCACTATTGTCAAGAGTATGCACATATACCCCAGATCTGCATAAGAACAAATTTCAAGGTAAATTATAAAAGATGGTTGAACTAAACTACTTGCTTGAGTTGCTTGAAAATTGGACATGTCAGCAGGAATTGTCCAACAAAGGCCAAGGCACTGAAGACTAAAGTAAATAAGGGCAAAGGAAATATTGATGTGGAACACATCAGAAAAGACATGAAGAAGATATGGCAGAAAAATGATGGATCAAGTACATCCAATGGAAGGGTCACCTCACGCACGAGGTCAAGTGATCATTTCTCATCCATTTAATCACAAGATGAGCCTATGGGACTGATACATATAAGGAAGTATCATATATCAGCCCTAAACAATGAAGAAGCACTGCAAAGTATAAATTTGTATAAGATAAGATGCGACAAAATTTGAATGATAATGTCAAGCTGTCTTTGGTTTTCGAGTAAAACTACAATGGTGGCCGATTTATCAACAAAGTCAATGGATGCCGAGTTAAAAAAAAAAAAAAAACCTTTGGAAGCTGAGTGATAGGTAAAGGTACAAAAATGCATTAAATGCAAAGTTTTTGAGTCACTTAAAGGTGAAAATTGATTTATTTTTTAGCCATTCAAATGAAGAGTGATTACCAAGAGCATGATTAAGAAATTTTCAAGCTTTCAACCAGTGATTTGCAGCGATTCCACATCTACCCAAGTGATCTAAGGATTTAACCAAGTATTTCCTTCAAGTGTCAAGTTTTATAGTTTGTGAAGTTTAATTTAATCATCAAACCCTAGTTCAGTTAAGAATGGTGTTTAGTTCAAAGATGACCCAAGGGAAAGAGAGCCATGAGATTCAACTTGTCAGTAATGAGTTTAAGCAAACTGAGTTTAGACCCATACTAGAAGTTGCATATAAAAATGATCCCATTGGTGCCCTATCCACCATCCCTGAAAAAGTTGTTATGTTTTAGGATGTGCAAAAGTGTTATAACTACAAAATAGGAGCTAGAGGAGACTTCAAAATCTTTAATGCCTTTGACAAACTCTGTGATAATGGTATATTGAAAGATGAGTTTTCTATCATTGAGAAGAAGGGTTTAACCAAAGCCCTAATGTTTCCAATCATATTCAAAACTGAGTGGATACGCATAATACTTAGTAGAATCCATGATGGATCATTCTAGCTAGAGTGAGGACCAGTCAAGATTACCAAGAATATGGCTCATAGCATTACAGGATTTCCAACCCTAGATCAACGCAAGACAGTATGAAGTGAAAAGAAGGAAACAATTGAGAAGAACATAGGAGCAAAGTGGAATAATAGAGGCATGACCATAGTTACCATAACTGATCCACTTTGAGACTTTGTTGTGAGGATTATATCACATAAATTTTATCAGTCTAGCAAGTTCAATAGTGTACCTTGCATAGCCGTGAATGTGGCATATGAGCTTGTAAAGAAAAACCACACCTATGACCTTGGAGAGCTCATGTTGTAGCAGATTAATGAAAATCTTGGAGCTATTAGAAAGTCTAAAGGAGCACAATGCAAATTTGGGTCAGTGCTAGTTTGTATGTTCTTCTATGTGATGAAGGAATTCCCTTCATTTGGAAAAATCAACTAGAGTCAGAATAAAACCATTGTTGATCAAATAAATAATTTCATTTTACAAATGGGAGATAGCTTTGATGATCAAATGTCTATCTATTTTGACGATTTCAAGAATGCAATGAAGAAAAGAATGAGGATACCAGTCTCACTAGTGGAAAAGCATGTAAGTGACATATGCTTTCTAGTTGACATTGATTATACTTTCATTCAAGCAATCCTTCCAAGAGTAAGATGGCTTAGACCATTGGGATACAAGCTTGATGTTGACCAAGCTTCTGCAGCCATCACAACATTATTTGTAGAGGAAATGGACAAATCTACCAAGGCATTTAGGACATATGACACTGTCAAATCAAGAGTAGTTATCAAACTCGAGATAGCCACACTAGTAAAGAAAAAGGAAAAGTTAGTAACAAAAATAAAGAAGAAGTTTGGTGTTGGAGAAACAAGTGTAGTAGGTGAAGCAGAGGAGATTAGTGAAGGAGAAGAAGAAGGTGATGACAAGAAAGATGAGGATGAGCCAAAACAAGGGCCACTTAAATTGTCACACAGCCAAGGTGAAGACAAAGATGAGAGTGCCAAGGAAGAAGAAGCCAAAGAAGCACACATCAAAGGCAAAGTCATCAAAGGAAGGCAAAGACACCTTCTGGTCCTCAGCCTAAATCAAAGAAAGCTACAATGCAAATGCTCAAGAAGCCAACAACCAGAGCTACAACAAGGGCCTCTACACAAAAAGCAAAAGAGGAAGCTACAAAGAAGAAAAAAATAGTCAAGAAAGCATAGGAAGAGCCAAGGAAAAGAAAAAGATATTCGGCTCAACCTGATACTGATGAGGAAGATTGGACTAAAAAGGTAAGTCATCCTCCTAAGTCTTTAGTAGATATATTATGTGAAAGGATTAGGAATGGAGACTTAAGTAACATGAAAAATATTGATTTCAATAAGTTTAGTAAAGAGGAATAGAATAGCATAGAAAAATTAGTCTATGCATTAATGACATAGTTCAAGTACACACCTCTTGAACTAGATGTACAATTATCAAAGGAATTGTCTAAAATTGTAGAAGACAGATGGCATTTCTGTTTGAAAATGGAGAAGGACATGAGGGAATCAACCCTGGCAAGCATACTACCTGACTTGACAAAGGAATAGGTATTTCAAGAAATTAAAAGGCATAACACCAGGTTTACACCTAAGTATAGGGCATTCTCCATTCTCCAAAAAAAAATTGAAGAAGTTGTATAGAGAACAATAAGAGCATGGAAGAACTTGTATAAGAAAATTGAAGATGTTATTGAAGAGGAATACAAGGAAGAAGCCACAGCTAAGCCAGAAGAGAGAAGAAAGAGGAGAGAAGAGAAGACAGAAGTAGAGAAAAAGTTTGAAGAAGAGGAAAACAAGGAAGAAAGAGAGGAGGAAGGAAAAGATGAAGACAGGGGTACTGATGAGCAACAAAGTGTGCAGGACACACAACTTCCACCTCCTAGTCCTCCTCACTCTACTACCACACCTGTAGAAATCATAAAGATTAAGGATGTTGTTGACACCTCATGTCAAAATATCAATCCATTAACTACAGAGGATCTCACTAAGATCCTTGACCAAACAACTCTTCAAGCACAGTTGTGTAGATGTCCCATATTGGTTAGTGTAGATGATCTTAAAAAGTCAGTAGATAAACTCAAAGAAGCCAAGGTGTCACCACAAGAACCACCTCAAATCATTCAAACTACTGGAATTTCATTTCTTCCACCTCCATCACCACCAAAAATAGCCATACAAGGTCATCAGGAGCCAAGTGAAACAACAAACGAAGTCACAAGTATAATAGTCCAGAGAGCAAGTACACCTCCAGCAGTAGTGACACAAGAAGAAGAAGCCAAGCAAGAAGAAGAGGATAAAGAAGAAACATAAGATAAGGAGGAGTCAGGAATACAAACTTTGGTTGAATTGTCAAAAATAGGTACTCTTACCAAACCCATTCAGAAGTTGAGTACTGAAATGATGACCTTACAACTCAGTACACCAAGCTCAATTTCTACTAGGGTAGCTAGGACCATTCATTATGACATTCCTAAGCTTGATGAAGAAATTAAAATACCCTATTATGATTCAAGCACTTTAACTGAAGAAAAAATTAATGAGATACAAAGTGCATTGGATAAGAGAAGGAGGCAAGAGGAAATGAGGAAAGACTACAAATACAAGCAGGCAATAAATGAGATCAAAGATATATTCATGGATGCCTTCAACCCTCAACTTCCAGATTCAAGCAGGCCAATCCTTGAGAAACTATCTGATATAGTTGACCAAGTGAACAATGAAGATCATGATACAAATGTAAAACTCATGGAATGGTTGGAAAAGAAGTTTGAAGGCAAGGTCAACTAGAAGATAGCTAATAACATAATTTTGGGATAGGTTGACCTAGCTAAGAAACTACATAATGTAAAGATTGTAGTAGGGAATATCTTTTCCCTTTATAGAAAATTGTGTGATTTTTCCAAGTTCACAGAATCAATAAATTAGAAAATTTTGAACCTTGAGAGAAACCTTAAGCTCTCCAGTATGCAACTACCCTCAAGCATGGGAAGCATTTTACTCAAACACTTCACATTCAAAGGGAATTAGCTACATTATCCATAGAAGAGGCTATTATCAAAGAAAAGCTAATGCAAACACAAGCATTTATCACTACCCATTTAGAAGTCTTAGATAAGGAGAAAATGTATGCAGAAATAGTCCTGAAGAAGGATCCAAATATATCTACTCATGAAGGACTTGTTGATCTAGTAGCAGAGCTTTCAATCCTACACAAATAATTGGATATTGCATTGAATAACTGGGATGCAGCTCTCAAAATACTCCTTAAGATAAACAAGACATTTTTGGCCAAGCATGGCATTACTATTTAGAACCCTTTGACATAAGTATAAAAAAGGGGGAGATAATGTAGAAAGGGGGAGATAATATAGAAAAGGGGAAGATAATGTAGGAGATATATTAAGAGGGAGCACAATTGCCAAATTCTGAAATTTTGTTTCGCTTGAAGTTGATTGACTGTAAATAGCAATAAAGGAGTCAAGAAACATGCAAATCTTGATAATCACATGGAGACAGGACTAGAAGGCAAGAATAGGACAAAAATAGAAAACATCAGGCACAATGGCACAATATATCAAAATCTATGACATAATAAGGCATAATCAACTGAGGGGGATTCATAAGGTATCTTGTTGTTCACAATATCTTTTTGAAAATTTGAAAGTAAAGAATGTACACATAAGGTTTATATCATGAATGATTAGTTAAGTGTTTTTGACACTCATGTCAAAGGGGGAGATTGTTGATCTATAAATAAGATTGACAAATGAGTGTGTACACACTTAACCATTTTCACTATACATGCCGAGTACACAATGGAAGCTGAGGTTTAATTTCTTTATGTGCCGAGTCACAAAAAGAGCCGAGAAATGTAGGAAAACTAATAGGAGCTGAGTAATGTAGGAAACACAGTGGATGCCAAGCAATCCAGAATAGATGGTGTTGACCATCAATATTACTTAATGTGCCAAGCAATGCAAGATTAGCGTAAGAGTTTGTGCCAATACAAACCAATATGTAAAATGGTTATGCATGACTCATGATAAGATAAGGGAATAAGATCAAATCCTCACATTTATCTATGTGATCCTCATGCAGCCAATGAAAAAATTGGAATTGCATGCAACCAATGGGTGAATTTCAAGGGTTTCAGAGGGAACATTTTATCCAAGGATGTATAACGATCCACTAATCTTTATAAGGGAGTCCTGATGCCATTGAACAAGTTGTTAGAGAGAAGAAGGAAAAGCTGAGCCTTTTATTAAGGTAATTGTAGAGCATTGGTGTCAAAGATTTAGTGGAAAGGAAAAAATTTACACATCAAGTTGATCAGAATAGAACAAGGAACACAATCAGTAGATCAGATCTAGTAGAGATCAATTAATAGTAGAACAGATCAAGTACCTAAGATTAGCATCAAAGATTGCATTAGATTAGGTGTATTACTCTAATACTTTCTCACAATTGTATTGGGAACTTGGAAATCCCATGGACTTGGGTAGGTTTAACAATCTTTTGTAAATCCTGTAACAGGGTGGCATTCTAAGTTGAATGTTCTTAAGTCCCCTAACAAGGCACACTCCTAACAGGGTGTAGAAATCCTTTAATAGGGTCACATATTAACAGTGTGTTTTAGCCTTTAACAAGGCAGACCTTTAACATGGCAAACCATCAGAAGTGGTTGAAATCAATTGCTGCAGTAATTTCATGGATATCATCCCCGCCCCAGTTTTTCCTTCTTATTCCAGGAGGGTTTCTGGGTCACCAAAATCTCAAGTGTTGTGTAGTGATGCATATTTATTTCTCATGATTGTTTAATATTTATATACATCCATGTTAATTTTAGTTCTATATTATTAAGGTTATAAAAGTGGTTAATAGGCCAATACTTTTGATTCACCACCCCTCCCCCCTTAGAAGGTCTCTTCCCATTAAGACATTCCAACAAAAATCATATGATGGAAATCAAAAGAGTCATGAGAAATCTAAAAGGCACTGAAAACTATGTTCTATGCTAGAGGAAAGGAGGAAAATTTGAGTTGAAATCCTTTACTAATTTTTATTGGGTTGGAAACATTGATGATATGAAGAGAACCAGTGGAGGAGCATTCTTTCTTGGAAAGAGGTTAGTATCATGGACAAGAAAAAAGTAGAATTGCATCTCTCAGTGTATAGTAGAAATAGAGTATGTTGTAGTAGTAGATAACTAATCTAACACAATGTGGTTCAAGCAACAATTATTTAGAATGAAGAAATAAATCAAGGATCTGGTGGTTATCTATTGTGATAACACAAGTGAAATCAAAATATAAAAAAATTTAGTGATGCAAGCAAAACAAAACATATTGCAATCAAGTATTGTTTTATGAGAAAATTAGTTCAAGATAAGCAAGTTAGATTACAATATGTGTATTCATATAGCAAGTTGCTGAAATATTTACCAAACGAATAGCTAAGAATGCATTTTTTTTTATCTAAGAGGAAAGCTAGGGTTCATTCCCCTATCTCATGATCACTAGAGTATAGATCAGTGATGCATCAACCAAACAATATTGAAGATCTATCAAGTTGATGTGAAGAAGTTAGAGCCCATTGCATATGATTTAGTACACTAGGTACATTATAAAAAATTGTATCAAGTCTTTGGTATTTTAATATCAAAGAGGGAGAGATTGATCATGTCATAGATTCATTGAGGAAGAGATTGATGTAATCAAAGGAAATAATTAGTGAGAGGGAGAAAACAATTTGATGGAGTCTGAACATAAAATGGTAAAGGGAGAATTTGAGAGGGAGTTCTCATGGTTGAAGAAGAAGAACCAAACTAAGGATATTTGGTCCAAAATTTTCTTTTCCTATGACATGTATTTCCATCAATGCCAAATAGAAAATTTTTTCATAATAATTATTCAATTGTATCTTGTCATTAATGTCACACAAATGTTATACTCTAACCAAGCACTACCAATTGTAGCCGAGCTTAGAAGACTCCAGTATCAAGGTTGAGTAGAAGTTATAAAATGAAGACAAGTTAAGTGATCAATTATAAATGAGCTAGGATGATCATTGAAGGATTCCTTTGTAAACAAGGTCTGGCCAATCACAAAAGGAGTTTAGTGTAAACTAAGTTAGGTCAATTACCAAGGAACTCAGTCATAACTGAGTGTCTCAGTTTTAGTGCATGCCAACTTGCATCAAAATAAATTTATTTGTTATTTGGTTTATGCAAGACAAATTAAAGGATGTTATTTATTTATTTGTAGGGGTACTCAAGATGACTTGACATTGGACTTCATATATATGAAAGGTCAAGTTGTGGGTTGAAATATCAAAGTTGTGGAAAGAGATTAAGATGCAAATAAAGAATAATATTTGATGAAGGGAAAAACATCCAAAGAGATGCAAATAATATTTTTATAAGGTAGGATCAAGAGGATAAACTAGAATAGTGATCTATATTTGGAATTGAGTTACTTCATCAATTAGGTCAATCATTGTTACTCACTAACAATTGTAGTAGTGAAGAAATCTCTTCAAAGTGTTGATTTAACACTCATTTTGTAAATCCTCTAACAAGGTGTCATTTATGAACAAAAGTGTCTTAAGGGGCTCTAAAAGGCCACTCCTAATAGGGTGATTTAAATCCTTTAATAGGGTCACACCTAATAGTGTCTTTTGTAATCTTTAATAGGCTTGTCTCCTAATAAGGATCACTTCAGAAGAGTGAAAAGTTATAACTAGTTGCAATGGTGGTTTTCAAAAATTGGGTTTCAATGTTAAATCTTTGTGTCTCTTGGGTTCATGTTATTTTCTTATTCCTTTATCTTTCTACAACTCAGTTACTAAAGGTTAATAGACATTAATATATCAATATTTCTTTGCTAATTAAGTTAGAATGGATTTCTTGTTCTAACCAAGCTATGAGTATAAGTTAGTTTTTATTGACATCTAAGGGATTTGGTTAAGTTATTATTTCATAAATTCACACTTTACTAGATTAATGGTTAAGTTCTCATCATAAAACCTTTTCAATACAATCATCAAATGTTAAAGGTGTGTTTCCTATTTCTTACTAAATATTGATATTTCATCAAGATAAACAACTACAAACCTTGCAATGAAATCCTTTAATACCTCAATAATCAACCTTGTAAAGGTGTTAGGAGCATTTGCAAGTATAAATGACATGAAAAGTCATTCATAAAGACTTTTTGTGGTCTTGAAAGTCTTCCTCACCAGTTTTCCACTTTTATCCCTATTTAATGATAACCACTCTTTAATTCTATTTTAGTGAAATACCTATCCCATAGTAAACATTCCATCAAATATGAATTCTTGGGATATGAAATCTATACATGATAATATTTTTTTTATGGTCGGGTCAAATATTTGCATAATTTGTATGTTTCTCTATTCTTGGGTGTCAACACTACTAGGATAGTATAAGGACTAATGGTTTTCCTCACTAATTGACTTCCAAGAAGTTCTTGAACTTATTTAGCCACCTCATTATTCTTCTTAAGCATCATTTTCTAGGATTCCTTATTTTCAAATAACACTCCCAGTAAAAAGACAATTTGGTGATTCACCAATCTCTATAGTAGAAGAGTTGCAAGACTCCCATTACTAATAGTGTTCTTGAATTGATCCGAATGGCCTTCCACTTCTACACATTGGGATTCCATTTTAGTTTTCTCATCATTAATTGGCTTCACAATAATAGAAAAACTAACTCCATATTACTTCTTGGATGTATTCAAAAACTCTTTTTCCTCAAAAAAGTAACACATTATGACCAATAAATTTTGTCTCTTCTCTATTCACCAAAGATTGGAACTTGTGTGTCACACCATCCTTTCTGAATGCATAGGAATTCTTGTCTAGATTATTAATTATTTTCTTGTCAAACTCACATGGCTTGCCAAATAGTAAATGGCATGTATCCATTTGAAATCTATCATGTGGGACCCTCTCTTTATAATCACCTATTGCAAACTCCACCCATGATTGTTCAGTCACTAACACATGGTGCTCCTTGTTTAACCATGTGACTCTATAAAGAAAACTATGAGGTATTCTAGTCAAACCAAATTTTATTACTTCTTCTAATATAATTTAATTAGGAGATCTTCATTCTATTAGATCTTTATATAACTTGCCTAGGATATTCCATATGATCTTGAAGATATCTCTACTCTACCTTTGTATCCTCCTTGACTAATTACTTTATCAAGATTCTTCTTATCATCATATCCAACTTTAGGCTTCAAATTTACCTTAAGGAATTCGAAACTCATAGCATCTTCTTGAACATAGTTCACACTTCTATCACCTTGGGATGGGGAGGATTTATGAGGATCCTATAAGTAGTGTATCCTAGCTAATTGTATTTATAGTATTTCATTGTGGGAAAGTAAGATCCTCTTCTTGTTCCTCCAAATCTACCTCTGCTACTTCTATTAGAGAATCTTCTTTTATTATAACCTCATCTTCCACTTATTTCAACACTCTTTTCTATTAGTTTAGACTCCCCCTAGCGTATTAGACCACTTCCCTTTCCATGTTATCTTCCTATGTAGCCTCAACTATCCTTGCCTCTATCTTTTTTTGTACTTATGGATTCATGTTTCTTCTTAATCTATTCTTCCAGCTTGTGAGATAATAAATATCATTTATGAACTATAATAGTTCTCAAAAAACTTATCTCATCCTTTATGTTCCATCTTAACCCATTCAAAACCTTGTATATTTTATACTTTCATCCTGTACCACTTTTAATTTTAGATAGTGTTTTAGAAATTAATTTATATAAGATTTTATATCCAAATCTCTTTGATTCTAATTTTATTTTTCCCATAAGACAAAATCTCATAATCATCAAGTAGGTAGGTTTCTTTAATTTTGTTCACTATACCTTTGCAAGTTTCTAGTTATTTCTTACATTTTTTCAATTTCTAATTCCATGAAATTCCACTATGTCAAAGAAACTCCTCTCATCCTTGCCTTGGAAATATTGAATTTTTTGGCAAAATTAATATGCTCATACTCAAAGTGAATTAATAAAAATTCTATCCACTCTATCACCAAATTAGGCTCCCTTCTACCACTAAACATGGGAATTCTTTCTCAATCTTCAACACTTAATTCTTTCAACACCTTGAAGAAAGGTTCTTCAAATAATATAGGGTTTTTTTCAAGAACCATATCCTGTTATGTAATTCATTTCCCTTTATCTCTATCCTCTTTTACTTTTTCAATAATCTCTTCAGTCCTAAATTCAACATCACCAAGTTTACATTCAAGTTTTGCTGGCAATTTTTTTTAGAAGTTTATTTTTCACCTCTTTATGTTCAACCCTTATTTCCAACTCCACATTAATTTATGTATTGGTCTCAACCATTCAATTGAACTTTGACATATACACAAATTATCTGAAGTCTTTAGGGCTCTGATGCCAATTTGGTAGGGAGGCTCTCAAAGATTCTTCCTCTAAACTTTGTGCCAAGGCTAAGTCTAGGACCACATAAGGATTTTATCAAGGAACTTCAGCCTTAACCCATTTCTTTTCTAAAGACTCTCTACAAATTCAAATATCTACTCCTTGGAATCATGAAGACATTACTAGCCTAACTTACACTTAGCCTAAACACTATAGCATTGCCGGGCTCTCAGGCCTTCATCTTCAATTCTTCAAAAAATAATGGGTTCATTTTTTTAGATATTGTATTCATTGTTCTACAAATTTCAAAATCTCCTATTTTTTAAATGCTTTTAAGCTCTACTAGACTACAATTAGGCATCCTTTTGTGGGTTTTTGTTAATAACTTCCAAAATTTTCAAATCAAACTACAAATTAATCACCAACACATATCATTTTTTGATACCTTGAATATTTTTAGGATTTCAAATCTATACCATGTCCATATAGTTTTTGAACCAAGCTAGGTCCAAAATACAAAGGAAATGAACTAGTTTAAATCTTTAATGGGAAAAAATTCCCAAATGAAGTCAAGTAAGTTTGATAATACACCCAATTTTTCTCTAGACTCTATTAAATAATTATATTATCTTACTTTCCATTTTCCAATTCATCACTATGAAAATCATCAAATTGTTATCTCTTAGACCTAGTCAAGCTACCACTCTACTCACTTAGGGTATGTGAGAAGAAAGAGAAAACTATATTTTCTAGATTTGTTCAAAAGGGAACATTATGTACACTATATATAATTTCAATATTCAAGGGCCACAAAGATACCACTAAAATATTTTAGGTTAGAATCATTTATGTAACGTAAACCCTAAACCTGGCAATGGAAAATCAAGTAGGATTTGAATATTATTTGACTAAGAAAAACTATTCACAATATCAAACCAAAACTTGAAATAAGGTGTAATATACTATTCTAACCATACATGTATAAAAGAAGTAAATCTCCATTTGTTAAATTCTTTTCTCTCAAGAAAAGTTTTGACTATGAAAGAACACTACTAAATTTGCACCTATTTTTTGATGAGGGTTGGTCAACTTTTCAACTGCCAATGGTCGAAATATTCTATCATTATAATTTTGTCAAAATTTTGAAAAAATCTAGGGTTATATATAATATCAATAGGCAGCCCCATAAAAAATGAGCCTAATCTCTATTAGGGGGGAATGTCAAACTATAACTAGAAAATGTTGAAACTTTGACAATTAGGAGTGGTTATCAATGACCTTTCCATGCCATTAACGATAGGCCTTATCAAAACATTTTTGAAATCCTATGACTTTCTAATGATGTTTACATGTCATTAACAAAAACTATCATTGATAGATTGAATAATGGTTGTCAAAACTTTGATGGTATCCCTAGTTTGTAAAAAAATAAATTTATAAGAATCCTATTTGTTTGGTGATCCAAGGTAATTGGTTACTATCATGGGCAGAGCATTAGGAGTGTAAGAATCCTATTTTTTTGGTGATCTAAAGGAAGAAAATTTTTGGTCTATGGGGATTAAGTATCCCTATTGATTTAAGAGTGGGGAAATACATTTTATAGTTTGATAGGTGAGTGTTCCACATGTTTAGTTGACTGCCATATGCTTGATAAATTTAAGGATTCTATTGGGGGTTTAGTATTAGATATTAGCTCAAGGATATGTCACAAGTAATATCCTTAAGCCTAAAGAGAGTCAAGGACTAAAGGGTCAAGGGTTGATGCAAGGAATGAATAAATTAAAAGATGTAATGTGGGTTGATTGGGAGAAAGGGAAAGTTACATTTTATTGTCTACATGCTGATAGTGATGGTAGTTGTCAATGGGCATTAAGGATGGAAAATAGTGTGTTTGAATAGTCCAAGGGTGTGGACATAGGGAAGGACAACATGTTTGATGATGAGAGTGTAATAAAATTTTTTGATTGCGATCAGAAGTTGGACCTTGCAATATGATCAATAGTTGATGGACTGATTAAAGGTGAAGTGCTTAATGCTTAAGGAGTTGAGTTTTGAAAAGTTACATTGGTAAGGGTATATGATGTGAGAATTTGTATCTTAAAAATAGTTGAGAACTTATCCTTATTTAAACATTGTGTGCAACACCCACTTATAACCAACCAATCTACGCTTGGAAGGTTGCATCTCTTCGCATCATTGCAAGATGAAAGATGGGATTCAAACTCTTTTCAAGAGGGGATCACACAAAGATTTTTATACTTACAACCATAGTAGAAGTCAATGGCATCAATCCAACATATTCCCTATTAGGAGATAGAATCCAACTCAACCCTAATAACATTTGATGTAGATGGCCAATATTCATAGACATGAAATTGTAAGGAGATCAATGAGAAGATGAGCAAACTACTTACCTAAGGGAAAAAAAAAACACATATATGTCAACTTATCATACATAATGCAGATCATTATTTTATATAATATATAAATGCTTCAGGGGTCTTTCCTAAGTCATATATAAATATTTGATGGGAACATTATATGTTAGAAGAATGAATATACCATTCTCAAAAAATAGAGATATTTTCAATCAACAAGCATGACATATAAGGTCACACATGTCATAGTCAAAGGTACAAGAACTCAATAGGAAATGAAACATCCATCTCTAGTATAGAATGGGAGATTAGATTTACTAAGTACCTCTAGGAAGTAAATATAATTTGACTTCAATAAGAAGAAATTATGTACAATTTAAAAATGGAGAATACTGATATGATAATAATAAAATCATTTCCAAAATATTGTTGCCATCTTAAAGCATTTACTTCTACTATATGGAGTTCAAAGTTATATTCTAACTTATACCAATCACACTATAATCAAAGTATATATGATTTACAAAAATAGAAATTAATGAGAAAGAGAGATGTAGGTACATAATGTCCCTCATTCAACACCAACCATGTAACAAAACAACATTATACAAGAACCTTAGAAAAGTATTGTCATTGATACTTTCCTTCTAGATTTAAACCATAAATAGATTCAGTCCCATCAAATTATGTAGAGATTCCATCTTTATCCTATAACCTCAATTTCTCATTCAATTTTGCTGCTCGGTACACTATAATTAAATACAATGAAATCATAATCAATTAGATTTACAAAAGACATTGAAAGTTTCAAGATATGTTCTATTTTTGTTGGATTCATGAGTGTGTTGTATGCATATGAGGATCTATAGTGTTATGTAAATAACTTATATGAAGATATATACCTTTTAAGTAATGTGGGCCCAAATATCTCCAATGTTAAATCATAAAAAGTATAATAAAAACTATTGTTTCTTACAAAATCATCACAAGATCATTAGTTAAAAATGAGCTATGAATAAGTAAACTACAATTACACTCTAAATAATTAAAAGTTTAAAGTACCTAGAAGGTTAGGAAAATTTAAGCAAAGCATATATTTCTTGTCCATAAAAAATGATGCCTCCAAAAATCCAATATAATTAACCAGAGTTGCTCTAGAAAAGGCTAGTAAATTATCACCAGTACTAGTATCTATTCTATAATCATGAGAAGGTGTACATGTCACTACACAAGGTTAATCAATGTAATACTATGATCAAATGAACTAGAAAGTACAAATAAAATCATGTTTAACACATAATAAAATGTATCAAAACAAGGATTTACTACCTTTAGTTACAACAGGCATGGATGTTTGCATGATCCTTGTTGTTGATCCTGTAGTCGACAATGATTAAGTTCTAGCCAACCTCATTGAAGGATGTGCATGTATGTCATCAGAGCCTAAAAAAAAATCATAGATACAATGTATTGTATTTTTTAAATATAGATTAAAAAATATGACAATAGTAATATAAAACTATCAATACTAATCATGAAGAAAATAATGGTGTAGTTTTCACTATTAATGGACTACACTAGAGAAGCATTGGAGATTTTGATGATGTTCCTTCTGATAGTTAAAAATTGAGATCACATAGCTATAGGAGCTTCATTGTTACCCTCGTTAGAAAGAACAAATCGGTGAGGTCTCAAAAAATGCCATAACAACACATACATGTATTTTGGTTCATGATCCATAAATTAGTATAAAACATAAAACTTTATTGAACTATTGTCCTAGCTAAAGATTCATTGTTGCTTAATTCTAGACAATGTTCTCTCAAACACATTTCATTTCCTTTTGCCTCTTTCTCTTTGGTTGGATTTGGATCCATCACAAGTAAAAGAATTTGTAGATTGATGCTTTTGAGGCTCTTTTTACACATGCTTACAATGCCACTAGTATATGCAATGTCATCATCACATAATACTATGGCCACCACATCAGCAAATAATTGCTCTTATGTAATTAATTTCTTTCCCTTTCCCTAAGCATCAAATTGTGACAAAAACATCAATAAAATAATCAAAACAAGTCCAAAAACTTAACAAAAATAATATAATAATATGAAATTTTGTAAATTTACAATTACACAAAGTTTTATACAAAAGGTTTACCTACACTAAGGAAGGGGTGGGAGCAACATCTCTGCATCTGTCATCCAATGGATCAACCATGTGACAAAAGATATATATATTTATAAATATAAACATCAACATAATGAAAGGAATAGTCAACTTAGCAAAAAACCTTATCAATAAAATGGTATATTATATTTTATATAAAAAACCTTATCTATGTGATTTAAGCTATAAACTATTAGCAGCTCTTCCCATGCACTTATTGATTTTATCCCTCATACAAAAATAAAATTTCCCTCATGTGCCTCAAAAATGAAATTCGGCTACTTATTAGTTAACCAGGACATGTACTATTTATTAAACTTGTGATGTTCCTCATTTCTTTTGGCCTCCCATCAATGTACAGAACATGTCTTTTTCTTTGATAATTTTCTTTCCATTGTGATAGTTAGCTAGCAGTGCATACCTACACATACTTTCTATATATTGAACTATCTGCATCTAATTATTGTAATTGTAACAAGGTCCTACATACTCCATACACAAAAATTAATGTTAATTGGAGGTACTTCTTTGGGTACCCATTCTTTTTGAAGATGTGTGTACCTCAAGGGAACCTTGATGTTTTCCTTTGTCACATCATCACAAGAACATGACCCCCATTAAGAAAGAAAAATTTGTATGAGTTTATTGAATTTTATTCTAATCTTTTGACCTCTAGTTTGTCTCTTTTTTTTAGAACTACTATATTTCTCACTATACTCTTCTATTTCAACATTTCCCTTAGTCGAGGAAGAAAAATCTGATAGATACCTATTTGGTGGTACCCACAGTCCATCAAATGAGAGATATAGTTAATGGAGCGATATAGTTTGATATAAAATGAGGTTAATATTAATGAAAGTTTCTTAAAGATAGTGTTGATGGTAAATAGAAAGAAAGCATGTAATAAACTTATACCTCTTTATCCATGTTACTGTGTATGATCCTCATCAAAGGGGTATAGTTTCCTACTTATGCAAATCATTTGTCTTAAGTTAGTTACAAATTACGTGATACTTATGCTACAAATTACATTGAACATAACATGAACAATATGCATACATCATAATCATTGTATACTTTTTAATTCCTTACCTCTACAAAAAATATATTATAAGTAATCAACACCAAGATTTGAACATCATAAAAATATTTGCACCTAATCATAAACTAATACATTTACCTTGTTCATCTTCTTCATCCATCATATCCTCAGGAACATCATCATCCAAATAATCACAATGATCATCATCATCATCATGATCATCACCATTACCATCATTGTTATCGTTGTCGTCATCACCATCACCATCACCATCACTACCATCATCATCATTACCACCACCACCACCACCAACATCATTATCATCATCATCATTATTGTCATTTTCATCATCGTCATCATCATCATTGTCATCATCATCGTTGTCATCATCATCATCATCGTCATTGTCGTCATCATCGTTCTCGTCGTCATCATCATCATCATCATCATCATCATCATCAACACCACTACCACCATCACCAATGCCATCATCATCATCATGAACATCTTTGCTATCATCATTGTCGTCTCCTTAATCTTCACCATTATCATCATCTACTTCATCTTCAATCACATTATGCTTTACCGGTCTTCCTCTTGAATTGTGTCTAAGAACAAATGACCAAAAAAGATTATTTCTAACACCAAAGTAGAACACTTGTTCACATTGTCTTGGAAGAACACATGCATCAGTTACAACTGGCTCAAATGAACTTGTATTAATCATTGTAAATCCATTATCATGTTCAATAATAGTTCTATTAGGATTATTTTGATTCAATCGTAGTGTGTACCATTTGACAATGAATAGAACTAGTTTGAAAGAGTTAAACTCACATTCAATTATATCATCCAAAATTCCATAGTATCTATTTTTAGACTATTGAGGATGTATGTCATTTCTAGATGAAGTGTTGGTGATCTCAAAGAATGCAGTTATCCCAAAATCACAAGTTCTTGTAGTGTCGTCCACCTTTTTTATGCAAAATTTATAGTCATTATAGTACATAGCTTTTTTGTGCTTGACTTATTATTTTTCAAACATGTCAAAACTATAGATCCACTCATGATTGGTATTAAAAAAATCTATTAAGATAGATTAACATATACATACCTTCCACCTCTTAAACCATTTGCTAGATTAATTACCATTAGTGTAACATTTGAATCTCCATTACGATGAGCTTCTTTAACCAGTGAAGAAACACCTTCCACTTTTAATGAGTGACCATTTCGTTCAGATCATTCAATCCATACCATCATCCAATCAAGATTGATTACAATATACAAATGAAGTGCATCCCACTTACGAGGAACTATATAAAATAAATATACTAGTTAGAGACAACTTATATTGATGATGGATAAGAATTAATTAACTATAATAACATCTTATAATTACTTCTCACTTTACTCAATCTATCTTTCCCCATCAAATACTCCCCGATGAATCTGTTAATGGGGTTGGGATCCAAAATGTGATCTACATGGGTCTTTGATGCAAACTTGGAGAGATATTCACTAAAGTATAAATCATAATTATTATGACTATTAAATAGAAAAATGCCTAGTACAATCATTTTCAACATTAGGTGCTCCCTCTTTATGGACATCCAAGGAGGAATGATATTGCTAATAACATAAATAGGTTAGACTGAGTAAACATTTCTCATCTCTTGAAATGGATTGATATTGTCTCTTGCCAATGAAAGCTTCAGATTATGAGGTTCTTCTTTAAATATTGACCACCTATCTTTTATGTTCTTAAATGTAGAACCATTTATAGGCATTCACATAATGTTATCTTGACTTCTATTGAGTGCATAGTAATCCATAATTTATGCCAAGCTAGTGCACCTAAATAATTGTTATAGATGTGGAATAATGAGAATGTACCAATGAACCTTACGAGGCACGTATTTGGTTATTTGATCTGATTGACATCTACTAATGTGACAATCAAGGAATTGTGTTGAAAATTCATGTTGTTTATGATCTATAATATGATCATTGGGACATGCATGTATTGTTTAATACTCCATTCCAATATCTTTCATAATGACTAATAATTCTTGGTAAAACAAGGTAGAATGTTTGATGGCAGTAACAAACACTCAGCTATCAACCTATGAAAAAAGCTTATTAATATAAATAAAATTAATGGTATGCTAACATAGAAGCTGAAAAAAATGGCACTATACGTTAGCATACATGAGATTGCTACATTGGATATAGCATTCATAACCTTGAAGTTTACCAACAATAATACAATGGATAGAAGCATTTTTTGGGAGCCTTGGTACAAGGGCTCACATACCTTTTCAGTTATATGTATATCAAGGTTATCTTCATCATCATTATTACATTCACTACTATCATCATCTTCATCATCTTCATCAGTTGCACTAGTAACATATTCAAACATGTTTTCTACCACATTATTAGTTGTGCCAATACCAATATCTTCAATTGTGTTCTCTACCTTGGGATCGACTGCATCAATGGGAGCATTACCTTCTACTTTATTATTCACACCTCCATGTTCCACCTATTTGAAATCTACATTCACTAAAGGATGAAAATTTATTTCCCCCTTCGATGTGATCATGTTGCCTACTATGTCTCTGAGCTGTTGTGATTAGAATTATTTGATTCTTTAAGTCCTTGCATCTTTGAAAGGATAATAACATTTTCCATTAGCTTTTCTTTTGAATTGAGACCATAATCTAGAAATATTTTCCTTATCTTTTTCTAGGTTCATATTGTAAGGCATGGAATTTCTTCATAGGAAAATATTTGGGCTATAGAATTATATCAAATATAAACATACAAGCATTAGTAGTATCTTGTATATAATAAAAAATAATAAAATAATTGAATATTAGTATCTCTTCAGTAAGGGTGGCATCTAAAAAATCAAATGAATTATACAATATACAAACATATATAATAATAAGAAAAGCTTTCATTTAAAAGTTTTCACTATAGAGACATAAATCACAAGGGCACAACAAGAGACAAAATTTATATTCATTGTTCAATCCTAAATGAATGAATGGCTAGAAAATTTAGGTGGGGGCATAGTTTATAACTTAATCAATTTAATAACTTTTCATTTTATAGTTTATAACTTAATCAATTTAATAAATTTTAGTTTTACTTCTATTCCCCTAACTACACAAAAGATTCCATTGTGTAGCCCCCTAGTTTAATAATTTAATAATTTTGAGTTCAATAGTGAGAAAATTCTTAGTTATTTTTTGTGAATAGAGAAGGTTATACCTAATCCTATATTGTACTAGCCATCCTAAAGTATGGAGCACAAGGATAGTTGTGGATTTCATGAAGAAACCTAAGCAATATTTCTAATCAAATAGTTCAATGGATTCAAAAGTATAAAATCTAAGGTCAGTTGTGCAAGGAGTACACAAGGAAACTCCAAAAATGATACAATCCCTTTAACTTAAACTAAAATATTGATTGTTCTATTTTTTTAAAGAAAATAAAGAAATTGCTCTAAGTCAACCCTATATTCACTTATGAGACCTTTAATTCCTAAAAATATTATATCAAAATCATGCTTGAGTCCAACCATGTAATCATTTATATAACCGAAAAATTCATCATAAACCTTCATATTTAAATGGATTTGTGGCTAAGGTCTCAATTTAATACCTAGAGAACATACTCGTATAGTTCATTTAGTGCACTGAAAAAAAAATCAAAATATAGCCTATGTGAGGAACTAGCATTATTTCTCTTCCTCATGTTGCTATGGAAATACATTCAGAGAATAGGTTGAGATCAAATCAAATCTCTTGGTTTTGTAGAGGAAATCCAATACAATGCACAATGTAATAGTGATCCCAAGAAAAAGACTCTAGGACATATGATTGGCCTTCATGAAAACTTATTGCATCAAAATTAACCTTGACATTTGAGTTTGTAATATTGTTGTTATTCTGGATTTTAATATAGTCTTAGCTACACAATTTTATCTTAATTAACTAATTTTTATTATAAGACTAGAAGTTATTATATCCTAACACATATTCATTGATTATGAAGATCTCATATTCATTATAATCTCAAGCTTTAGAAGGTGGTGAGCATGAGGTCTAAGATCCTTTCTTCAAAAATTGATTGCTATTCCTAAAGAATATTACCATTCAAGATTGATACCAGGATTCAATTTACCACTTCAATTAGATCTACTTTTTTCAATTTAGAGGATTTGCACTCTTTTATATGTTCAATCTTTGGGGCTGTTGGATTGTTCATTATTGTTGGTCTTGATATTGTATTGTATATATTGTTTGGCTATCTAGAGGTTGTCTACTACTGTTTATTTTTCATTTCTCCTCCATTTTTTGGTTTTCATTATTTTCAAAGCTTACATTCATTAGATATCACCAATATAGTCTTTAAAATAGGGTAGTACTATAAGTGGACTAAATTGTGCTTGTGACAAGTGAACGGATTAGACAATTTAAAATATTGGATATCAATGACTCATTTGGTGATGTGGACTTATATTGGTTCATCAATTAGCTTGATTTACTTTAAAGAAATTTATATTTTTTAAATTAATTTTTGTATGTTGATAAACTTTTATTTATGCCTACATAATGCTCATAAAATTCAAATAAGTTAATATTATGCATACAATTAGAAGGATTTCTAAGGGGAAGTGAAGAGTCTCCACTAAAGAGTCACAAATTGATCTTCATTGCCAAATTAGTTGTCAAGATTAGTTCTTTTAAATAAAGAGTGGAATGTAAGCAATTTGCAAGTTGTTGTATGATGGAATTTATTCATAACTATACCATATAAGCTTGCAAACAATCTATAAGATGCTACAATATATAGATAAAACTAGAGAAATTATAAGAAATACATAAATATGAAATCAATTTGAGGATTAAAAACTAGATATATGTTCCATGTGTTGCATTTGTGCTACAAATTAGTGTTGATAAGAAGTCATCCCGATAATATTGGTCCCACAATTTGTGTTGCTCAAATGCAATAAGGGTTGTAGTGTTCTTCAGGAATTCATTTCATATACATATACATATACATATACATATACATATACATATACATATACATATATATATTTTTAGAAGTTGTAATCTTTCCTTGGTGTGTTTATAAACCAAGGTTAGACCTCCTTTCTTTATTGTTATAATATATTAGGATATAAGCCAAGGTATCCTAATATATTTCTTTTTTGTCCTTTTTCCACTACATCTTATTTTTTCCTCTAGTGGAATATGTGAGGACAAATATTTATTGTAATTTGTAATTTAGATTATTCCTCCTTAAGAGGAATCTCACATTTGGCCTCACACACTTATGAATGGTGGCATTCATAGACATGGGAGTTACATTCTAACTCCTCTCTCTCATCTCTATTTAAGAGATGACCCTCCTCTCTCATTTCTAATGAGGGTTTCTTCCTCTTCTCAATTATTGTATGAGCGATTGCTATCTCTCTCTCACTCTCACTCTCTCTCTCTCTCTCTCTCTCTCTCTCTCTCTTCTTAGGCTTTTCATGCCTCATTCATAATGTCACAAGGGGTTTTCTTTTCTTTCCCCTTTTCAACTATCTTGTCTCATGGTGTTGGATCTTGAAGATTTCTCTCTCTTATCTTATGGTAATATCTTTTCATGCATTAACTCACTTAGATTCTTTCATAGTTTTGCTTATTTACACTTTTTTTCCATTTCTAACATGGTATCAGAGCAGTTTAATCTTTGTTTTTGAGTATTTGCATGAAGGTACGATTCAAAGGAGACTCTTGAGAGAGATTTCACTAATTTCTTTTTTAATCTTCTTAAGTTGGAAGAAAATGATTTTTTTTTTCTTTTTGGGTTTGGTTGGTTTACCGCCAAACCCGATTAACTTCTGTTTGCTCTAATTTGTTTAGGTTACTTCTTATTTTCTATTAGTTTTCATCTAACCCCCTTTGGAAGGCTTGACACCGAAGAGGAATTTTCATGCAATTTTTTATTTTTATTTTTATTTTTATTTTTCCTCTTGTCTTGAAAGGCTTGTTGCCAAAACTAGAGGAACTTAATTCTAATAGCCTTTTTTGCAGGTTGTATATCTATTTTTTGTTTACAAAAAAAAAACTATTATATTCCTAGAGGTTTCATTATTATTTTTTTAAATATTTATTTGTTATTAACATTGCCCTTGCATTTCTTTTTAATATATAACAGTTTAGTTGTACAACTTTGGATTTTTTTAGATTAATCAAAATCTAAAATACTCTTACTGCACTTTCGATTTCATTTTATTTTTTGTCCTATTGCTCATTCTACATGTCTGTGGTTGAGCTTGTAAAGACATCAGCCCGAGCATTTTCCTTCTCTATAGTTAGTCACGTGTTTGTCTCGTCCCTCTTGTGCAGTCCTTAAGTAACGTCTCTTTAGAGACTCTACCTGATTCAAATAATGAATCCAGGTGGTTGGATAGACGTTTCTTTATGCCTACATGGAAGAAGAATTTTTTTTTAAAAACATATTTCAAGCGATTCAACATTGTATGCTCAATGGCCACTGCAATCCGAGGTCGCTTCTTTGCACAACCATGGGCATTAATGCTCATTAAAGATATTCAGTGGCGAAGATTCCTCAACCCCACACATGTAAACCAGATCATTAAAGCCCAAAAGAACCCTCTCACAGCTTTGGCTATTTACAATGAAGCAAAACTAGATCATTAATCCTTGTGTTTGTAATTTGGCCACACTCCGCATTCTCAGACTACTCGAAACCAAGGAAAGCAGAGAATTTAAGCAGAAAGAATAGTAGTAACAAGGCGAATGAGTAGTTGGTTAAATCATCTAAAGTTTCTTCAAATGGTCTGAGTCCTGAACTCATCACATTGGCCTTGTGTCTAGGTGCTTTGGCGAGTTTGATGGATATTTCTAAAGATGAAAACAAGAAGTTCAATGACAAGATATGCTAATATTTCATTCAAAACAATTTTTGCCACAAATTAGTACATCACAAAACAACACATTTTGTACATACTATGGGCTGGATATTGAATGCTTGTATCGACCTTTATCTTGTTCCTGAATAAAATAATGGATTAGTGTCCATGGCCACTATATTCTATCAACTATCTGATTTTTGATCTTCGTAGCTTGAGCGGGCCTATCTCTGCGGTGCTTTATCTTGGGTATTCTCTAATAATGGTGCTTGCAATAATGTTTTCCACTGGTACAATTGGGTTTTTGACATTTTTTTTGGGTTCATGTCTCCTACTTCAAGAGGAATTCTATTGTATCTCTTCCTGAGAATTGCTGTTGGAGGACTATTCAAGGGGATTCCATAGGTTAGCGATCTGTAGCATGGTCTGTTGCATGTTTCTTCCCTGGAATAGTATTTTTGATCTTGAAAATTTTGAATTTTATTCTGTGGGGTAGTCATAGCATAGGAGCCATCTCGATTTCCCTATACTTCATCCTTCTGTCTCTTTGGTTTTGCATTTCTGTTCCTCTGAGACTTTTGGGAGGTTTTATGGGAACTAGAGCTGAAGCCATTCAGTATCCTGTTAGAACTAATCAAATTCCAAGAGAAATTCTAGCTAGAAAATACCCATCCTGGCTTCTTGTCTTGGGAGCGGGTACCTTGCTTTTTGGAACCCTCTTCATTGAACTTTTCTTCATCATGTCAAGCATTTGGCTTATCCTGCTTGTTATTGTCTATGCTAAGGTCTCTGTAGTGCTTACATACATGCACCTGTGCGTGGAGGATTGGCAGTGGTGGTGGAAGTCATTCTATGCATTTGGATTAGTTTCTCTCTATGTCTTACTTTATTCTATCTCATATCTTTGTTTGATTCAATCTTGCCAATTTACAAGGAGGTTATCTCTGCATATTTTATTATTAAAATGTTATTAGACTTTAGACCATTTCTTTTCTTGAGGTTTAATTATGCAGACAAGCGACACTCAATGCTAGTATCTCTACAAGAGCTATTTTTAGCAGCTAAGGTAACACTCTTATTTCTAACACTTGGCAGATAACGCCTTCACATCTAAATGATGCCTGAGTAAGAAGTTGTGGCTAGACCGTGTCTTACCAACTCTATGCCATTTTTAGTCCTATTTACTATCTCTTCATCATAGCCTTTTTATTATAATAAATCATCTCTGCCTAAAAAAGTTTTCATCATTTTTATTCTCTACTAGAAACGGTTAAGATTTTAATTTTATATTAATTTTAAATTTTGATTACATCATTAAGATTTTACGAAGAGATTTCATATTCATTTTATAGAACTTGTCATTTCATAATTATTACTCTTGTCTATTGTTATAATTTGTATTTTTAAACTAGACATTTATTTTATTTAAAAATAAGTGTAATATAACATTTAAAATTTGAGTATCAATTTTTTGTCTCTTTTATTTCTATTGTCATTCATTATTTCAATTATTCTAATTCAGAAGCTTATAATTAATCGTGGTGTTGGAAACTTTTTCCTATTAAAACTTTTTATCTAAGTTTATTTTTTAAAAAATAATCCTTTTCTCTATTTTTAATCATTAATTCTATAGATTAAATTAAATGATATGAAAAGACATTCATTTTTATTATTATTTGTAGGAAACACTTTTTTTTGGTGGAGAACTTCAATAGAAGGTTATATCTTATTAGTTTATATATTATATAAGCATGCATGCCTATATTAATTTTACAAAATGAAATTAAATAGTTCAAACTCTCATATATGCATACCACATATTGCATTTATTGTTTGTTTGAAGAACTTGCTAAAGGATGCTACAAATCTAATTTATTTGCTAGATTTTGCACCAAATGTTAAATAGGGTATATTAATTTCATTGTTACTTATACCTTTTCAGGGGGATGATTTATAGCTACAATTTTCACTGATTCTTTGTCTTTCACCAAGTATTGATTAGCGTGTCTCACTATCAATTATACTATGGTTTTGCACATCTCTTTCTATCTAGAAATGGGACATTTTTTTATAATTTTTATGCCATCCTTTGCATGCACATAGTTATATCTTTCTTAATGTTTTATTTCAAAAAAGTTTACTTTTTGAAACACTTCCAATCTTGGAGGCATATTTATGGGAAAAAGGGGAGATCTTTTCTAGCCCCATGACTTTATGCTCTTATTACTTTGAGATTATATTTTGAACCAAGGTATTCAACATAAAGATGATTATTCTAAAAACCAAAGAGGGGAATCATTTTTCTAGCATTAAGCTATGATTTAATAATTGTACTGGTGTGATTTCATACTATGATATTTTTTTAAGGTATATTTATTCAAGTATATATGGGTGCACACATATATACCAAGATAAATATAAAAGCTATTTTTATTGTGATGATTATGTTATTGCGTAAAGTAAATATCTTTAATTCTTTCAATCCTTCAAATAGTTTACTTACCCATGTTCACCTTTAATGGAGTTTTCTACCTAATATCCATACACTTATCTTGCTTATTGCTCTTCAATGTTATCTTTACATATTTTTCAGGTTTATGAGTTATCTTACACTATTGCCTTCATTATTTAATGATTTGATTTTTGTATGTTCTATTGATCTATCTGCGCATGGTTGCAGTTTTATGCTTTTATAGAATCTCTTTATGCTCATGGTAGTAGTTTATGGTTTTATACCATTGGTTTATATGATTTTCATTTGATCTTGTGTAGGTTGCATTAGGAGCCAATTTTTTCAAGGTTAACTATGGTGGACCTGATAGTTTTAAACTGACTCATACTTGCCTTATCTAGCCCGTGGAGTATCCCTCCAACCTATAATTGGTGTGCACTTACTTCAATGGAGTTTCCCTCCATTTGTTCCACTTTGTTCCTCAATGCGAGGATGATATTTTATGGGGATTTCCCATTCCAAACTCCTTGTCTCCTTGGTGTATGCTCCTAGTTGTGATTTATTCATGGTATGACTTCCTACACCTTGCTCATGTTTTAGTGTAAAGGTGACGAGGCTACCATATCTTGGAGCACTCCAATATTGGAGACTCTATTTGAGAAAGTTGTTTTGACCCATGTTGATCTTTTTCCTCATGGCAATGATGTTGCTTGTCCATGATGGATTTCTTATTTGAAGGCAATATGTTGTTAATCCTCATAAACCCTTACTTTGGTCCACATTGGGTATAATTCTTGGAAAAATTGTAACTTGAATTATTTGGTGCTTGAGGCACATGTTCTACTTATTTATTATTGTCTCTCATATATTTCTTTGATAAATATACAATGTGATAATGTTCTGCATACTTTATTGCCTAGATCGTGGGTCATGTAGGTGATGGTGTCGCAACCTATTCACTTGTAGTGGGATGACTCATTAGTGGACTGTCTATATCAATGTGATTGATGCAATGTTGATGCAAGTTTCATTAGTTGGCCTTGTCTGTGGTCATTTGTGCATTAGTATGTTCCTTTCATGAGAGATTTATTGCATCTATTGTGATCATTTTGAGCTTATGACTTATTTTAGATATCATGTTAACTCCATTGCATGTTGGTGAACACATTCATTTATTCTCATCTGTCTTAGTTCCTCCTTGATTAAATTATTATAACTTCATTTTTTTTACTAACTTGACCATTAAATGTAATTCTACTTGTGGATAGTTGTCCATTTTTTTTGGTCTCTGTCTTTTTTTTCTTCCAAGTGATCCATCAAGGAACCTTCTCCATTTTTCACATATGAAGATGTGTCTATGCTTCCACTTGATCACATTTAAAGGGCTCATGTACTTCTCTTGGATCTACAAATGTACCATATGGCTTGAAGACAATCAAATTACTTCATATTGAAGATTAAGTTGCAGATTGTTGTAAATTATGGGTTTAATACCCCTTGATATAATTACCCCAAGTAAAGATTAAAGGGGGGTGTTAGAAGTTGTAATCTTTCCTTGGTGTGTTTATAAAACAAGGTTAGACCTCCTTTCTTTACTGTTATAATATATTAGGATATAAGCGAAGGTATCCTAATATATTTCTTTTTTTTCCTTTTTCCACTACATCTTATTTTTTCCTCTAGTGGAATATGTGAGGACAAATATTTATTGTAATTTGTAATTTAGATTATTCCTCCTTAAGAGGAATCTCACATTTGGCCTCACACACTTATGAATGGTGGCATTCATAGACATGGGAGTTACATTCTAACTCCTCTCTCTCATTTCTATTTAAGAGATAACCCTCCTCTCTCATTTCTAATGAGGGTTTCTTCCTCTTCTCAATTATTGTATGAGCAATTGCTCTCTCTCTCTCTCTCTCTCTCTCTCTCTCTCTTCTTAGGCTTTTCATGCCTCATTTGTAATGTCACAAGGGTATTTCTTTGCTTTCTCCTTTTCAAATATCTTGTCTCATGGTGTTGGATCTTGAATCTTTTTCTCTCCTATCTTATGGTAATATCTTTTCATGCATTAACTTGCTTAGATTCTTTCCTAGTTTTGCTTATTTACATTTTTTTCCCATTTCTATCACATATATATATACACACACACACATATATATACACACACACACATACATATAGATACACAGACACACACCCATGATCACTAGCCTAGTTTGGGAGTAAAGAGAAGGGGTGGAGGGCTATACGCTAGGGCATGTATATATGTTTTTTGGGTGTCAATACATTGTCCATGTACATGTTTTCATGAAATCTAGCTCATGGTTAGAGGATATACTAAATGAATGCATGAATTCCATAGAAGTATTGAAGTCTCAATGTAAAGATAAAGAAGAAATGAGTTTGGTAATTTTCACTTTTCTTTGGTGTTTAGTGTTTTGGTGGTTGCCTCCTACTTCAAATTCAATTAACCCCTCACTTACATTTTGTCATTTCTCTATCTATTCCATGTATGTAGATCATGCTTAAATAACCCATCTTTAATATATATATATCTATGATCCGTAGCCTAATTTCGAAGTAAAGAGAAGGGGCAGAGGGCTAGATGCTAGGGCATGTATATATGTTTTTTTTGTGTAAATACATTATGCATGTACATGTTTTCATGAAATCTAGCTCATGATTAGAGGATATACGAAATGAATGCATGAATTCCATAGAAGTATTGAAGTCTCAACATAAAGATAAGGAGAAGAAATGAGTTTGGTAATTTTCACTTTTCTCTAGTGTTCAGTGTTTTGGTGGTTGCCTCCTACTTTAGATTCACTTAACCCCTCACTTACATTTTGTCATTTCTCAATCTATTCCATGTATGTAGATCATGCTTAAATATATATATATATATATATATATATATATATAGTCTACCATTTCATTAGAAGAAGATTTACTTCTTCAATTTCAACTTTACTCAATACTCCAACCTTGACTCTGTATAGGGCATATTTTTGAATTGTTTGGATTACCCTGTTTAATGTAGAAAACATTTTAGGTAAGGAGATGTCTCAATTTTTTTATGGAATATGTTGGAAAGGGTTTGATTGATTAAATGGTAGAGTATAGCAACATGTTGAGTGGAGTCATTTGAAGATCGTACATGTAAACTAGCATAGTCTTAGAGCTAGATTGAGAGATGTTAACATAGAATTATGACTTCTTGGGGGGTGAAAATAGTTGGGATGATTCATATATTGATGGCTTGCTAGAAGTATTGAAACTAATTTCTCAATTGCACACATAAGGTGTGGGTCAAAGAAAGGTAGCTAGGCTCAATGCCATAGACAGGTCAATCAATTTCATTCATTTAGATCAAAAACCGTGGCTAGTTCCTTACTCATGCAATAAGATATGGGAATAGAATTAGTACTAACAAGAATTAAATCAAACAAAGAACAAAATTCAAGCATATAATCGACCCTTAAATATGATAAGGGTTACCTCTTGCTATTATTTCTCCTCTCAACCTTGGCCCAAACTCCTTCCCACAATCTACTATGTGAAAACAAGATGAACTATTTTGCATTTTTTTTATTTAATATGATCTTGACAAAGTCAAAATTTGGATAGGAAATTTAACTATCATAAATTTTTTGATGATAAACTTAACTATTGTCAATATTTAAATGTTTTTGGGATCATAATTTTTAAACAAAAGGAATTTAACAAGCCAAATTGGTCTATCATCAAAAATATTGGTAGAAAATGGAGGCCTAATGTACTAGTGGAATTTCTAGAATATTGTCTTTGATTCAATTTTCTCAATGAACAAAATGCCTTACAACCAAGAAAAAATGGTTTGAAAGGTTTTATATTTTGCTAATTCAATTTCTACAATTGATCATTTGTGCTTATAACCAATTTAGCATGAAGTTGCACATTCCTGTAAAATGTTGTCATGCAACTTTGCAAAGTTGTAAAAGTTGTCATGATAACTTTTGCAACTTTTTACATCTTTTCTTTTCATATGACCTTACTTTATACCAATTGTTAATAATGGTGTTCTTAATCATCCTAGACCTATCCAACACACAAACATCAATTGGTGAATATTATAGACCCAAATCATGTATCATGTCCAAATTTGACATTTTGACAAGTTTACCCCAAAATGGACAACTTTTGGAAAACTTGGTAGGACATCATATCACCCTTGATAACCAAAATTAAAATAACTTTTAGAATTTATCATATACTCTTTAGTCATACTATGACCACTCTAAGGTCTAGCAAGAAAAAAACTTTAAGGGTCAATTATTCAACCCAACTTGATCTTGTTCAAGGCTTCCATAACCTACCTGTTTCCAAATCAATTCTGACCAAACTAGAGTATATTTTTCATCCCCTTGATAGAATCTAACTAAATCAAGCATAAAAATTACCTATCTAATAGATAAAACCTCTATTATTATATCTTTGCATCAAAATTGGTGTCCCTTCAAATGCCTATTCTCATGGTGATTTCAAAAAATACAACACTTGTTTGAAAATTAGGATTAGTAATATATTATAAATTTTAAATAATTATCTTATGATCATGGGAAAAATATCTAAAAATTCATGATATTACCATGAACCTTTTTAGAATTGAAATAGGTAAGGACTTTCAAAGAAGTTGGAATGCTATATGACAACTTATCAAGAATCAACACAATATTACCTTAGATTATGCACAATATTGTTACATAGGATTATCAATTGAAAATATGGAAATTTACTTATGTTTTCCTTCTAATTATTCAATATGTTTCCCCATTCCTTGCCCAAGTTATATACTATTTCTCCGAACTGTACCACTTGATATAACTTGGTTACAAAGCATTAAAAACATAATTAAGTAATCAAGTACACTCTCACTCCAAAACTATGTTGGAGTTGAGGAAAGCCAACTCCAAAAATGCCCAAGATCACTTGCATGCGAGAACCTGTCAAAGAGAAGCCAAGGAGGGGAAGAGCATAGAGCAAGGGTAAAACACTAAACAGACATGAGAGACAATATGCAAACACAATAAGAAATGTATTTACAATGTACAATAAGATATGAAAATACAATAAGGGAGCCCGCTTATAAAGAGCTCATGGAAGCTTGTAGAACAAGCTAGAAGGTGGTAGAAGATAAGGTTGACAACTCAACACTCATCCACAAAAGGTGGAACATCCTAGAAGGGAACAAACTCCTATGTTGTCAACAACTAACCTCTACAACAATTAAATACAAAATATTAAATAACTGCATTAACTTAAGTAAGCTTAAGTAATAGAATAAATAATTAATAAGTAATTAATTATTTACTCTAACACCCCCCCTTAAGTGCAATTTAGGGAAATGCCTTAAGCTCACAAAAATAAGATGAAAATGTAGAATGGGTCCCGCCAATGAGGCCATGTTAGGTACCCAAGTACAATGTAAGAAAATACAACCTCTGTAAATGGGGAAAGAGAGAAAACCACGTGGGAAAAACCCTCCCCCAAAAAGAGGCAACCTAGTGAAAAACTGAAGAAGCCTCAAAAATAGGAACAAGAAGTGATCATGTAAAGAAGCATCACTGAAGCATGAAGAAGCTGTAAATCTATCAAATTGTTGATCTGGAGAACCTCCATGGAAGAAGAAGGCACAAACTGAGCATGTCTATATGGTAGATGATCCATCTCACCGAAATGCATAGGTAGCTAGCTACTACAATCACCTTGTACATACGATCAACCACTGAATACATAGTTCACACTATCAAACCATCGAACCACGAATGCATTAGAACAACATCATAACCTCCCATTAATGCAGATGGTGTGTGATGACAGGCAACTGAGAAGGTGGGCAAAAGTCTCCTTCAAACGAAACAAGAATGATGAGAGAGGGAAGAGGTATAGACACCTATAAAGACACGATCAACCTGACTCTACATGGGCTAATGTCATGGAAGGGAAACTCACTTGACAAAGGGAGAATTCCTAAACAACAAACAACTATCCCCCCCCCCCATGGTGCTTTATGAAAATAGTGCATGTACAACTGACTCAAAACAATGTTCATGACCCTCGAAATGCAAAAGTGGCACTTTATGTCAGTGTGATACATAAAAGTGCTTCAAAATGATAGCTACAATGATCAAGATGGAAAACAAGCTGCAACAAAACAAAGTACAACTAAAAACAAGAGAAATGATCCTTAGGCCTAAAATACTCAAGATATCCACCATAGAGAAAAAATGCCAAAACTATGATAGAAAGAGCATGGGCCAAAAACTCAAGAAAAAGACCACATTTTTGAAAAGCTGATAGAACCAGCTTTCCAAAAATATAAAGTTTTTAAAAAAAATGACATGGGACGCAAAAGATATGCTTGCTGGAGTCAAAAATAGGACTTTGGACTTCAACTTAAAAAAGGGCAATAAAAAAGCATCAAAACTTAGAAATACCTTGAACCAAAATCTCCATCTTGGAACTAGCTTTTTGGTGCTTCTTTTGGATTGGAAAAATACCTCTGTATGCTCAAGTTATGGCCGAAAAAGCACAAGTAGGTCCAAAATGACTCTGAAGGAGATGTGCAAGCAAGGTTGATGACATCATGCTAATGTCAGCATTTGACAGAAAAAAATTGATGGCCTGTTAGCCATTGTAGCAAAAAAATAAGCCACGTGGTAGCCACATGGCACTACCACATGGGAGAAAGCTGAGGTGGCAGGGGTCACATGGCAAAGTGCCACGTCGCAGTGGAAGGTGCTGACTGTGCAAAAAAATGTGGTAGTGGGCTACTGAGGTGGAGGTGGTAGTGGGGCTACAGAGCGGCAATGGTCACAGAGGCTGCAGATGCCGATGGCGCTCCTACCGCAGTGGCTGGTGGGGGCTCCGTAGGTGGCGGTTGGGCCGGGGCGATCGGAAGGAGGAGCGGCCGGTGCAAGTGGGCCTTTGGTAGCACATGGCTGGCAGGTGGGTGGCCATTGGGTGGTCACCAGGTAGAGTTGCCCGATTATTTTATTTTTTATTTTTTGCAAAAATCATCTGTATGTCTGTACGACGGCCCCTGATGAAATTTATTTTGGCCTCCCAGAGTTCTGTCTCCAAAAATGACAAGTTTTATATGAATCCTGACTACAAACAAATTTTTGGATCCAATCATGATGTCTATTTGGCCCCAATATGCTCCAAAAATTTTTTGATCCCTTGATTTGAAAAAAAAATACACAAAAAAACTAGGGTTTGTGACTTCAAATCACAGCTTCAAAAATCTTCAACCAAGCAGTAGCAGAAAGGCTCTGATACCATGTTGGAGTTGAGGAAAGCCAAACCCGAAGATGCCTAAGATCACCTGCATGCAAGAACCTGTCAAAGAGAACCCAAGCAGGGGAAGAGCATGGAGCAAGGGTAAAACCCTAAACGGACATGAGAGACAATATGCAAACATAATAAGAAATGTATTTACAATGTACAATAAGATATGAAAATACAATGAGGGAGCTCACTTATAAAGAGCTCATGGAAGCTTGTAGAACAAGCTGGAAGGTGGTAGAAGATAAGGTTGACAACTCAACACTCATCCACAAAAGGTGGAACATGCTAGAAGGGAACAAACTCCTATGTTGTCAACAACTAACCACTACAACAATTAAATAAAAAATATTAAATAACTACATTAACCTAAGTAAGCTTAAGTAATAGAATAAATAATTAATAATTAATTAATTATTTACTCTAACAAACTAAACTACTCATTAGAATTTAGTAATTTGAATTTCTAACATTTTTGTATGACTTTATTTGACTGCTAACTTATCAAATTTGCATCCAATTTTATCTTGGGATCTAATTATCCTCTATAGGACCATCCTAGCCATCTAGATACCACTAAAGAATAATTGGTCCCATTAACATGTGAATTGGGCCTAAGGTCCTTATCATAATCATTTGGAATTTTGAATTTAACATTACTTTGATCATTAAATAAATAACTGTGACTGGCCTTAAGAATTTCAATTTAACCTTTATTGATGCCCTAAAATATTCTTACATGTGTTATGCCTTCATGTTGGCTTGTTCTCTTCTAGGTGCTCATGCTTCATGCACTCCATGACCAAAAGTACTCTTACCCCAAGTGGTAAGTGTTATTTCCTTAACTTCATTAGTCATTCTTAATAGAAACCTATTAATAGATCATTTATTTCACACTTGTAATAATGGAAACCTATCTTGGTTTTATCTCCCAATTGCAAATATCTCAAACAATGGATTAGATCAAAAAAATGTATTATGTTGTTGTCCATCATGACACCTTTTATTTCCCTATTGTTGCATCTTCTTTTCTTACCCCATATGATCATGTTTCCTTCCTTCTACCTTCCCAATCTATGGGATTATGTTATTGTTAATATTTTCTACTAAAGAAAACATTGTGATCCCTACTAAAATGCTATCCTTCACCCTACTATTGGATTTTCCAACACTATTTTGTTTTTGAATTTTCCACATATCTTTGCATTTTTTTATCAATGCTCAATACTAAAATTAATTCGTTATTCCTCATAACCTCTTTCATAGGCCAACTCCTTTCTTATCTAGAAAATGAACAAGTTCCTTCCTTCCAAATTGAAAAATTATTGATTGCACTGGACCGCTACTTTGCAAAGGTATCAAAACATAATCCTTAACACCAATTTGAACCATATAGGTTTTGTTGAACCTTTAATTTATTTTCCTCCTCTTTCTCTTAAGAGGTCTTCCTTGAAGGATATGACAACATTTCATAGGAACAACATAACATATAAATGTCTTCGTCTATTCACCAAGTGAAGAAATCACATAGGCTTGCTCTCTAATGAAGATCATTTTTTCATCACTCACCCATGAAGCTCTATATGGCCTAAGGTGTTCAAACTTCCTCAAATTTAACTTCTCTAAAATCTCATATAAAACAATTTTATCAAAATTATCTTTCTATGGATATCTTTCAAACTTTTCCTTAACTTAGTGAATTGGTTTTGTGAATATATACCTTAGGTCTTTTCTCCAACAACACTACTCCATTTATTAGCATAAGGAAATTGCCTTTCATGTATGGATAAAATTTCACACTCTTTCCCTTCTCTTTTTATTTTATACCTTCTTCCTCTACTTCTCCTTCTGTCTAGTAACTCTCTTATCAACTTCACTTGTATCATTTTGTGGATATTTATAGAGAGGATATCATTCCTCTTTATAGTTGTAAAACATTCCACTAAATGAGCATGCTCTTATCCTTCCACTTCAAGTCTTTCCAACTCTCTACTAAAAAATACAATCCTTTCCATTGTCACTTTTCGCTTTTCCTATGAAATTATTTTTCTTAGCAACTCTTCTTCTTCTTGACTAGTTTCTACCTCCTCTTTATCTTTCTTGCCTCTTTCTTGACTTATCCTAACCCCTAGTGGCCAAATTAAAATATTTGTCAATAGTGTTAGGGTCATTGAAGCTAATATTATTTTGAATATTAAATCTAAACCCACTCATATACCTTTCTACTTTATCTTCCTCCTCTTTATATTGCGCAATTCTAATATCCAACTTTGGAGCTCCTTGGTATATTTTTTTACAACCATGTCCTTTTGTTTTATTTTTTGCATCTTCTTGTATAACAAAACATTATACTCTCTTGGGAGGAACTTATCCCTCATCCTAATTAACATCCTTTTCCATGATGTGATCTTAGGAAACTTCTTCTTCCATCTCTCTTCTTGTAAGAAGTATCGCCAAATTAAGGCATACCCTTTTAACCTTGAACTTGTAATCTTCAATTTGTAATCCTCCATCACATCTTCACAATTGAAAAATTTCTCCATCTCACTAAACTAGTCAATGTGTTCTTCTTCATTCATCTTCTCATCATACATCAAGATATCTTACTTTATTTTATAGTCATTTCCTTTTCTGACTTTAACCAACTTAAGCACTTTAGAATCATTTGGGTCTAACTCTTCCATAGGTGCTCTATATCGATCTTCTTCAATTTCCACTTCTTATTTTTACTCATCAAGGTCCTCATTTACCTTACTTCCTTTCTTCTTATTTAAATCCATTCTCCTCTTCTCCCAATTTTTTGTTTCTTTTTTTCTTGTGTTTATTGTGTCAGAAGATTGGAAACCTCTATATTGATTATTCTAAGAGGCATACTTTGATGATCTTATTAAAACATGTCAAGGTCTTCATACATGTAACTCATCCTCCTTCCCTAAGATCATATTATACTCCAATAACACTATAATTCAAAGGGATATTGGAACTTTTCAAACACTTATCAAATGTAGAAATATGGTGTTATTTCGCAATACCTTTACTTATACCAAATGACTCAAAACACCCAAACCATGCACTTAGCATTCCCAAGGACCCGGAAGGATTATAAGGGTCTCCAATTATCCCATCCAAATAATAAATATTAACTTGTAAAGTTTCAAATTCATAACTACTAGGAAATCTACAATGCATTGTCCTGCTAGGCCTAGAGGGTAATTAGGCATCAATTGACATAATTTACTAATTTCCTCTAAACATTTCTAGTGTTATGCTGATCACTAGAACACCAAAAGTTATCTACAAATTAGGATTAGTACCATATTGTATAGGTTATATCTTGGTGATTCCATGGGAAATAGGTAAAATATTCCATTGAATGATGATGGACCATTTTAAAAATTCAAACTAGTAAGGATTTTCAAAGAACATGGAACGTTATTTAAAACTTATCAAAATTAACATAATAAGAGCTTAAAATATGTGCAATTTTCTTATAGAGGCTTATCAATATCTTGAAACCTTTGATGTTGGATGGAAAGTGAGAACAATAAATAATTGACAAGTGATTTGTATAATAAGTTATTGTTGTTTGTCTTCAAATAATTTAAAATATACAAATGTGGTTCCAACATACAACCATGATTGCCCTCTGGCTTTACCAAGAAATATAGGGTTCCTCTCAACTGCATGAACTAATCCAATTTGGTTGCAACACATTAAAAACACAAGTAAGGCCTTAAGTACAATTTTTCATTATAACTAATGTACCCTTTAAAATTCAAAAAATTTAATTTCTATCCTTTATTTTGTCACTTCATTTGATTTATAACATTAAAATTTCATCATATTTTATCATGGAATCTAACTATCTAATCTAGGACCCTCCTAGCCATCTAGATCCCTTTTAGGAACTATTTTCTCCTTTACAAGAAAATTTATCCTAAGGTCCTTATCTAGACTTTTAGGATATTTTAATTTTACAAAAATTTCACCATTACAAACAAGATTGATTAGCCTTAAGACTCCCTAATTAATATTTATCGATTTCTTAAAGTATTCATCCATGTCATGTGCCTTCATGTGGCCTTGTGCTCTTCTAAGTACTCCTACACCATGAATTCAACCTTCAAAAAATGCTCTTTCCCCAAGAGGTAAGGGGTCTCTCATTCACTCCACCAATCTTCCTAGATATAAATCTTTTGTTGTGTCTCTTTTTGAACACTTTTTGTACTAGAAACCTACCTCAATTAACTAATCTCAACTTGCAAACATTCAAACAAGGGATTAGATTTAAAAACTGCCTCATTTTTTCTCTAGATCATGACAACCTTTACTTCCCTAGTGCTTCTACTTCTTTCCTTCCTACATTTGATATTTTTTACTTCCTTCCACCTTATCAACATGTGGGCCTTGTCTATTCTACAATTTGTGCTCCCTACCAAAATATTATCCTTCAACCTTCTATTGAAATGTACAAACCTATTTACTTTTCCATTTTTCATAGATCCTTATATTTACCTTTTGGTCCTCAATCTCAAAAGAGATGCCTTATTAATCAAATCCTCTTTGAAAGGCTTTCTCCTTGCATTATCCTTAAAAAGGATACATTTCTTGCTTCGAAAATAAATAATTCTTCATTCAACTAAACATTGTTTCTATAGAGGTTTCAAAACATTGTCCTTACCATCGTTATAAACTAGATAGGTGCTCTTGAACCCAACATGTATTTTCTTACTCTATAACTTTCGATGGCTTCCTAAAAGGATAGGACATTTCATAGGCACATAGAACCATCTCCATGTATTTACCATGTAAAATGTTCACATAAGCTTGCTTGCCAAGATGATATTTTCATCATGCACCCAAGAGGCTCTATAAGGCCCGAGTTTCTCAAACTTCCTCAAATGTAACTTCTCTACTATCTCACAAGAAGCAAGGTTATTATAAAAACCTGATTTTCTTATCATATTACAAACTTTATCCTAGCTTAGGAAATTCATTTTGAAAATATATACCTCATGTCTTCTCTCTTGTGATCTACTACTCTATTTAATACCATAAGGAAATCACCTTCAATGTATGGATCCAACTCTACTCTCTTTTGCTTTACCTTTTTTTATATACCTTCTTCCTCTATTTATCCTTTTGCAAGGTAATCCTCTTATCAGATTTCCTAGTATCCCTCGCTAAACATTTATGGAAAGGATTTCCTTCCTCTCAAAATTTGTAATACTTTACATTAAATGAATCTACTCCTCAATTTGAACCACACCTCTTCCTAGCTCTTTACTTTAAAATAGGTTCCTTACATTTATCACTACTTCATTGTCTCTGGAATTCATTATTCTTACAATCTTGTCCTTAGCATTCACTAATCTTATCACCTCTCTGCTTGTTGCTAAAATTATACATGTTAGACATATTTCTCTGTTATAGTAAGAATGAGAGATTTATGAAATACCTACATTTACTAATATTATCATTAAAGTATGACATAAACATCATTATTAGCATTTATGAAATCTTAACATGTTGGAAAGATAGCCTCAATGAAACTCACTTATATAGACCAAAAATAAATTTAAATTAACATAAAAATACCAATATATAAGTGAAACACACACACCCCTATATTTCATATCGACCTAAAGGGAATCATTTATACTTTACTTAATTATGACCTATGCTAGTTTTATTTTATCTTAAAACATAGCTATGTTAGAGAACATAAAAATCATGATATTGAATATTTTCCAAAACCAACACTTGACCACACCTTGATGTTTGGATAGATTTCTTGTAGTACCTACCGATTTATCTTTTAATTTGATGAGATTTATGAGCATATGTCATTAATTTTAAATATTCCCTATATGGGATCTTCCATAATTACCAAGATCAAGAATTTGAGGTTGGTGGGAAAGATCACTACTAGCCTATATATGAGCTAGCATGAGGAGATTTGTAAATTATTTTTACCTCTAATCTATCTATCTTAGGATGTACTTTAACTACAATTGCCAATTTTGGATATTTATATCAAATAATGATTATATAACCATAATTAAAATCATTTTTGCCTATTTAATTAGACTCTTTCCTTGAGGATAATAATTAGAAGAAAATGTTAGCATTTCTTGATGTTAAAATTTTACTACAGAAAATATGCTAAAAGAAATATGGGCTATGTACAATTACCATTTAAAAGGGTATCTCAATTGTAGTTTTAATGTGCTACTCCAAATACTTGACAATGACCTCATTAGGGTAATTTTTGCATGTCAATGCTTTAGTACATTAAGTGCAATAAATTGTTTTGCTGAGCATAAATCAAAGTTTTGTAGAGAAATGAGGAGTATTAATTTTTATGAAGTCTTCATCAATTTGAGATAAAAAGATGTATCTTGCCAATAGGTTGAATAACATTTTTGTATTTCTTTCTTCCATGGTATTGGTTCAGTAAACATTGTATGAGCATGCATATTCATGTCTATCCTTAGATAATGACAACCAATAATTACACTAAAGCATGCCTAAGTTTTTGAATAAAACTTTCAAGAAGCAAGTAATTCAAGTTTAGGTTAAGTAGTTTATTTTAAGCTTAAGAATGCTATTTCAAGCGACTCGTCACACATTTTCCAACAAAAACAAAAAGCAATGATATGTGCAATTCTTATAAAAATATATAGATCTCTCTAATTTAACTAAGCAATCTAATAAAAGCTAATAATTCTTGTGAAGTAGAGTACTAGATTATCAAGATTCCAACCCTATCAAAATTTTCTTACTAATTCCAACGCCAAATGAAATTTATTAGTCATTGCTGATGTAGGAAGTGAAATATTCTATTTTTTATACATAAATTTCAACCATGAGGTTAAAAAAAATTTAAATAAACTAGCGAGGCTAACTCGTAATAATGCCTTACGAGTTGCTGATGCTATCCAGGAAGAATAGGCATGCATTATTGGCGTGTTCAATGGCCTTATGTTATTGGCAGTTTCTATACTGTCATTAGATGCGAATAAGTCGTTGCCACATCTGGCTTGTTGAAATGGACATATGCCTCGGCAGGCGTAAACCAAGGGGTTTAAAAATTGTTTGCTTTTAAGAGGAGACGGCTGATTCCGCGGAATCTGTCAATTTGTGCTACGTTCCAATCCTTGCAAAGCGTGTTACGTAAATTTAAATAATAATAAGCTTTAAATCATCTTGCGTACTTTCCTTTTTGTATGAACGCAGCAGGACAACTCTCCTTAGATACCCACACAAGAATGATGAAAACGAAGTTCCTCAATTTGGAATACAAAAGGAAAACAGTAGTTAACGATTGATTCCTACGTTTCTGTGATATCATATTCTGATAAACTCGTTTCTGTGAGAGGAAAAGGGCACCTTGCTAGGGCAACAATGCCTAGTCAGTATATGCCGGTATCCGGTTATCAAAACATTTTCTCTCCAAAAATCTATGAGGCCAAAGAGACCGAGCAGAACGATAGTATTCCTGATCAAATAGTACTAGGAGAGATGAATGAAGATTTATTACCCCAAAATGTTTTTCCCCTGCTAAAGATGGAATTAGGCAGAGGAAACAAGAAGGCAATCTCCTCTGAAGAGATCATAAAAGTGGCGGGCACGAGGTTCATAAAAGGACTAGATTATGGTGGATTCAACTCTTACTTTGTGACTCCTGCTGTACCGAGGGAAGACCAGCAGGGATTAGATTTGGCTCAACTTATGTTCGCCTCTGCAGAGATGATAAGCTACAAACAATACAATCAGGCCTCCAGGCTTCTTGTGCAGTGCCGAAACATGTCTTCGCAGTGGGGTAATCCCATACAGAGAATCGGCTACTATTTCTGCGAGGCTCTGCTGGACAGAATCGAACGTCTGACCAGCGAGAAGCTTAAGACGGTTCCTATGAAAGACCCTGATTTTGCCTACAATTTCGACAGTGGTTTAAGAACAAGTGAGTTTTATGGCATGGTGGCTTATTATTCAAGAGTTTTCCCCTATGTGAAATTGATGCAGTTTTCTTCAGTGCAGGCAATCTTGGAGGCCGTGGGGAATGCGAAAAGAATTCATGTGATTGATCTGGGGATTCGAACTGGGTGCCAGTGGACAGGACTAATGCAGAGTCTTGCCCAAAGAGATCCTTCAGCTCCGCTTGAGCTTTTAAAGATCACGGCAGTTGGGATGAATGGAGAAGAATTGAAGAATAGTGGAAGAAGACTTGAAGAGTTCGCTAAGTCCTTGGATATTCCATTTTCGTTGAGTATAGTAGAGATCTCGGATATGGAAGAACTCAATGAAGGTTTGTTTGACATTAAACAAGGAGAGGCAGTTGCGGTTTATGCTCCTTCTGTTTTCAGAAGTCTGTTATATAAACCAGGGCTTCTTGAGAATGTTGTGAGTGTGATAAAGAAATTAAGGCCCCGGATAATGGTGAATACAGAAGTTGAGGCTGACCACAACTCTCCTTCTTTTGATAAGCGTTTCGTTGAGGTACTTTTCTCTTCCTGCAGTTGGTTTGACTCATGGGATGTGATCTTGCCAGACAGAGAAGATGCTCGAAGGGTCAAGATTGAAGAGGCATTCGGTGGGAGCCAGATAAGGAATATGATAGCCTGTGAAGGGAATGATAGGAGGGTTAGACATGTTAGAACTGATGTGTGGAGAAATTTCTTTATACACGCCGGATTGACTGAAATGGCGTTAAGCCATCAAGTTTGGTACCAAGCCAGATTACTGCTGAGACAGTTGCCTCACGGGGAATGTTTTACTCTTGAGGCCAATGGATCCGCCATAATAATTGGGTGGAAAGGGGCCCCATTGCAAGCAATATCTGCATGGACATGTTGCTGAATATAGATTGTATTGTATAGCGACGAGGCATTCTCATTCTATTCTCATTCTATTATGAGTGAAGGCATTTAAGTGTTACACTATGTATGTTCTTTTGTTCTATTAGAGCAGATGGATTAAACATCACACACTAAGACTTGAGTCTTAGGCTAAAAGTGTAAATTAGTCAAAGTTGACCTTTTCTTCCAAGCTCAATTTATTTCTTGGTGTCTGAAGTTTAAGGGTGGTCATGCTGGATCAGTAGAATATGTACTTGAAATCATGTATCTTGTTGGCTTAAAAGATCCCATGAGTGTAGAAAATATTTTATCAACGATATTTTATATTTTTAGAATTATTATAAAGTTCACTACTTAATGGTTCAAGTAGAGGAGAGGTTCTATAGTGATGAATCATAATCTTGCAAATCTCTTAATCTTTAAAGTATTTTTCAGTTTTGTATAGTTTGAAGTTTGAGGCATGTATGGGACCTCAAATCAACTTTCAAAATCAGACTTTGTGTCTTTCACCCTTGCAGCTTTGCAGAACAAATAATGAACAAAAGTGTGTGTATTGGGTCACAATGATGTATAGAATAACCTGGTTGAAGAGGACGGTTGAAATGAGGGTGGTGTAGGGATTGCTTGGGCCATACGGGTTTGAGGGGAAGTAATTGTTGTCCATACATTGGACTATAGAGGGTCATATAGGTTGATGGTAGTGGCTATAAGGGATGATGGCATAGTGGTTGTATGAGCTAATGGAATATTTGTCATATGGTGTGGATGAGGAATAGCCGTACTACTGTAGGAGCTTCCTAGGCTTTCTTGCAATCCTTCATGTTTGGAGGGATTTTGAAGAGCATTGAGCTTGGATTTTGGTGGAGCTATGTTTTCATGGTTAGGGATGTGTTGGAGACACATTGGGGAACCTTTCCTCATAATTTCATAGAGATTGGATGGATTGAGTTGAAGTTTGAACTGTTTGAACCTTGTTGCTAGAATTGTATTTTTCTAGTTTCTGGGTGCATGTTGCAGAGTGTGTAACTAATTTTCTTTAATGAATAAGAAGATGCACACTTTAGGGTTTGAAGAGGGCCTAGATTAATATCTATGGTCAAGTGCACAAGTTCTAACACATTATAGTTTGGGACATATGGCAATTCTTTCGAAGAATCAATTTTTGATAGACTATGCGACAGGTTGTTGTGGGTGAATTTTAGGATGGATGTGCATTTTTCCTTGTGGAATCAGCCTTTTTTCATTTAAGGGATTGTAGAGGACCTAGATTTCTACCTATGGTTTGAAGCATGAGTCCTAATTCAATTGGAGCTAGGAGATATTGTGATTTTACTCAAATATCAATTTCTAGGCATTTAATTGGTGTTGCAAACCAACTTTTGGCATTTAATTTATGTATTTATATTTAATTTGTGTTCTAGGCCGACTTATATCTTAGATTGGTATGATTAATGGTCTTGGGGAGTCTTTTAGTCATTATGGAGTTTGGGGAGGAAGAATAGATGCGGCTTAGGAATTGGAGAATCTATTGGTGGACCTACAGGTACAAGTGTGGATTCTTCTTAGTGTTCTTATCCAATTGTGTATCTAGACTAGCTAAGATTGGTTGGAAGTTGGATCATCTTGGATCTTGTAGAACAATTTTTGTAATTTTCTATTTGTATTTGGCCCTAACCCGGAAGGCCTTACAACTGGGCATATTGCATGTAATCAGTTATCTGTTTATAAATCAAGTATCGTGAGTTGGTATCAGAAATTGCATTATTGTTGCTTGCTATTGTGTTTTCGCTATGTCATTGTATAGTTGGGGGCTAAGACATCTCCTCTAGGGATACTCCTGCCTTGCATTGCATTAGGTGGTATTAGAGTGAAGGTTGTTCCTAAGTGTGTAGAAAGATCGCTGAAGCTGAGGTAGTTTGCACCATGACTTGGATTGAAGAAGGTTGATCTTGCAGCTGATTGATCTTTTGGATTGGTGGATTTATTGCTTAGAATTTGCTAAACTTTTTGAAGATGCTTTTAAGAAGATTGGACCCTGGGGCAATTGCCGATCTTAGTGATATTTTAGAAGAATGGATCTCAAAAAAGGGGAGAGCAAAGTTTATATTTAAGATTGCATTGATGAAGAGTGACATGATTGCTGAAATTGTAAGTGCTTTAGGTGGTGTACTTAGACTTGTGGGTATTGAAGATGGTTATGAGGAAGCTATTTAAGACTTTGAATTTTCTGAATCAAGTGGTGAGACTAGAACTAATCATATGGAGAGACCTATGGGAAATAGGGTTGGTTAGTTTGCTTGACCCAGATCTTAGTTGAAGTTGAAGTATAAGATGGAGGTTTCTAATTTTTTGGGTACTTTGAATCTTGAAGACTTGATTGATTGGATTGGTGAATTGGAAGACAACTTTGGGCTTCAAGATATTGAGGATCCACTTAATGTAAGGTTGGCACAAACTAAGTTGAAGGGACATGCTACTCTTTGGTGGAAGGAACTGGAAAGAGACAAAGAAGAGGAAGGTGAAATGAAGAACACTAGATAGAAATTGATAGTGACTAAATTGAAGGCTAAGTTCATTCCTATTGATTATGAACTTGAATTTTTTAAAAGATTGCAAAATCTAAAAGTAGAAGGACATGACTATAAAAGATTATACAAAGGAGTTCTACAAGTTGACTATTCGGTCTAGCCATAGAGAATTGTCAAAAGAGGATTTATCTTGATACCTAAATGGTTTGAAATTCAATATTTAGGATGAGGTTGGTATGCTAAATTTTTCTTCAGTTGAAGATGCTTATCAATATGCTTTGAGAGTAGAAGAGAAGCTAAAGAGGAAGAATCAAGGTAGTTCTTGAGGGAAGGAGAAGTAGGATAGTTCAACACAAGCTAAACCAAAAGAAGAAGGTGAACCAAAACTTGCTAATCAGAAAAAGAGAATAGGTGGAGATAGGTTTATAGGTAATTGTTTCAAGTGTGGTCAAGAAGGGCATAGGTCTTTTGAATGTTCAATTGGTAAGACAACTGCTATTGTGAATGAGCTTAGTCCAGGGTAGTTAGCCTAAGCAAGGAGTAAGTTTTTTGGCCCGACGAGTACTATTTGGTGAGAGGAAATTGGATTCTTGTCAAAGGACTAATTTATTCAAAACTTGTTGTAAGTCTAGTGGTAAAGTCTGCAAGGTGATTGTGGATGGTGGTAGTATTGATAACCTTGTTGCTGAAGAGATGGTTCAAAAACTTGGTTTGAAGAGAATGAGACATCCTTATCCTTATAGGATTGGCTTGTTGCAAGGTGAGCATGATTTGGAAGTGAGGGAGCAATGCCTTGTTGATTTTCAGATTGGGCAATATAAGGATCAAGTGTTGTGTGATATTGTGGATATGAATAGTTATCATGTGTTACATGGTAGACCTTGGTATTATGATTGCAGGGCTGCACATGATTGTGGTAGGAATGTATCTACTATTGTGAAAGGTGGTAGGAATTTTTCCCTAATTCCTTTACAGAATGAAGAGCTTGGTAAGAGGAACCTGAGTATTGGCAGCCAAGATGAGTTGGTAGATTCTAAGAAGGTTGCAGATTAGCATGGAAAGAAGACTTATGGAACATTGTGGTGGATGCGAAGAAGAAGAAGAAAAATAAGGGAAAGAGTGTGCAAGTTTAAGACTTGAAGGACATGTATGTGAAGAACCAATTTGAGATTTATGTGTTGAATCCAAAAGATATTGTTCCAGTTTCTAGAACATCTTTTAAAACCTAGGGTGTTTGATGCAGGAGCATCCTAGGTTTTCTTGCAATCTTGCATGTTTGGAGGGATTTTGAGGAGCATCAAGCTTGGATTTTGGTGGAGTTATGTTTTTATGGTTAGGGATCTGTGGAGACACATTGGGGAACCTTTCCTCATAATTTCATAGAGATTGGATGGATTGTGTTGAAGTTTGGATTGTTTAAACCTTGTTACTGGAACTGTGTTTTTCTAGTGTCTGGGTACCTATTACAGAGTATGTAACTAATTTTCATAATTGAATGAGAAGCTACACACTTCAGGGTTTAAAGAGGGCCTAGATTAATATCTATGGTCAAGTGCACAAGTTTGAACTCTTTATAGTTTGGGATATATGGAAATTCTTTTGAAGCATCAATTTCTGGCAGACTATGTGACATGTTGTTGTGGTTGACTTTTAGGATGGATGCACACTTTTAATCTAGGAATCAGCCTCTGAAAATTTAAGGATTGTAGAGGACCTAGATATATACCTATGGTTTGAAGCAAGAGTTCTAATTCAATTACAGCTAGGAGATATCACAATTTTACTCAGATATCAATTTCCTGGCATTTAATTGCTATTGCAGGCTGACTTGTGGCATTTTTATGTATTTATATTTAACTTGTGTTCTGGGCTGACTTGTGGATTAGACTAGTATAAGTAAGGGTCTTGGGGAGTCTTTAAGTCATTATGGAGTTTGGGGAGAAAGAATAGATGTGAATTTGGAGTAGAGCTAGAGTTACAACTTAGGAACTAAAGGATCTCTTGGTGGACCTTCAGGTACAATTGTGGATTCTTCTTGGTGTTCTTATCTAGTTGTATATCTAGAATAGCTGAGATTGGTTGTAAGTTGGATCTTGTAGAAATGATTCTATAATTTTTTATTTGTATTTGGCCCTAACCCAGAAGGCCTTATAGCTGGGCATATTGCATGTAATTAGTAATCTACTTATAAATCAAGTATTGTGAGTTAGTATCAAATATTGCATTATTGTTTCTTGTTGTTGTGTTTCCACTCTATGGTTATATAGCTAGGGGCTAGGACATCTCCTCTGGGGATAATCTTGCCTTGCATTGTGTTATGTACACTATGTAGGTATCGATGACATATGGTATGTATGGTGAAGCCACAATAATTGTAATGTCCATACAATAAGTATAACATTGTAGTAAAGAATGATGCACTTGGTGATGTTGGAAGCAGATGGTGTATAGATGGAGGGAAAATGCAATAATAGATTTATAAACCTGAATTTATCAAATAAAGCCAAACAAGAATAGAGATTAAACACACATAACCTTCTATTAATATTTTCCATAAGATTGTGCTCTAATTTTCCAGATCCAAGTGAAGTATTATAGAGGATAGAATAGGGTGAGGGTTTAAACCTACTAAAATTAGAATAGCCAAATAGGGAAGGTCTTTTACTTCCAAAATGGTGAACAACAGAGAATCCCAATGGGAATACATAGTAAAAATAAATAATCCAAATCACATACCAATGACTACCTACAAGTTGTGCTTAAATACCCATTCGAGAAACCTTTCTGAGGGTGTACAAAGATAGCTGATGACTACACTTACCTATGGAAACTAAAAAAAAAATGGTCTTAGATATACTAAATCAATTAGCACATTACAAAATTTTAATTAATAATTTATTTTATGAAGGAACATTATAGTCCCTTTGTCCCAAGTTTTCCTTGTCCTCAACAAAACATAGTGCCAGATACTATAGAATGTGATTTCCTTCCCACATCTTGTCGTCCAATAGTGTCTTCAGTGTACCAAATATTCCTTCACCATGTAATTTTACAGGGTCTTCTTGTGAACTTCAATGATCTTAGTCACTTCCAATATGATCTTTCCTTATTCATTAAGCAACTGAAGGTTTGCACTTCCCTTGACATTCTGTTTCACATCTTTCTCAAGGTAGGAGACATGAAAAACATTATGAATGGAGCTCCCCTCTAGAAGTTCTATCTTATAGGTAACTTCACCGATGTTGTAAACTACATGATAAGGGCCATAAAATTATGGTTTTAGTTTTTCTTTCCCTATTACCTTCAACAAGGATTTCCTATATGGCTGAAGCTTGAGATAGACCAAATCTCTCACTTTAAAAGTTCTCTTGATAGAGTGTATATTACTGTACATCTTTTGTTGATTTTTTTCCCTTTATAAGTTTTCCTTCAAGCATCTTAGGATGTCATGCCCCTCCTACAACCAATCCCTCTCTTGTAGTGCTTGACTATCACCTAGTATGGTGTCGATGAATGAAAGGGATTCAAACTTGTATAGTTTTTTGAATGGTGTCATTCCGATGGACATGTAGTAGGTACTATTGCAATAATATTCCCCAAGGTGCATCCATTTAACCCACCTCTTGCTGTGTCAAAGCATAGTTCTGAAGGTAGCCTTCTAACCACTTGTTCACAATCTCTGTCTGTCCATCTATCTGAACATGGTAACTAGTACTTGGTGATAATTTTGTTCCTATGAAGAAGAATAATTTTGTCTAGAAGATACTGATTAATCATCCATCCCAATCACTAACAATGTTTTAGGGTAACCCATGTAGATGGAAGACTCCTTTGAAAAATAGATAAGTTACCTACATAGGCTAAAATTTTGAGGGGATGGAAAAGAAATGTTCATACTTCATCAGTCTTTCAACTACTACAAAGATATAATCCTTCATGTTCACCTTAGGGAGTCCATTGAGATACTTTCCCACTTTTGTTCTAGTATAGGTAGAGTTTGCAGTAACTAGACTGGTAGAGTGTGCTCAGATTTTTTTTGCTGGCAGACTACACACTCTCTTACATATTGCAATATATCTCCTTTAAGACCTTTCCATGAAAAAATCTCCCTGAGTTGTTTATAAGTTTTGATGAAGCCTAGGTACCCAGTCAAGGGTAAGTCATGTACCTCCTTCAAGATTTTATGCTTCACTTTGGATTTAGACATTAAGTATATCCAATCTTTATGTTAAATGATTTTATTCACCAATTTGTACTGATCATCCTGATTGTTTCCATCCATTAGCTCACAAGAAAATGTGTTTTTGGAATATTCCACGAAACAAATGTGCTTTCTAGCAAGCTGAAATCTGAGTTAGTAAGTAGATAGCATGGGTTTCCTAGAGAAAGCATCTACAACCACATTATTCTTTCCCTTCACATTTTCAATATCAAAATGAAAATCCTAAACCTTTCTCACCCAATTTTTTTTCCTTTCGTTCAATTCAAATTTCTCTAGAAAATATCTCAAGCTATTATGATCAGTATGAATGACAAACTTTGCACCCACCAGATACTATCAAAACTTGGTTACTACATGAATGATGGCCAACATCTCTTTGTCATAAACGGAATATACATAGTCTTCGCGTGTAAGTTTCTGGCTCTGGAAAGCTTTGGAGTGTTGAGCTTGCATCAGTATCACACCAATTCCTTCTTTGGATGCATCACACTCTATAATGAATGGTCGAGTCAAGTTAGGTAAGATGAGTACTAGACAAGTGCTCATTACTTCTATCAACTTATCAAAAGTTTGTTTTACCTTTTCATTCCACTACAAGGAACCCTTTTTTGTAAAATTTGTTAGTGGTGCACTAAGCTAAGAGAATCCTTTTACAAACCTCCAATAATAATTGCATAGTCCAAAAAAGCCTTGTAACTCATAAAGTAGTTTTTTTTTATTGGGGGGGGGGGGGGGGGGGGGGCACGCAATCAAGGATAGCTTGAATCTTCTCTTGATGAACATGTACTCCATATTTACTAATAGCATGCCCTAGGTACAATATTTTTGTCATATCAAATTCACACTTGGATCACTTGGCAAACAAAGACCGTTCCTCCATGATCATTAGGACTTCATCTAGATGCTTTAGGTGCTCTTTTCATGTCTTGCTGTAAATTAGGATATCATCAAAGAATCCATGTAATTACTTGTTGAATATGTAATTGATTAATTGTGTATTATCTTTGATATTACACAAAATGTCATATCATTATCAATTAGTAGGTTCCAAGAAAACTCGGGTAGTAAAGATAGTTTTTGTGTCTACTGAGCAATCCAGAGTTTTCCTAGTTTAGAAGGTAGTATCTATCGAGTTCACTCAAGCATCAAAGGAAATTTTATGAAAGATGAGTGTTAACCAACCTCACTCAGTTAATGAAGAAAAGGTTGGGCAGAACTAGTGTTAACTAAGCTCACTCAGTTACCAAAGGTGTTCTTTGCCAATATGTAGTGTTGACTGAGTTCCACTTGGTTAACACAAGAAATCATTTTTGGGTTAGTATCTACCGAGTAGGGTAAGCTAATGAAGGATTTTCTTGTTTTGGCATATTGAGTTCAATTGATTTGATTGTTGGTTCTAGCCAAATGAGAAGATGAATGTTAATTATTCTGAGTTGTATTTGAGCTAACTTGACAATATGAAAGATATAAGTATAAGGTCAAGTCGAGATTTAGAATTTTGTATGTGGAAGATTTTATAGTGCTATGAAGAAGTGAATCTGAAGGATAAGAAGAATATCCTTGTGGAGTAGAAAAAGATATATTCCACTAGGAAGGATCAAGTATAAGCTACAATAGAGATCTATAATAAGAAATTTAGTTGCATCCAAATTAGGTCATGTCATTTTTACTCTCTAATCATTATAGCAGTGATCTAACTCTCCTAATAAAGTTGGCTTAATAGCTATTTGTAGATCCTATAACAAGATGGTAGTTCTGTTAAATTTTCAAAAGAACTCTAACAAGGTCACTCCTAATAGGGTTATTAAATCCTCTAATAGGGTCACACCTAACAATGTGTTTTGTAACCTTTAACATAGTTGGCTCCTAGTAGGGCTCATTTTAGAAGAGTGAAAAATAATAAATAATTGCAATTGGTGATTTTTTGTGAATTGGGTTTCCACGTTAAATCTTGCTACCAAATGTGTTCATGCTATTTATTTTCTATGTTTTCAAATAAGTTAAAGTAATGATAATCATAGATAAAATCTAAATATTTCCATATTAAGTAATTACTGAGCATTCTCAGTATTTACCGAGTTAAAAAAAATCTTTGTTGCCAAGCTTCAAAAGAATTAAGTTTTGACAAAATTATTTTGTACTGACATCTAAGGGATCTGGGATTTATTTTTGTAGTAACTGATTCACCCATCTTCTCTTAGTTACTTCTCTTATATTTCAAACAATTGGTATCAGAGAGTTTGGTGCTTATAGATAAAGTTTCAAGGACCTATACTAAAGATCAGGATGTCTTACAAAAGAGAGATTCCCAAGTTGAACAGAAACAACTTTGGAGCATGGAAAGAACTTATGAGATTACATCTGGTGACTATCAATGATTTAGATTGTAAATATCTTGATGCTAAATAAAAGACTCCCACTAGAACATTATCAATTGAAGATATTGCTGAAAAAAAGAATCATAACATCATGATGATTGATATTGCATCTGCTCTTAGTTATGTTGAATTTGATGAAGTAAAAGACTGCAAAATAATGCATGAAATGTGAACCAAACTAAAAGAGATCTATGGAGGAGATGACAATGTAAGAAGCCAAAGAAAAGAGTCTCAAAGGTCAATTTGATAAGATAAAAATGAGAGAAGATAAAAACATTGCAAAATATGAGAAAAGAATCAAAGCAAATGTGAGTGCAATCAAAGCATCTAGAGGAGACATTGATGACAAAACAATTGCAAGCAATATACTCAAAACTCTTCTTCCTATTTATTCAATTAGAGTATCATCTATTCAAGAGATTAGATGTGATTGAGATAATAAAATATCTTTAGATTACCTAGTTGGAAGATTGATAGCTTTTGAGTTGGATAACTATGATAACTATGTTCCTAGTTCCAAAAACATTGAGTTTGCATTTGAAGGCAAACTCTCACTCAAATAAAAGAGCAATAAATCAAAGGCCAATCACTTAGGAAGCAAAGAAGAAACAAAACAAAGTTATGATAGTGATTTTGAAATTTTTGAAGCCCTACTTGCAAAGAAATACTCCAAAGGTAGAGAAAAGTACAAAGGCAAGATTCCTCTAATTTATTTCTCTTGTGAAAAAGTTGATCATATTGCTACTATGTGTCCAAAAAGATTAAACAAGGATGAAATGAAAAGTAATAAGTACAAATGCAAGAAGGAATTCAAAAACTACAAGAAATACAAGGGAAAAGCTAAGAAATCTTATTTTATAGCTAAAGATTCTAATAACAGGGAGGATGAAATGGTATATATTGTTGTAAAAGATGAATTTGATGATGGAGACAAAATGGCACTTATCTCTCATGTTAGCAATAATGATACATGGATTATTGATAGAGATTGTTCACACCATATGGCTGGAGATAAAACAAAATTTGAACACATGGAACATTATGATGGAGGTAGTGTAAGATTTAGAAACAATGAACCTTATTGCATAAAAGGAAAAGGTCATATCTCATTAACCAATGAACTTGAATGTAATAATGCTTATTGGGTTGAAGGACAAAAGAATAATCTACTAAGTGTGGCATAGTTGAATAACATTGGTGTCAAGGTAGAATTCATGGATGGAAAGGCCAAACTACTGGATGATAAAGGAAATTTGGTTGGATCGAGCAAGCAAACAAAAGGTAATCTATTTTATCTTGATCTTAGTGAAAGTTCACGTTTTAATGCTCAAGTAGAAAAAAGTTAGTTATGGCACAAAAGATTATGTTATGTAAACTTTGACAATCTGGTTAAGATAAGAAAACAAAAAAGAGTAAGAGGTATTCCTAGTTTCAAGAAACCTGATATGGGTTTATGCAAAAATTTCCAAATTGGTAAGATGAGAAAGACTAGTTTCAAAAGCAAGAACTATCATTCTGAAGAAGTCTTAGAGCTTGTGCATACAGACTTATGTGGACCTATTTTAATACATAGTTATAGTGGAGAAAATGTTTTCATTCAATTTTGTTGATGATTATTCTAGAATGATGATTCTAATGTATCTAAAAGAAAAATATGAAGCTTTCCAAAAATTTAAGTGGTACTTGGCAAGAGTAGAGAAAGAAATTGGAAGGAAGCTAAAATGCTTAAGATCAGACAGAGGTGGTGAATTCATCTCCAATGAATTTTACATTGAAAAAGGAATTAAAATACAAGTATCAGCCCCTAGTACACCAAAGCAAAATGGTATAGTTGAAATAAGAAACAGATCCATAGTGGATTGTGCAAGAACATTAATGATAGAAAAAAAGTTGTAATCAAATACTAGAAAGAAGCTATTAGCACTAAAGTTCATACCTTAAATAGAATACAGCTGAACAAAGACTCAAATAAAACTCCTTATGAATTAAACCTAATGTAAGTTAATTGAAAGTTTTTGGTAGCAAATGTTACATCTTGAAAGAATCTAGAAAAGGAAAATTTGATGTCAAAGGTGATGAAGGCATATTTCTAGGATACTCTTGTAGAAGTAAACCATAAAAATGTTTGAATTTGTCTACTCATAAAATCATAGAAATTGTACATTTGAGAATTGATGAGTTTGCAGAAAAGAGTGAAGAAGAAAGAAACAAAGAGCTAGAGGATTATACAAGATTTTTTTAAGTAGATATGAACATCATAACCTATCAAATCTATCTAAAAGAAAGAAGGCTTCACATCTTGAGTCCTTAAAATCTCCAATAGTTACCAAGTTACAGACAATGCAGTCTGAGTTATAGTCTAAAGGACCCAAGTCAGAGGCTACTGAACTAGAGAAAAATAAGTTTGAAGGGCCTAAGTCATAGACAGTGGGATCTAAGCTTAATATTGAAGTACATGATGAAATCAGTGAAACTCATTCCAAATCCAAGGAACCTATGTTAGCAAGATATGTAAGAAGGCATCATGCACCTGATCAAATCATTAGAGACAAATCAGATGGAACAATGACAAGAAGCAAATTGAAAGGTACATGTTTACATGCTAAATTTGAACCTAGAAATGTGAAAGATGTTGGAATTACCAGTGGGAAGAAAGTAAAATTCTGAAGGGTGGGGGGGGGGGTGGTGAATCAGGAGTTTAAACTTGGATCTATTAAATCTTCACCATTCATCCATCACATGCATTAATCTACTAAAATAACATGTAAAGCATATACATCAATCATGTAAACATGTAATTGGATAAGTGCAAGAAGTTGGGTTTTACTTTTGGGCAAAAAGTGGAAGTGCTTTTACTATTTTTGAAATTCCTTGTCACTTCATGTCAAAATTTTAGGTATTTAGAGATTGAATAAAAAATTTAGAGTTCAGAATCTAGTCTTTGAATATGTAATTTATTTGTGTACCCATATGATAGATTTTTTCTTGGGTATGGATCTTTAAAAACCACTTTTTCAAATTGTTTGTTTCAGGACCATACCACACTCATGTACAAACACCATAACTTGGCACAAACAAATTAATTTTTGTAAACTATTTCAAAGGGAGATACCTAATATACCTAATATTGATGATAATATTTTTCCTTAATTTTTTATTATCGATTATTAATTGCCTATAAAGGTAAATTTTAAAATCTCTCATGTACAGACACCATAATTTGATTAAAATTTTGTTTTTTTCAAAAAATCTTTTTTTTATACCTCAATAGAAATACATGTACACTGATGACATATAAATTAATTTAAGAAAAATTATAAAATAAAAAAATTATTAAAGTTTTAGTGAACTTCACTAATTTACATTTAGGTACCACCTTTCATTAAAAAGTAATTCAAAAATAGTAAATAAAATCATATCACTATAATATTTATATTTCTGAAATCAGGATAGTGGGAGCTCTAATGGGTTTTTGTTTCATGAAAAAAATTGATTGGGAAGACCCCTCTAAAAATTATGGCAAGGCATGAATCTGTTAGTTCAATGCCTTAGCCAAATCTTGACAAGTCAAGGCATAGGCTTGGTCCCAAATAGCCTATCCCAAACCAAAATCCTAGGTAGGAGAAAAAAATCTCTCCCAATGTTGTAAGAAACAGGCACTTGTTATTTGAAATTCAAAATATGGGTACCCATTTTGAAAAAGCCAAATTGGCATATAAAATCCTTGCCAAAAAAAAAAAATTGAAATTTTTAGAAATGGGTACCCATTCCTTTAAAATTTAAAAAAATTATGTTTTCAAAAATGGGTACATGTTTTTTGAAAATAAAAAATGGGTATCCATTTCTAAAAGAGCACAATCTCGACCCATGAACTTCCACAGAATTGAGACCCAACTCCTTGCTTCTACCCAATCAAACACACACATAACACTAGATATGATTACCCAAAAATCATCCAAGTGAGAAGGTAAAATTGGGGTGGGGATGACACCCACAAATCTTTACTACTATAGCAATAAAGTGTATTCAATTAAGGTTACAATTGTTTGATGATGAATCACGATCTGGCCTATGAAAGGCCTACCCTATTAAAGGCTTATAAATACTATTATGTCCCACCTTTTTAGAGGATTTCCACACCTTGTTAAAAGTGTTCTTGGTTAGAGGACTTCAACTTACAATTAAGTAAGCACCCTATTAAAGGATTTCATACAGCCTGTTAGGACTACTTTATTAAGAGATTTAATTGAAATCACTTGTTGAAATGTCCCAGCATAGATCCTGCAGTTGGCACTTGCTTTCTTGATAATAGATTACTTCTATATAGTCTTTGATTGACCCTTCACAATCTGATGTATCAATGTTGTATCCTTCTCTATTCTCCATTCTTCACTTGGCTAATTTTGCAATTCACACTTGCTACTAAGTCACCTTAAATGCTTTGCAAACCATCTTGTTTTCTCTTCCAATTTGATCATTCACCCCTTGTATATTGTTCTCATCATTGTTAATGGTTTAGGGCTTTTTCCTCCTTAAGAAGACTCTAGTGGCTTACGGTTAGGTATGAATCTATGGCTGAGATTCATCCATTTTGCCACTTTAACCTTCCCATTTTTTGATTGGCTACATGTATTTACATAGGGAATCCATATATAGATTTTTCCTTATTTCAAAAAGATCATAATATATCCTTAAGTCAGCTCAAAAATGGTTTACATAGTTGTTTGTACCATTACAAACAAATATGTCCAAACTATGTCACTCATCATATGAAGTCTTTGATGCTCGACATACATAGTATTTCTGCTTTTAACTCAAAAACTAAATTACTTGGCATCCACTAATTACTTTGCACTTGAATTCACTCAACATAGTCTGTCTACTCAACATTTGAGTGAAAAAGCACTCATTGCAACTCAGCATGGTCTAATATTTACATGTTGTGCTCAACATGTATTACTAGTTTCGCATGAACTAAATAAATGGTTTAAGTTTATTGACACTCACTTTTCAAAACCAATTTGAGATAAAAAAATCTCCCCCTTTCACATGAGTGTCAAAAACACTTAAATATACAATATTCTACTTAACTTGTTGAGCATAACATATCCATGGCTCATCTTATATATACAAAACTTCAAAAATTTCAATTTTTTTTTGCAATAACCTACATACCTCAAAATGTATAACTCCCCCTGAGTTAATATGTCTATCTTGTATCCATAACTTGTGCTTCTTTCTAAGTTCAATGCACTATATTTGATACTCTTTCATAGCTTATTCTATATCAATTTACTATTTCCCTCAAAAATGAATCTCAAAAATATTTCAAAAATGTGTATAAATTTATTTTATTGTCTTCTTTTATTTTATTTTGTTGCTCCCCCTTTATTCATACTCCCTTTCTTTATTTCTCTATTTCTGGTTCCCCCTTACTTTATTCTCTCTTTTTTTCTTTATCTCTCCCCCATAGTCTATCTCTACTTTATCTTTCCTAATGGTTTACCTCTCCCCCTTTTTTGACACTTATGTCAAATGGGCTATACACGTATAGTGTGTTTATCAAAAATGATTTATGGACCTCTATTATGATTTTGAGAGATACATCACAGTTGTCACATGCAACATCCAATGACTTGATTTGGATAGCAAGCTCGGTAGCAAGGTGTACTAGGCCATCTAGAGTAGAAAGATTGGGGTCTTTCTTTAGTAGAGTTTCTACATAACCTAGTTCCTTGTGCTTTATTTCCATTTGTGGGGTGATGGATGCCTATATACATGTTAATTTTTCTCTTATGCTAGCCTCTTATATTGTTAACATAGCTAATTGACTTTGTGTTTGTAGCAATGTATGAAAATGCTTCTCACTCTGAGCAGGGTTTTGAGCTAACCTTGTACCTAGTATTTTAACATTCCTCTCCATGCTTAGAATATGATGTCTAGTCTCTTTGGTGAAGAGTGTAGGGCCACACAATTTGGTGTATAATGAGAATATATTCTCAAGTACCTTCTTCACATCCTAAACCTTTGTTGCTAGTGCAACTTAAGTGAGTGCTATATCACTAGATATCTTTTCATTTACCTTGCTCTAAAATTTCTTTTCTAACCATTCTAAGAGTTTAGCATTAGTATTAGTGTCTTCATTACTAACTTTTTCCACTATATCTAACATTTTTTCTAGTAGTTGCTTGCACTCTTTAGGTGTTGGCAGACTAAATGCATCTAGAAAGATGTCTTTAATGTCTTGAAGTGCTTGCATCTTCCCGTGTTCTCTCCTAAGAATTTCTTGTTGCTTTTTCTTCTCTAAGGCTTGTTGCAAAATGCTTATTTGGTCTAGTGTTATTGTATCATAATCAAATTTTAGAATAACAATCTCTTCATCAAGAGTGATATCTCCATAGTGAATTACCTTTTCAAGTTTTGAAGAGCTAGAGCTTGGCACTGGGATTTTCAATGGTATAGCTTTTGTGTTCGGCTTTTGAAGAACTTTTCTAGGAGAAGTTCCAGATGTTCATAGAGTTACTAATTCCTCAATAGCTTCCTACTCCTTTACCTTGGGTGTTTTCTCATTCTCTTCATATTTTCTATTGTTTAACACTATGACATGAACAATGCCTTGTCCTTGTGCTTCAGGTACAAAAGAATCTATCTATCTTGCTTCCTGCTATTCGGTAGTAATGTCTTTTTCTTCTTCTCCAATCTACCTCTTCTCAACTGTACTTGAGCAACTGAAGGGATGAACACAGGTTGTTCTTATGGATTCACCTTGTCCATTGTGGCATTAGTCATTTCCTTTTGGAGCTCATCTATACTAATCAAAACTTGATTACCACATAACTTAGCTTGTAGTGTTGATTGGTCTAGTATCTTCTTTAGGTCTTCTATGGTCAAGGGATTGATTTTCTGAGCTAAAAGCTTAGAGACATCCTTTACAATAATGGTTTCAATGGAATTGATTGTGTCATGTGGGGGACTAACACTCGACACTTGTGTGTCTTTCACACTCTATTCATCTTGCTATTATTCAGTTGTTGCCTTGTCATTAGTTTATTTTTCAGCTCCCTTCCCCATTGTATCATCTTCCTTATCATCCTTTTCTTCATCATTATCATCATTTTCATTCTCTTTGTGATCAAGGTTACCTTCAAAGGGATCAACTTCTCCTTGTTTAATAGTGGTCAACCCATAGATAAGTTCCCATATTTGCTTATATTTCTTGACCACATCTTCAATATTGTTTTGAAGTATGTTGAAGGCTCTATACTTAGGTGTAAACCAAACTACATATTTCTTAGTGGCCTTAGCAATCTACCCTTTTATCAATTCTAGGAATACTTGGGCTAAAGTAGTTTCCCTTATTTGTTTTTCCAAATTTAAATAATAATGCCATTTTTTCTCAACTAAGTCATATAGTTTCTTGGGTACCGAGTTGGAAAATTCTAGTGGTGTTGTCTTAAATTTAGACATCATTGCATATAGGGCTTCTTCAACTGCATTCTTTTCTCCTTTCTCAAGTTTCTCAAAATCAATATGCTTTAAACCAGACAAATCTACATTATTCTTCATATTTTCACATAAATTTTCAATGTCAGAGAGTGGTTTGTGACTTACCACTTTGAATTGGCTCGTATCATTTGATTTAGTCCTTTCTTCATCTGAATCCAATTGTGCAACATATTTTCTTCTTTGTTTCTTTTCCACTTGGCCATCTTGCTTTATTTTCTTGGATTTCTCCTTGGTCTTCTATGTTATGGCTCGTGTGCTAGCTCTAGTGGTAGGTGTTTTTGGCTTGACTAGGCTTGGTTGGATAGTTTTCTTTACCATAGCTGTTGGCTGTGTCTTAGCCTTTCTCTTCTTTTGCTAGGCATGTGTGGGTGTTTCCATGACTTCTTCTTCCTTGGCACCTTCTATTTCCTCTTCTTTATCCTCTTCCATGCCTTGAGTCAATGCAAAAGGTTCTTGTGTTTGTACTTTTTCTTCTTCTTCATCCTCTTCATCTTCTTCCTCTTCTTCCTCATCTGCACCTTCACCAAATTTATCCTTTAACTTCTTGACGAACTTATCTTTCTTCTTTAGTGTAGAGGTAGTTTTCAACTCCATGGAAATCTTTGATTTTACCATTTCATAGTTGCTAAATATCTTTGCACTTTTTTCAATTTCCTCTACTAGAAGTACAGTTATTGTTGTTGATGGTTCATCAACATTAATCTCATACCCAAGTGATCTTAACCATCTAACCCTTGGAATGATAGCCTGTACAAAAGTGTAATCAACATCAACTAGAAATCATATATCATTGTAATTTTTCTCAACAAATGAAATAGGTACCCTCATTCTTTCCTTCATTGATTTCTTAAAATCTTCAAAATAACTTGTCATCAATGATTCAAAATTTTCTCCCATCTATTTAATAAATTTATTGATCCATACCACTATTGCACTACTTATTTTCTAGCTTACTATACCAAAGGAGGGAAATGTATTCTACACATAAAAGAATATACAAATAAGAATTGAACCAACTTTATATTGAGCACTCTTGGTCTTTCTAGTTGCTCCAAGATATTCCATCAGTTGTTGTAGCTAAAGCTTAGCCAGATCATAAGTATGATCTTTCTTCACAATCTTGTAGCCAACATCCACAACAATATAGGGTACGCTATTCAATCTTCTAGATTGATAGAATTTATGAGAGATTACCCTAAGAGAAAATTTCAATAACGTATCACTAATAGTATCTTTTGTCATGGCTCTTTTGTTCCATTTTGCCCCTATTTTTTTCTCTATTTCTTCCTTGGAGTCACCCCTCAAAGTCTTGGGCTGATCTAGGGTTGGGTAGCCAATAACCCTATGAATTATTTTGTTGGTGATCTTAATTGGTCCACCATCTAGCCATAAGGATCCATCATGTATTCAACACAACACAATTCTAATCCATTCAGTTTTAAATACACTAGGAAAATCTAGGGCATGTGTCAAACCATTCTTCTCAACAATTTTATACTATTCCTTTAGAATACCATTTTCACATAATCTATCATATGCTTCTCTAATTTCTAAGTCCCCAATGCTACCAATTTTTCAATTATAACATCTCCTCACATCTTGCACCATTATCACATTTGGCAGGATCATAGATAAAATGCCAGAAGGATCTTGTTTGTAGGCTATGCTAGGAATGGCCTTAAATATAGGTTGTTTAACGTTGTCACTGAAAAGTTGAACATTTAAAACCTCTTTCTCTTCTACATTCTTTGAGCTAGATTTCATTTGTCAAAATAGGGTTTATGTAAAGTAAAGCTGCATAGCTTGGCTTGTGATAAACACCTTGTGAAATTTGTAAAACTCGTGTGAGATCGCTATCAAATTCTTTACCAATTTTGTGAACCAATTTATGAATCACCTTTCACTCTATTCACTCTTGCTTGAATTTAAAATTATGCATAATGAGTGAAATTGATCATATATCTTTTGAAAAACCCTTGCATTTAATGCTTAGTACTTGTATAACTATGAACTCAACATCAACTTGATTTTAGAATCACTTGACATCCATAGAAATTTCCATCATTTGGCAGTTACTATAGACTCAACATCAACTACATAATCTGGTAGTTTGACTAGTACTAGAATTCCACTTGACATACATAAAAAAAATTTCATGCTTAGTAACAACATGAAAACTTTAAAGATTTTAACTTGAATTTATAACAACATCTTGCATCTTCCTTCATGATAATGTAGTCCTTTTAGTACTATCTCCATTTTTGGAACTGATGTATGATATTACACTTGAATATCAATTCCACATACCTCTTGATTTTCTAGTTTGGTGAGGTGTGATTGCTTGACCCATTAGGTGAAGTGATCCCTTCTACATTTGATGTGCTACAAGCATACTTATTTTTCCATGTCTTTCCCATCTCATCTCTAATGTGTTCAACTTTTTCCTTTCCTTTACCTTTATCCAATTCACAACTTGGTGCATTTGACCTAGTTGGATAATGCTTACTAATTTGACTAGTCTTCAAACAACTAAAACATGTAGTTTGACTCAACCAGCTTTTGTAGTTACCATTGAAGTGTGTTCTAATACAATTCATAGGAACATGTCCATATTCTTGACAATAGTGATAGTGATATCTTGTATTGTAATCCCAATTATAAAGGTTTCCATAGCTTCTTACCTTTTCTAGCTTGTTTGATGACCACATGGATTTGGATCTGCATTCAAAGGCTCTATGTCCATACTTCTGATTGTTGTAGCAATATACTTCAAATATTTGTTTTTGCATAGTCCTAGTTCTAAATTTATATGCTTGATGACCTTTTTTGTTGCACTTATGACAATGAGTCATGTTCTTAGGGTTGACATTCTGATTTGTATTCTTGCTCCTACACATATTAGTAGTATGTCCTTTCTTATCATGATTATGACAAGTAAGTTTGGAGTTCTTACCTTTGATGTTCCTTTCTTCAATGACATTGGATGATTCTCCTTCTTTAGTGCTTGTGTAGCCCAATCATGATGTGTCTTTGTTGGATTTGGGGGATCTTAGTAATTGATCAAAGTATTTGATGGCTTCATTTGGCTTGTTTTGACTTTCAAAAAATTCCTTTTCTCTTTTCAAGCCATTCTAAAATTATTTATTTTGCAACTTTAATGTAGTTATTTGAATGTCCTTGACATTCAGTTCATAGTTGGCATTCATCATTTGACTTAGAGTATCCAATTGCATAATGGAGATCTCGGTTATCTCTGTTGAATTTTCTTCCAATCTATTTGCTAGAATTCATTTTTCTTCTTCAATCATGGATTACTTATTTTGTTTAGTCACCTCACAAAGTAGTATACCTTGTGATTCTTGTTCTAATTTGAGATTTCTAATTTCCTCAGCTTGGATTGTATTATTTTCCATTAGATTTGCAACTATTGCATCAAATTCACTAGAGTTGCCATTTGCAAATAGTTTGGTGGTGTCTATCTCTTTATATAGCGTGTCATTCTCTACAATGTCAATCTCTTTCCTTCTCTTAAAGGATTTCTTTGGTTCCTCTCTTGCCTCGTTCAATTGATATAGTATGAGACATATTTCAATCTCCTAGTTCTCAAAAGTCTTTCCCAGCTTGTAGACTTCCATTTCAAGATCTTTCCTAATTGTTGGAATTACATGAGGGAAGAAAGTAAAATTCTTTTCGGGGGGAGGGGGGTGTGAATTAGGAGTTTAAACTTAGATTTATTAAAATTTCACCATTCATCCATCACATGCATTAATCTACTAAAATAACATGCAAAGAATATGCATCAATCATGTAAACATGTAATCAAACACACACATAACACCATATATGTTTATCCAGAAACCCTGCAAGTGATAAGGTAAAACTTGGGTGGGGATCACACCCACAAATCTTCACTACTACAGCAATAAAGTGTATCCAATTTAGGTTACAATGGGTTGACTATGAATCATGATTTGCCCTGTGAAAGGCCTACCTTGTTAAAGGCTTACAAAGATTGTTAAGTTCCACCCTTTTAGAGGATTTAAAAACCATTTTAAAAGTGTGTCTAGTTAGAGGAATTCAACTTACAATTAAGTAAGCACCCTATTAAAGGATTTCATATAGCCTAGTAGGACTACTCTATTAAGTGATTTAAATGAAATCACGTGTTAAAATGTCTCAGCCTAGATCCTATGGTTGACTCTTGTTTTCCTAATAATAGATCAACTCTATACAATCTCTAATTGATCCTTCATGATCTAATGTATCAATTCTATATCCTTCTCTATCCTCCATTCTTCACTTAAGTGATTCTGCAATTCACTCTTATAGCTAAGTCACCTTGAATGCTCTACAAACTATCTTGTTCGCTCCTCCAATTTAATTATTCACCCCTTGTACAATGTTCTGATCATTGTTAAGAGTTTAAGGCTTTGTCCTCCTTAAGAAGACTCTAGTGGCTTAAGGTTAGGAATGAATCTATGGTTTAGATTCATCCATTTTGCTACTTAAACCTACCCATTTTCTAATTGGTTGCATGTAATTACATAGAGAATCCTCATATAGATTCATCCTTATCTCCAAAAGATCATAATCTATCCTTAAGTCAGCTCAAAAATGGTTTACATAGTTGTTTGTGCCATTACAAACAAATATTTCCACACCATGTCACTTAGCATATGGAGTCCCTAATGCTCGGCATACATAGTATTTCTTCTTTTGACTCAACACCTAAACTGCTCGGCATCCACTATTTACTTGACACTTGAATTCACTCATTGCAACTTGGCATGGTATAAGATTTACATGTTGTGCTCGACATGTATTACTAGTTTGATATGAACTAAGTAAATGTTTTAAGTGTGTTAAAACTCACTTGTCAAAACCAATTTGAGATTAAATGGAACAATGACAAGAAGCAAATTGAAAGGTACATGTTAACTTGCTAAATTTGAATAGATGCATTGGATAATGAAAGTTTGATTGAAGCAATGAAAGAAGAAATAGATAAAATAGAAAATATTGAGATTTGGACTCTTGTTCATGGACCTAAGGATAAAAATGTAATTGGCACAAAGTGGGTGTTAAAAAAAAGGCTGAATGAAGATGGAAATTTTTTTGGAAACAAAGCAAGGTTGGTGTGTAAAGGCTATTCTCAAGAGGAAGGTATTGATTATGGTCAAACTTTTGCTCCTATTGCAAGATTAGAAGGTGTTAGAACTCTACTAGCATATGCAACTCACAGAGGATTTAAAATATATCAAATGGATGTAAAATTTGCATTCTTGAATGAGATTCTTGATGAGGAAGTCTACATTGAACAACCAGAAGATTTTGTAGATCCTAGAAAAATGGAGATGGTCTACAAATTATGCGAGGCATTATATATAGTGTCAAGAAAAATCTAAGAGCTTGGTATGAAAGACTTCATAATTACTTGGTATAGATTGGTTTTCAAAGAACAAATGAAAATAATAGTCTATATATCAAAGAAGGACTAGACAAGAAGATTGTGTTGGCATGAATATTTATTGATGATGAATTATTTATAGGAAATGATGACTTATGCAAAGAATTTTTAGAATAAATGAGTAATGAATTTTATATGACTATGTTTGGAGAGATCAAATTCTTTGTTGGATTATTGATTCACTAGAAAAAATATGGCATCTATATTACTCAATCTAAATATATCAAGGAGATACTAAAGAAATTTGGAATGGAAGACTCAAGACTAGTTGGAACCCCTATGTCTACTAGACATAAGCTTTCCAAAACTAATGATTCCAAAGAGGTAGATAAGACCACATTTAGATCAATGATTGGAAAATTGAAATATATACAAGGCTTGATATTGCATGAGCAGTCAATATGGTGGCTAGATTCATAGAAAATCCAAAAGAAAATCATCTAATGGAAGTCAAAAGAATGATGAGATATATGAAGGGTACTAAATAATAAGGCTTACGGGACAAAATAGGAGGCAAATTGGATTTAAAAGTATTTATAGACACTAATTGGGTGGAAAGTATTGATGACAGAAAAAATACTAGTGGAGGAGCATTCTTTCTTGGTAAAAGACTAGTGTCTTGGACAAGCAAGAAACAAAAGTATATCTCTCAGTCCATAGCAGAGGAAGAATATGCAGTAACACTAGTAAATTGTTCTAATATTATTTGGTTCAAACAACTGATGATAGGTATCAAGATAGAGATCAAGGATCTAGTAGTCATATACTGTGATAACACTAGTGCAATCAATATATCAAAGAATCCAGTTATGCATACCAAAACAAAGAATGTTTCTATAAAATATCATTTCTTAAGAGAATTGGTGCAAGATAAAGAAGTCATAGTCAAATATGTGAACATAAAAGAACAAATTGTAGACATATTCACTGAACCATTACCTAAGGATACATTTTTGTATCTAAGAGGAAAGTTAGGGGTCATTCCCCTATCTGAAGCTCACTAAATGAAGTTTAGTGATGCATCAACCATAGCATGTTGAAGATTGATCAGTTGGTGCAATATTGACAAGGGCATATTACAAATGAATCAATACTTAAGGTACGCTAACTTTCACTTAGTATTGTCTTTGGCATGTTTTATCAAATAGGGAGAAGTATACTATCATATCTCATATAAATTTTGTTGAAAAGATGGAGAAGTGTGCTATCATAGCAAAGAGATGTCATAAAGGGAGATTAGAAGAGAAGAAATGTCAAAGAGGGAGGATGAACTTGGTAGAAGTTCTAAGCAGCTAGAAGTTTTCTAACAGAGGGAGTTTTCATAAATGAGAATCAGAATGAAATTAAGGATATGTTCCTTACTTTATTCTTGCTCCAAAATTTCATTGTATTATGACATGTTGTGTTGCCATCAATGCCAAAGAGGGAGATTGTTGAATCCAATTAATTAATTATATATTATCTTTTATGTTACACAAAATGCCATATAATTATTAGTTAGTAGGTTCCAAGCTCACTTGGGCAATAAAGACAATTTTTTGTGTCTATCGAGAAATCTAGATTTTAACTAGTTTAGAAGGCATTATCTACTGAGTTCACTCGAGTGTCAAAGGAAAGTTTTTGGAAGATGAGCATTAACCGAGCTCACTTAGTTAATGAAGAAAATGTTGGATGGAATCAATATTAATGGAGCTCACTCAGTTACCAAAGGAACTTTGCTAGTATGTAGTGTTGACAAAGTTCCACTTGGTTAACATAGGAAATCATTTCTAAGGTAGTATCTATTGAGTAGGGTTGGCTAATGAAGGATTTTCTTCTTTTTCATATTTAGTTCAATTAATTTGATTATCAGTTCTAGCCAAATTAGTAGATGAATATTAATTATTCTAAGTTGTATTTGATCCCACTTGACAATATGAAAGATATAAGTATAAGGTCAAGTTGAGATTTAGAAGTGTGTATGTGGAAGATTTTATGGTGCTAAGAAGAATTGAATTCGAAGGATAAGCATAATATCCTTGTGAAGCAGAAAAGATATATTTGATCAAGAAGGATTCAGTATAAGCTAGACTATAGATCTCTAATCAACAATTTAGTTGCATCCAAATCAAGTCATGTCATTGTTGCTCTCTAATCATTGTAGCAGTGATCTAAATCTCTTTAAAAAGTTGGCTTAACAACTACTTGTAAATCATCTAACAAGGTGGCAGTCCTATTGAATTGTCAAAAGAACTCAAAGAAGGCCACTCTAAATAGCATGATTAAATCCTCTAATAAGATCACACCTAGAAATGTATTTTTTAACCTTTAATAGGGTTGGCTCCTAACAGGGCTCACTTTAAAAGAGTGAAAAATAATAACTAGTTACAATTGGTGGTTTTTCTCAAATTGGGTTTCCATGTTAAATCTTGGTACCAAATGTGTTTATGTTATTTCTTTTCTATGTTTGCAAGTAAGTTAAAGTAATGATAATCATAGATAACATATGAATATTTTCATGTTAAGTAATTATTGAGCATTCTCAATGTTTACTGAGTTATAACATTTTTTTGTTTGCCAAGCTTCAGTAGAATTAAGTTTTGATAGAATTATTTTGTATTGACATCTAAGGGATTTGGGATTTATTTTTGTAGTAACTGATTCAATCATCCCCTCTTAGTTGCTCCTCTTATATTTCCAATAGTACTTACACAATTGTTTCTTAAAGATGTGATTCATGCATGACTAGAATGTAGTGGGTGTATTGGTTAATCTAAACAATACAACTAGAAACTCATAATGCCCATAATGACAATGAAAGGCCTTCTTTTTAACCAATAACACTAATCATGCAAAAGGGCTAAAATGGGGATGGATCAATCATTTCTCAAGAAGTTAGTGAATCATCTTTTTATCACATCTTTGAATTTATTTGGATAAATGTAGGGTATGGTTATGATTGGCTTGGTGCCTGCTTCCAACTTGATAGTATGTTAAAACCCATGATAGGGAGGTATGCTTGGAGGAATGTCCATAAAAACTTCATCATGAGCAATCAAGATATTCTATAGGTCATCATGCTAAGGAGGTGTCCATTGTCCTTTTATAGGTTCTACCAAAATGAAATAGTGTACAACCTAAGTAATGCCATCATGCGGAAAGATTGCCTCCATTCAATGTACTCAAACTTCCCTTAGTCCCTCATTGGTCCATCTATAGATAGAACCTTCTTCCCATCAACAATAAAAGTGAAGTCTATTTGTTTAAAGCTCTAAATGTATTCATCAAGTGTATTCATCCATTATATACTTTTAATAACCTCCATATCATCTATGTACATTATGAGTAAATCCATTGTTGTCATGCAATTAGCCATGGTGATACTTATTTGGGGAAAAATTTGTGTACATGGTAGAAGGGACCCTCCAACAACCTTGACCTAGGATCCTACATGCATCTCAGTAGGTAGATCTCTTTATTTCACCAAAATTAGTTTATGAGGTTTAGAGTGGCTCCACTATCGAACATCACCATGACCCTTTATCCTTAAAGAGTTCTTCGTACATGAAACACCATACACCTCAAGCTCTTGGATAAGGTGATAGTTCCTTTGTGTCGTACCAATGTTGTAATTCACTCTCTATGGTTCAAACTAACCATTTTGGTGTCCTCATGGGGTTTGTTGTCTTTAGAGAGTATATCTTCCTGTTCATCCTCATCATCAGACATGACTTCAATTTAGTGAATTTTTCCTTTCCCAAAGCATAGGTGCCTAGGTTCCCATGGTCCTTTATAGTTGAAACATAGTTTCTTCCTTCATAGTTCCTATCTAGTAGCTTCATCCAATGATGGGTTCTTTGCTAGAGGTTTATTATCTTTATCCCTCAAAATACCAATAGTTTGGAATGTGACTACCCTCAAGTAGATGATGTTAATGATGATGTCATACTCTGAGCATTCTTGATGGCTTCTGATAGGGTGGCAGGATTGAACCCTTTTACCCAACCCTTTAGTGGTTCTATCAGTCCATCCATGAAAAACACTATCTATTTTCTTTTAGATAGTGTTCCTTACATTTGACATTTACAGAATCAAATGAACTTCCACATTTCAATTAATGTCAATAAATATTTTAACATCAAAAAAATACTAAATATTTATTTACAAATAATGGTAAAGAAAATTTATAAGTTAAAACAATCACAATTTCAAAGAGATGAAAAATCGCACATAAAAAGTTAATCATATCATATCTCCTAAAGCCAAAACATGTTTTTTAAAGAAATAATATCATAATTTTGATGTTAGTTTATAGATTCCATTGAGGCTCTGATTGTACCTTGTGCTTTTAGTAATGTGGTCACATGGATTTGCAATAGTGCACGGACACAGTTATCAAAGCATTAATAAAAATAGAATTTGTGTTTGAAATGCTTTTCTAGACGCATTAAAATTATGGAAGAGTATCGACTCAACTATTTGATATAATGCCTCAATGTAATTCCATCATTGCAACACATCCACAAAATGCATGTAACTTAATAAGCCTCTTGAAATGCTCAAGAAAAAGAAATTGACAAGTTTAGCATTCGTAAAGCATGATTATACATAAAGTTATTAAATATTCAAGGGGAGATTTTAAATGTTAAAGTTATGCCAAATGGGGAGCTTTTGAATAGGGTTCATTAAAGTCATTAAATATTATACATAGATAATAATTATTTTTGTTGAGTGTTTTTTTGTTTTTTTCCTGGGGAACAAATGTGGAAGCATATGAATTGTATGACATAATACCTTAGAGCTATATAAGTCCAGAATACTTAAAGAAAACTAGGCACATGAATTGTATTGTAGACTTATTTAAAGAAGTATGTTTTTATGGAATCCTCTCCTTATTTTCTTTTATTCATCTTGATGATGGATGGATCATAGAGTGTATTTCAAAATGTTGATATTAAAATTTGTTTACACAATTACAACTAGAAACAACAATATAAATATTTTTTAGATTGTAATGGGTAAAAGGAACAACAAATTATTCTTCAAACAATGTTAGATGCATGTCCTCCATGATTTGGTTGTAATAGGAATAGGAGGACTATTCCAGCCATACGTTAAAGAATCACTATAATATTTTGGTCCTTGTTTCCTACTAATGATGAGCTAATTAGTTAATATATTTTTTGTGAATATTATTTTCAATTACAAATGGACATTATAAGCTAGAAATTGGTACAGAACACCTTAATCCCTTTAGTTGCATGCCAAGCCAATGACATAAAGATGCCAAGATCATATGTTAAAAGTGTGACTTGATGATAAGAAAGGTATGAAAACAAATAAACCTAAGCTAATTATTCTCAGTTATGAGTCTTCTCTCAAGGTAAAATGTATATATACAAAAAACTAAGCTATTCCATATAGATTTGAATGTGTTTGAAGTAATACAAATACTAATCATTATTCTATCTGTAACTTCTCCTCCTATATATTTCCATGTCTCTTAGTGTAAAGACTTCCCCTACAAAACCAATGCAATGTCAGCAATCTCCATAAAATATGAAAAATTCAACACGAGTCAAAGTTAAGGAATATTGATCAGTCAACAATAGTTGATTTTCTATCATGAACTTTAAAAAAAATGATGCATATACATATATGCTCAAATATGAAAGAAACTATAGTTTTGGTTTGAGAATAACATGATGTACCAATTATGTTGACCATTTTGATACAAGCTCCAGAACCTATCTAAGAACACAAGGGCAAGAATATTGTAGGAGTTCTTTACCACCCTACGATGAAGATGTTAAGATTCTAAGGAATATTTCTTGACATGAAAGATACCCAGCCCAACATCAAGGGAGACTAAATAGGTAAAACTAAGAAAAGTAATGGAATTTTTCAACACATTGTCTACAATTCAATTAGACATATGACACATCTTTGCAAGACAAGTAATACAAGTTTTTTTAGCCAAATGCAAGATGATATATTTCAATCAATTACATAGGAAAATTAATAAAGCTCAATAAGTTTCTTCTCATATGTCAATTAGGAAGTCATATCACACATTAGGAAAAGCTCTTTTAAAAAATTAGGACTTCATCTCATAATAGTAAGGTAGTACAATCACTCTCTTAGTGACTCATAGTTCATTTCAATTAAATCATGTCACAATAAATTTAAATATTTACCACACTATCAATACTTAGTTATCTCTATGTGCAATATTTTTTAGATATCTAATCCAATGTAGGCAAACCTCTTAATACAATTATTTATTCCACTTGAAATAAGTCAACTATCTAATATAATTGTGCATCCATAATGCTCAAGGTGCACCCATTATATAATATTTTAAATCACGTAAGTTTGCATTTGTCTTACATGTTTTCCTATAAATTAAAGGTCTACTCATTAGTGTTGGGATTACAAATGGGAAATGTATACTTCTGGGGGGGGGGTAGTGGGGTGAATCAAAAGTACTAATCTCATACCAATAAGAATTTTAAATTTAAAAGATTTCAAGCATAAACATATAGAAATAACATGTAAAGAAAATGCATCCACATAAACACTTGAAATTAGATATGATTACCCAGAAATCCTCCAAAATAAGAAGTTAAAACTGGGGTGGGGATGAGACCCACAATTCTTCACTACTAAATCAATAAAGTTCACCTATTAAGGTTACATATTTTGACCATTCTCATGATCTACCCTATGAAAGGCCTACCATATTAAAGGCTTACAAAGGATTATTAGATCCTACCCTATTAAAGGATTATAACACCCTATTAGAAGTGTGTCTAGGTAAAGGACTTTAGAACACCCACTCGGAATGTCACCCTATTAAAGGCTTTATACAATTGTTGTTAAACCAACCTAAGTCCATAGGATTTCATTCTACTGTAACAATTTTTAAAGAGTACAATAGAATGTTTAATTTGATACACTTACAATCTTATATTGCTGATTTTAGATCCCTATTTAGTTCATCTCAATCCTCTCTAATATGATATGAAATAGTTGTAATCTTGATCCTTTTATCTATTAACTGAGTCTGCAATTTTGTTCTTCTTCTAAGTCACCTTCAACTTGATCAATTCACCCCCTTTACTTTCTTAAAATCTTTGCTAGCATTACCTCCTCACATGCATTCTCTTACACTTTGAAAATATAGGGCTTCATCTCTCTTTAAAATTACTTTGGTGGCTTAGGGTTAGGTATGAATCTCTGATCGAGATTCATCCAACTTTCCCTCTCAATTCCTTCCATTTTCCTGATTGATTGCATGTAGATCGCATAGGGAATCCAAATAGATTTAATCTAATCTTTAAAGCTTCAAGATCTATCTATATGTTGCCTCAAAAATGGTTTGCATAGTTGTTTGTGCCATCACAAACAACTAGATCAATTCTGTGTTTCTCGACACTTGTTGATTACTAATGCTCAACACTTATTAAAATTCTATCTTGCTCGACAGTTGAACTTGTTCAACATCATCTATTCACTCAGCACTTGAACTTGCTTGGCTCTATCAATTTGCTTGGCACTTACTATTTACTCAGCATATGAGTGACTCAACACTCATTTCAACTCAACATATATATTATACTCAGCATGAACTTAGAAAATTTCTAAAGTGTGTTGACACTCAATTGTCAAAACCAATCAGAGATCAATAATTTCCCCCTTTGACATGAGTGTCAAAAACACTTAACTAAGCATGATGAGTCTATTCCCCTTATGTAATATAGTTATAGTTTGCCATATGTACAAACCTTAAAAATTATTCAAAATTTTGTGAAGGACTATATACCTTAAAATTTTGTGTCTTCCCCTGAGTTGATGTGCCTTTTCCTTATGCTGATACTCTTTGTCTGATATGGTCTAATATACCCTATTTTTTATTTTCTACTTTGTACTCCCCCTTTGTTTCTCTGCTCTATTTGTTTTGGCTACTCCTTTCATTTTGGCTTCCCCTTTCACATGTCTCCCCTTTTAGTTTAAGTCCCCTTCTAGCCTTTTGATTTTGATTTGTTTCTTTATCTCTCCTTTTTTTAATAAAATTTCTCCCCCTTTTTGACACTTATGTCAATAGGTCTATACGCTGACTGAGTATTTTGCCAAGAATGTCCATCACAATTCTCAGAGCAGCATCCCAATTCTACGTCACAACTTCTAGGGATTTGATTTGTATTGCTCTCTCTACTGCAAGGTGAACTAAGCCATCTAATGTCAAAAGATTAGGATCTTTCTTCAATACATTTTCTACATAGGCTAGTGCCTTTTGTAGAATCTCCATGTGAGGAGTTAGGGTGGCTTGTATTTAGACTAATTTGGCTCTAGTATTAGCCTCTTCTGCTATCAATACAACTAGTTCCTTCTATGTGTGAAGTGTTATATGAAAGTGCTATTCACTTTGATCTTTTGGAAATTACATGCCTAAAACTTTTAGATTTCTTTCCAAGCTCATTATTCTTTGGCTAGTTTCTTGTGTGAATATTGAAGGATCACACAATTTTGTATATAGTGAGAATATATTCTAAAGTACTATCTTCACCTTCTCAATTTGTTTTGCTAGCTCTACCTGTGATAGTGCTATTTCACTAGATATCCTTTCATTGAGCTTTGCTTGAAATTTCTTCTTTGACCATTCCATAAATTTAAAATTAGCATCTTGGTACTCATTTGTCACCTGCTCAACAATATCTGACAATTGTTCTAATATGTTCTTTGCTTCATCAGGTGACTACAAGCTAAAAGCATCTAAGATGTCCTTAATCTCATGTAATGTTTTCTTTTTTTTATACTCATTTATGAGTATCTCCTACTTCTTCTTCCTTTCCAATACCTCCTACATGATGTTTATCTATTCAAGTGTAATGTTTTCATAGTCATATTTTGGAATGACTATTTCCTCATCTAATGTAGGGTTTCCATAAAGAAGTATCCTTGCAAATTTTGTGGAGCTCGAGCATGGTGTTGAGATTTGGAGATGCATAACATCAGTGCTTGGCTTCTAAGGAATTCTTTTAGGAGTCCCAGTAGTTGGTAGATTTACCAAATTTTGAATTTATTCTTGCTCTTTTTCCTTTGGAATCTCCTTCTCCTCCTCTAATTTGTCTTTATCAATAACAATTATTTTTGATGGTGCACTTTGTACTTGTGCAATAGGAACAAAAGTATCCATCTATCTTGTTTGTTCCCTTGTGTTATAACAACTTTAACTATAGAATCAACCTTAGTTGATGAATCTTTTGATGATTTCTCTTGAGGTTGTCTAGTTGCAGCTATAGGGATGGTAGGGGATGTTTCTTGTGTGACCATCTTGTCCCTAGTTAGGTTAGTTACTACTTTCTACAACTCATCTACACTGACCAATACTAGGTTGTCACACAAATTTGGTTGCAAAGTTTATTGGTCAAGGATCTTTTTTAGATCCTCTATAGTGAGTGGGTTGATGTTCTTAATTGTGTTGTCAAGAACATCCTTCACTTTGATCATCTCAGTGTTGAGATAATGGGTGTTGCACACATTGCATAATATTGTTATTTTATTATTTTATTTTAGTATGTAATGTTGTGCCTAGATGGACGTGCAACATGTAAAGATTCCCATAGAATATTCTTGATGAGTTGTATTGTAACATTGTGATAATATTTCATGTAATTATTTAATATTGGAGAAAAGAATTAAATGCCCAATATTAAATGTGGGGTCAGTGGGTTAGGTAGCACATGGTTTTAGCACATGATTTATGTAATACCACTTAGTGGTTTTGTGGGACTTGCTACTATATAAGCAGCCACAAGGGTAGTTGTTGTAGAGAGAGAGAGAGAGTGAGTGACAAGGAGAAGACAAAAGGCAAGAGTCGAGCGGGACAAGGCTTGACAGGTTAGCCAAGGGAGCATTTGTGAAGGTTGAAGCATGGCATGGGATGTGTGGATTCATGCTTGTTCACATAGTTTGCTTGGTTGTGGCTATGGCCATGAAGGCTTCCATGGTTGTATGGCAATGGTATTTTTGCTGAATAATACATGATGATGGATGCTTTTGGAGGCTGGTTTTTTCCCTCAATGAGGGTTTCCCAAGGTATATCTTGTGTCACATTTTGTGGGTATGTTTTCTATTCTCTTGCATGTGGATTTTAATTCCGTGTTTATTTCATATCTATTATGGGTTATGTGGAAACGGTTATATTCTTTGTTGCCAAGTTTCTTTACAAGTGGTATCAGAGCTATGGTTTTATTATTTGTAACCCTAGATTGAATCCATGGGAATGCATGAGAGGATAATAGAAAGGGCAAGATATATGAATGATTTATTGCAGATCTGAGGACTTTGGATTTGTTGTTATGATGGGATGTTAAAAGATTTGGGCATGCGAAATTGTTGGACAAAAACATTTTTCGGATGTTTCATTTAAATGAGGGTTTTGAGGGGTAGCATGTAGAAATGACCTCCTGGGTAAAAAACAGACCTCACCATTGGATTCGGGTCGACATTTCCATAAATTTTGATATATAATATGCCCTAGTTTGGCCATGTTCAGAGGAAATGAAAGAGTTTTTTGGTTTCAGCCCATGATGGCCGTCAAATTTAATCCCGTCGGAATTTTCGTCACTGAAAAAATAAAAAATGAAAAATCGTACTGAAAATGGTAAAAAGACAGTTTTAGTAAAATGGCCATAACTTTCTCTCAGAATATCAGATTTCAGAGTTCTTACAGGCATTGGAAAGCTAATTCAGAGCACTACAACATGGTGTAGGTTTGGTTCTATGATTTTGAAATTTTGTTAGGTTTTAAAAGCCCTAAAGTCAGATGTTGTTTATTTTGAGCACGGATTAGGGCATAGCTTGGGCATACGGAGTCAGATTTTGGACTTCGAGTAGTCAACGGAAAGCTCTTGGAGAGCTCTACACATTGGTTCAAATTTGGTGCAGGTTTGGCATGATTTATTTGTTGATATATTGATCTGAACAGTATATGATATATTTTGACTATGGTAACTTGTGAGTTTATGGCATTGGAGATTTAAGATTTGATGTCATTGTATACTCGGTTCATATTCAGATTGGTCTCATGATGATATGGTTATCACTGTTTGGTTTGGATATGCATGATGATTTGTTGGGTCTACAAGTTGTGCAGTGTTGTAAGCGGTCTATACTTACAGGTTGCATTTATAGCTTAGTTATGGGTTGTCTTTGCCCATTGATCTTTCATTATTGATGCATATTCAGATTGGTGGCTTGAATTTGGGTTGTCTATGCCCTAAGTCACATGATTTTATGATTTTTTCTTCATGTAGAAAGGATGAGATGTTGTTGCTAGGTATAGTCATGGTGGAGGATTGTAGTTGACTATGCTGACAGGTTAGACACTTTGAGAGCCAGATGCTTGATTCATGGATGTGATCATGGTGCCATGGATTTTTGGCATGACATGATTGGTTATACAGGTACATCCTTGATGTTCATTAGCTTGGATTTTCTAATTTAGTTATGGTGGTATATCTTCTTGGTTGAGGATCATGGTTATTTGGTTTCTTTTGAAGAGCTCATGATGTGCACTTTGAGTTCTTTGATATTTTGATGCCTTGGTTGATTCTCATGGTTAGAGGATGGGTTTTCATCATGATGTCATGGATAGCTTGGATACATGGTTTAGTGGGAGCTTGTGACAGTGATGGGGTGACAATGCAGGATTAGTTCCTGGTTTGATTTGGATCTTCATATAGGAGATGAATTTTATGATGCCATAGGTGACTTGGTACCACAGTTGAGTGGGAGTTGTTGGCATTGATATATTTATTGAGTGTTTGCAGATGTTGGAGGTTTTTCTTAGATCCTGTTGCTGCAGAAGCATCTTTGACATTTGCATGGTGCACTTGTTATCTTCATAGTGTATGAAGATGGTTAGATCTTGAGGACTCATGGAGTTCTTGGTTATCTTCATGGTATGTGGAGATGGTTCTTCCTGGTATGTGGAGATGGTTTTCTTCATGGTGTGTGGAGATGGTTGCATCTTGAGGACTCACAAAGTTCTTGGCAAAGGTGTGGTTTATGCTTTTATTTGGTATGTTATACTTGGTATGAGGATGGTTTCATTATTATGTCATGGTATACTCTTGATACGCATTTAGAGTTGTGACATGTTATAGTATGTTCATATGGAGCATGTTATCTCTTTGGTTGAGATGGTAAGATCATGTTGTCATGTTTATGTTCCTGAGGCCATGGTTGGAACTTTGACATTGATCTTGGTTTAGTTTCTTGGTATTGAGTACACTGATCATAAGATGGATACTTCATGATATTGCTATGTTGCATTTGGAGTTGGCATGGATTGATTAGTTACAGGTGCTCATGGATACTTAGAGATGGTGGTGACGTTGATTTCTATTGGATTAGAGAAGTATTTGTTGGGACGGTTGATGGTTTTAGTAGGAAGTCCGAGGGGCAGTCACCTAATATGGACTTGAGAGGAGATTGTTCTTAGATGAGTCTTGGTTGGAGACCTTGGTATCTTGATGAGCATTCTCATTCCCCACTCTTGGTCTACTCGGCAGTTTGCTACTTGAGAGGTATAGCCCATTATTTCTCTTAGTTGCATTATATTTATGCTTGTCTTTCATGGATATGGATCTTGAGCTATGGTACATGAGTTAGTTCTGGAGGGTTCATTTGAGAGATGGTTAAGCATTGGTTATCTCCATGTGCATATGTTGTTATGCTGGTTGAGTTTGGGAGATGGTTTTATATTGGGCATATTCTTTGGATTAGAAATGGTTATTCCTTGGTTTAGGAATGGTTTATTGAGTTTGATCTTCTTGTGAGAGGCTTACATCCATAATTAGTTATATGGTATGGTTTGGGTGTTGTTGAGGCTTCTTGTTGGGGTTTTATGGAGGAGATCATACTTGCACAGTTTACATCTAGAGGTTTGTGTAGAAGGACATGATACAAGTTATGATTTGCATGGTTTCTCTGGTCTTGGTTATCTTACTAGATGTTCAGTTTTGCCTACATTGGATTTGAGATTGGTTGGAGATTGTGATCACTGGTTTGGGCTCATGTATGTCATGTGAGAGATGACATGGTTATTTCTTTATCTTTTTCCTCTATTGGTTGTGGAGAACTTGGAGACTATTGGAGACTTGTTATGAGAATTTTTCTTACAGGATATCAGTTTATGTATTGTGGATTTCCTTGATACTACATGGATTCACTTCTTTGAGATGTGTTGAGTGGATTGGTTATAGATTTGACATTATCTTTTGCAATGGGAGCTTCTTGCTATATATGTGGCAGGTATTGCTCTTGAGGCTTGTGATTGCAGGTTATAGATTGGATATGTCGGTGATATGAGATTCACTTGTTATACCTTTTGAGGTATGGATAGTTGGATGGGTTTGGCACTTTGTTGTGGGTGCTATTTCAGCTATGGATATTTTGACAACTACGGATACATGTGATTACCTTTGGATCAGGTTATTTGTGCTTGGAATTTTTGTTGGTACAGGATGTTATAATCTTCTAATGCAATAGGTTGGGTGGCTTTCTCTTTGGATGGCTTCTATGTATGTCTAGTGGGAGTGGCATAATAGGAGGTGAGATCATTCATGTTCGAGATGCTGGATACTTTGATTTTTTTGTGGGTACCAGGATGGAGCACTTGGTTTATTTTGATCCATGATGGTGGATGTGCTGGGAGGGATTGTTCCCTTGTTCATTTATGTGGCTATGGATTGACCCTATGCAATGTATACAACAAGTGGGAGATTGTTGAGATAATGGGTGTTGCACACATTGCATAATATTGTTATTTTATTATTTTATTTTAGTATGTAATGTTGTGCCTAGATGGACGTGCAACATGTAAAGATTCTCATGGAATATTTTTGATGAGTTGTATTGTAACATTGTGATAATATTTCATGTAATTATTTAATATTGGGGAAAAGAATTAAATGCCCAATATTAAATGTGAAATGTCCCTTTTCTAATTTTGTATGATATTTCCAACCTTTAATCAGATCTTTAAGATCAAACAACTGATATCACAAAGATCCACCAAATTTCTTAAGAAACTTCAAATCGGGTATGTCAAAAATAGTGCCAAAAAGCTTCACAACTTCACCTTTTATTAATAAATCTGAAAGTAGACATTTTTACAGAAATTTGAGCAGCATAACAGCCTATAAAATTTCATTTCCAGATCTATATAGCCTTTACAAAACAGCTCACAAATGTAGGACAAAAAAACTATGCTCATCGGGCTCCCGAAATTAACACAAAAATGCCCGGAAACACCACAAAAACACTAATAAACTATCTCAGAAGTTTAATCACATCCCAATACATATATTCAGCTCTATTTTAATAGCTTAAAGTCTGAAATACAGCAGCAACCAAAACTGATATGAAATGCTCAACTGAAAACACCAAACTCATGCAAAAAACCACACCCAAAAACCCACAAATCTACACTGTTCAGCACAAAGGCAAACTCTGTATGAGCATGCACATGGAATGGCTTCAAACTCCCATCCTTCGCCTTCTTGGAAACCTACAAACTCTTGTTTTTGGGTCTCCCTGAAAACTTGCAAACTCCCGTTCTTGGGTCTCCTTCTCCACAGGTTTGGCAGCCTCTGAAGAATAACAAAGAATGAGCAAAAATCAAGTTCTGGAATGAGCCCAAAATGCCTCCAAACCCCGTAAAAGAGGGCATAACTATAACTCACATCCAAGAGAGGTTAATGAAACTTATTTTAATAATAATTTTCATTTATTAGTCCAACAGTTTCCAAAGATTAACCCCCTTTTTTCGAAACTTCACTTTCTTGGGCCTACCTGCCTTAGCAAAGATTTTCTTTTTTAATTATTTGAAAAGGGGACATGACAAGTCCTCCCCTCGCAATCATTTCTTGTCCTCAAGCAATGGCTGAACAATAAACCAATCAATCCACCTGGATCCCAAATGTAGTCATGAACTATACTACTACCAATTAACACAGGCTCCTGCAATATCCTCTGCAATATGACCAAGCGGAATCCATAATCAAATTGACAATTATAGCTCAACCAAACTCTGAAATCACCACTACCACAATCAAAAACCCATGAGGCACAAACTCTTAGAACATCAGAACCCAAGTAAAGTGGACAAATCAAACTACCAACACAGTAAATACCATCAACGCATCCCACTAGCCTATATGGAATGTACAATCCAACTCTACAACAATGGTGAACCCTCTCGAATGAAACTGTACCAAGTATGGAGAATCCACACACTGTACAACTCCTACAATCAACATAACTCTGCAAATCATCGGCCACTATCTCATAACCATAACTCCCATGCACTGCTAATGGTGAAAAGACATTACAATATAAAGAGTAAGAAATGGAATCCAAACCAAATTTGTCTGCCATCAACTCCTCAGCACCAGGATCAAATGCTAACTGATGTACATACCCTGCAATATAATGTTGATAAAAAAAACCAACCTCAGTCAACAGCTCACCATGAAGAATTGATACAACCCACTGTGACTGATCACCAGCTAAGTCAAGAGATGTCATGGCCAAAGGAGTAGAATCAATAACAACACTTGCTAAAGAATCACTCCAAAACAATTGTCTCAATTTGACAACCTGTAAACAATTGTCTCAATTTGAGTATCAAGTTGACCGTTACTATCAATCTGTGTAATATCCTTTCCCACCACCTCCTGTGGCAGAGTAGAATCTGAGACCTCTACTTGGCTATCAGCTAGTTTCTCAAACTCCTCATGCAAGTTCTTGGGAATTGTGTCATCTGTCCTGTGAGAAAATCTGCCAAATAGAAATCTAGTCAACTTATCCACCTTAGCTAGGTCAGATAACATGTCATTTATACGGTGGTGCTCAACCAACTATTTAGACATGTCATGGCTTATTTTCATAAGTTTATCTCGAATGTCTAAATAACCATCCTTTCTATTATTTTGACTCTGGCTATCAATTGTCCAAGATTGTTCCCTCTGAGACTCTGTACTATACCTGTCCATTCTGGATAAAGTAGAGTGTAACCCCAATAGGATATAACTTCTTCAAACACCAAAAACTAACATGCAAATGATTAGAAGTAGCATGCAACCATATATTTGGACATGCAACTGATTAGAAGCAACATGCAACCACTAAATTATGACATGCAAGATCTGGGTAGTTGTCAAAACTGACATGCAAACTTCTACAACCACCAAATTCACCAAGAACTAACATGCAAATGATTAGAAGTAGCATGAAACCATATATTTGGACATGCAACTGATTAGAAGCATGCAACCACCAAATTATGACATGCAAGATCTGGATAGTTGTCAAAACTGATATGCAAGATCTGGGTACTTGTCAAAACTAAAATGCAAACTTCTACAACCACCAAATTCACCAAGAACTAACATGAAAATGATTAGAATTAGCATGCAACCATAAATTTTGACATGCAACTGATTAGAAGCAACATGCAATCATAAATTATGACATGCAAGATTTGGGTAGTTCTCAAAACTGAAATGCAAGATCTGGGTAGTTGTCAAAACTGACCTACAAACTTCTACAAACCCTCAGGCTGGTAAGATCATGGCTCTGATACCACTGAAATGTCCCTTTTCTGATTTTGTATGATATTTCCAACCTTTAATCAGATCTTTAAGATCAAACAACTGATATCACAAAGATCCACCAAATTTCTTAAGAAACTCCAAATCGGGTATGTCGAAAATAGTGCCAAAAAGCTTTAGAGCTTCACCTGTTATTAATAAATCTGAAAGTAGACATTTTTACAAAAATTTGAGCAGCATAACAGCCTATAAAATTTCATTTTCAGATCTATATAGCCTTTACAAAACAGCTCACAAATGTAGGACAAAAAAATTATGGTCATCGGGCTCCCGAAATTAACACAAAAATGCCCGAAAACACCAAAAAAAAACTAATAAACTATCTCAGAAGTTTAATCACATCCCAATACATATATTCAGATCTATTTTAACAGCTTAAAGTCTAAAATACAGCAGCAACCAAAACTGATATGAAATGCTCAATTGAAAACACCAAACTCATGCAAAAAACCACACCCAAAAACCCACAAATCTACACTGTTCAGCACAAAGGCAAACTCTGTATGAGCATGCACATGGAATGGCTTCAAACTCCCATCCTTAGCCTTCCTGGAAACCTGCAAACTCTCGTTCTTGGGTCTCCCTGGAAACTTGCAAACTCCCGTTCTTGGGTCTCCTTCTCCACAGGTTTGGCAGCCTCTGAAGAATAACAAAGAATGAGCAAAAATTCAAGTTCTGGAATGAGCCCAAAATGCCTCCAAACCCCATAAAATAGGGCATAACTGTAACTCATGTCCAAGAGAGGTTAATGAAACTTATTTTAATAATAATTTTCATTTATTAGTCCAACGGTTTCCAAAGATCAACCCCCTTTTTCCGAAACTTCACCTTCTTGGGCCTGCCTGCCTTAGCAAAGATTTTCTTTTTTAATTATTTGAAAAGGGGACATGACAAAATGTGGGGTCAGTGGGTTATGTAGCACATGGTTTTAGGACATGGTTTATGTAATACCACTTAGTGGTTTTGTGGGACTTGCTACTATATAAGCAGCCACAAGGGTAGTTGTTGTAGAGAGAGAGAGAGTGAGTGACAAGGAGAAGACAAAAGGCAAGAGTCGAGCAGGACAAGGCTTGACAGGTTAGCCAAGGGAGCATTTGTGAAGGTTGAAGCATGGCATGGGATGTGTGGATTCATGCTTGTTCACATAGTTTGCTCGGTTGTGGCTATGGCCATGAAGGCTTCCATGGTTGTATGGCAATGGTATTTTTGCTGAATAATACATGATGATGGATGCGTTTGGAGGCTGGGTTTTTCCCTCAATGAGGGTTTCCCAGGGTATATCTTGTGTCCCATTTTGTGGGTATGTTTTCTATTCTCTTGCATGTGTATTTTAATTTCGTGTTTATTTCAGATCTATTATGGGTTATGTGGAAACGGTTATATTCTTTGTTGCCAAGTTTTCTTACACTCAACAGGTGTGTTGTTGTCATGTGGAGGGCTTAGTGGTAGCAATTGTGTGTCTTGCACACTCTAATTTATTTGTTGTTCCTCAATAGTTTCCATATCAACTTCTTTTTGTGGTGCCTCCTCCACACTGTTGCCTTCCTTATCTTTCTCAACTTCTCCTTCCTTTTCATTCTCTTCCTCTTCTTCATTAGTTCTTCCCTCAAAGGGATCTTCATCTCCTTTGACAATAGTTAGCCCATATATTAGCTTCCATATTTGAGTGGACTTCTTGACAACATCTTCAATCTTGTTTTGAAGAATGCTGAAGGCTCTATATTTGGGTGCAAATTTGCTCCCATGCTTCTTGTTGGCCTTAGTTATTTGTCCTTTTGTAAGCTCCAGCATTACTCAAGCCAATTTAGACTCCCTTATTTCTTTCTCCATATTTAGTCAATAATGCCATTTATTTTCAACTATAGAATATAAATCTTTAGGCATTAAATTCTCAAGTTCAAGTGGGGTGTTCTTGAACTTAGCCATCATAGTATAGACTGATTCCTCAACCATGTTTTGTTCTACGCTACTCAACTTATTGAAATCAATGTTTTTCAAGCTTGTTAAGTCTATATTATCTTTAATATTATCACAAATATTCTCCAAATCAAACTTGGTTGCATGACTTACCACTCTAAATTGGCTTGTGTCTTTTGACTCGGTCCTTTCTTCATTAGAGTTAGGTTGAGCAACATATTTCCTTCTTAATTTCTTCTTCTACACTAGACCTATTTTCTTGGTAGCCTTCTTCTTCTCTTTTGTTTACTCTTTTGCCTTTTGAGTGATGGCCCTTGTAGTTGCTCTTGTGGCTAGGGTAGTAGGCTTAGCTGGGCTTGGCTTTGCAGTCTTTCTTCCCTTAGACTCAGCTGTAGGCTATTTTTGAGCTTTTCTCTTCCTAGGCTCTAGTTTAGCTGGTGCTTCCTCAACTTTTTCTTCCTTGGTACCTTGTTCTTCTTCATCATCCTCTCGCATGCCTTGTGTCAAGGCAAGCAATTCCTAGCCCTATTTTTCTTCTTCATCATCTTCATCATCTTCTTCGCCTTCAACTCCCTCTCCAAATTTGGCTTTAAGCTTCTTAACTAACTTATCCTTTTTCTTTAGAGTTGAGGTAGTTTTCAACTCCATTTCCACTTTAGACTTTCAAACATCATAAATACCAAAAGGTTTTTCTACTTTGTCAATTCCCTCTACAAGCAATGTTGTGATAGTTATTGATGTCTCATCAATGTTTATCTCATATCCTAATGGCCTTAGCATCTAACTCTTTGTACTCTTGCTTGGATATAAGTATAATCAATATCAGCTAAGAAATAGATATCATTGATGTGTTTCTCTTCTAGGGAGACTGGAATTCTTAGGCTTTGCTTCATGAACTTCTTAAAGTCCTCAAAATAGTTTGTCATGATGGTTTCAAAATTGGCTCCCACCTGCTCAATGTACTCATTAATTTGTACAGCTTTAGACCTATTGGTCTTCCATCCTATCTTACCAAAAGAGGGAAATTCATTCTGAAAACAGAAAAAGATACATATCAAAATTGATCCAAATTTGGATTGAGCACCTTTTGATCTCCTTATTACTCCTAAATTCTCATTGATTTTTTGTAGTTGTAGCTCTACCATATCATAAGTATGATCTTTCTTTACAATCTTGTATCCCATATCTATTGCAATGCATGGCACACTATTTAGTCAGCTTGACTGATAGAATTTGTGGGATATGACCCTCACTGTAAATTCTAGAAGAGGATCTTTGATGGTATCAATGGGCATGCCTCTTTTGTTCCACTTAGCTCCTATATTATTCTAAATAGCTTCTTTTGAGTCACTTCTTAGGGTTTTTGGCCATTCTAGGGTTGGAAACCTTGTAACCCTGTGTATGATTCTTTTTGATAACTTGATGGCTCCTCCTTCTAACCATAAACATCCATCATGGATTCTTCTCAAAATGATTCTTATCCATTCAGTCTTAAAGATGGTGGGGAAATCTAGGGAATAGGTTAAGCCCTTTCTATCAATGATTTGAAATTGTTCCTTCAATACTCCATTCTCACATAGTTTGTCATATGGCTATCAGATTTCCATATCACCAATCCCTCCAACCTTACAATTGTAACATTTTCTAACATCTTGTTCCATTACAAATTTTGGTGGAATAATGGATAGCACACCAACGGGGTCATTTTTATATGCAACTTCTGGAATTGGCCTAAAATCTAGTTGCTTAACTTCATTGCTAACTAGCTGAACCTCAAACAATTCCTTATGCTTGGGATTTCTAAAACTAGAAGCCATTTTGCAAAACTAGGGTTTTAAAAGATATTAAAATTCATAATTGCATAACTCAACTCATGAGGAATACATTTAAATCATTGACATAGTGCTTGATCTTTGATGGAATCTGTACAAAAGCTTTGTTTGTACCTAGAAATTGTCTTTCTTCTCTACTTGATCTTTTCTCTATGTTTGAATGATGAAAAAATGATCGAAAAAATTGACCTTATACCCTTCAATACATAATATTTAATTCTTAGTGCATATAAAACTATACACTCGGCTCCTTATGCAATTTTTGTTTCACTTAGCTTACATTAGTTTTCCCATTACTTGGAAGCTATTAGAATTGCCTTTACTTGGCAAAAACTAACATTAAGTTTGCTCGATATTAATTACTCACTTAGCTCCAACTAGCTTTGGCTGGGAGCATGAAACATACTAACATTCACTTGGCATCTAAAGTGAACTTTTCACACTCAATAGTAATGTGAAAATTTTGAAGATTTAACCTTGCATCTTTATTCATGTTGATCCATCCTTTTTAGTACTAACTTATCTAGAAATTGATGTATGATAAAGCTATTGGAAATCTTATTGAAAAGATCATTGTGAGCAGAAGATTGAAGATCAAAGAGGGAGAATGTTGTTTACAGAATGTTTTCAATCATTTTTTTGTCATTGATGTCAAACCTACCATTTATACGAATGACATTTGTTTATAAGATCCAAGCACTATCACTTAGTTGATTGATGAAGAGGATTCGATCAACAAGATGTAACAAGAGCACCTAAGGGAAAGATTAGGTTATGATGCTGTAATGAAGTGCAAGGATCAGTTAAGACAATGGTAAAATGATGTATTGATAACATATTCAAAGATACAGAGGTTGGTCACACTTAGAAACAATGGAGGAATAAGTTGTAACAAGGTTGATTGCAAAGCTTAAACTAAGTTCATTTAGTGGGTGCCAAGAAAACTAGTTGAAGCCAAGAAAATTCTCAGTTGGAGCCATGCGACAAGAAATTCTAGTGTGTATTGATCAATCTTCAAGTTTTGAGTGAAGTTCAAGTGTCGAACAAAGTATCAGGTGTCGAGTATTAGCAAATCTTAGTTGGTGTCAAGTAAACTTCAAGTGTCGAGAACCAATAAAAATGTAGTAGGTGCCGAGTAACACAGTATGCTGAGCATCAAAATTTCAATAGTGTTAAGCTGTTGCATTATTTTAAATGAAAAAAAATTGCCAAATTTGAGTTGACAAAGTGTTTGCCTTGAATTTTTTGAACTAGTTGGAGGATAAGGATGATGCGCTGGTGGCATAGAATTTTACGTAAACTGTTTTTGGGAAAATTCAAAAGGATTATTCAAGAAGTTTCTAGAGGAAATAAAATATGGGTTAAATAAAATGAATCCTACCTAATCCATATGAATTTAAATTAAAGAATGAAATAATCAAGTGAGAAAGGAACTCCAAGACTTCTATTTAAGGAGTCATAGACCAAGAAGCAAATGTTGCTGATGCTACTACTGCTAAAGTGCCAAATTGCAAAGTGGTTAGAAGGGTGTCAAGGAGAAGGCATCTAGGTGAAGGAAGAGAAGAGAGGCTCTACTTCCACAAGTGGTCAAGAAGAGATGATTGTACTAGTACATTGGGCATGAAGACTCGAGGAGACTAAGCTTGAAAGAAGGGCAAGCTGTCAAGAGTTGCAAAGATTGAAGACCATGCAATGTGATGAGCTAAAGAGTGATATGAGATCTACAAGTTAAGTTGCATGTTGTAATCAAGTCAAAGGTTTTCTAATACTCTCTAGCAATCATATTAGATATTAAAATCCTATGGACTTAGGTTGGCTTAATAGCCATTTGTAAATCCTTTAAGAGGGTGGCATTCCAAGTGAAGGTTCTAAAGTCCTCTAACAAGGCCCACTTATAACAAGGTGGATAAATGCTCTAACAAGGTCACATTTAAACGTGTGTTGTAAGACTTTAATTGAGTAGGAATTTCATAGGGCATCACTTCAGAAGAGTGAGAATTGAGTAACATGTTACTAGTGGTTTTTCCAAAATTGGGTTTCCACATAAATTATTGTGTTACGTGTTGATATTTTATGTGTTATGCTTGTGTGTTGATTTATAGTAACTTTTTGATTAGGAAATTTAATGCTTGGATGAATGAATGACTGAATGGGCTCACTACACTTAGTGAAAAAGTTTGAAAAGGACATTTCAACCTTGAATAACTGATTCACCTCTCAATTAGTCTAAGGCATTTCTAACAAAAGAATTTAAATATCAGTCCCACATACCTTTTTTCTTAGTTTGATGAAGTGTGATCACTTGACCTTTTAGGTGAAGTGATCTCTCCATTTGATGAGCTTCTTCCATCTTTTCTCTTCCATGTCTTATTCATCTCTCTTATGATATGTTCAACATCTACTTTCTCTTTTCCTTTGTTGAGCTTAGATTTAGGGGCCTTTGTCCTTGTTGGGCAGTGCTTGCTGATATGACCAGTCTTCAAACAACTAAAGCATGCAATTTGGCTCAACCATTTGTTGTAGCTTCCACTAAAATGTGTTCTTATGCAATTCTCTAGGATGTTTCCATACTCTTGACAATAATGGCAGTTGTGCCCTATATTGTAGTCCCAATTGTAGGAATTTTCATGGCTTTTTACCTTGTTTGATGACTATGTGGGCTTGGATCTACATTTAAAGGATCTATGTCCAAACTTCTAACAATTATACCAGCATCCTTCAAATCTTGATGCATGCATGGTCCTTGTTCTACATTCATGTGCCTAATGACCTTGTTTGTTGCACTAGTAACAATGGCTAGCATTCTTGCTGCTTCAAATCTTAGTTGCATGCCCTTTCTTTCCACACAAGTAGGTATAGAGTTCTTACCTTTATTGCTTCTTTCTTTAGCAGCTTTGGATGATTCTCCTTCTTCAATACTTGTATAGCCCAAACCTGATGTGTCTTTACTAGATCTAGGGGATTTCAATAGTTGCTCAAAGTACTTAATTGCTTCATTTGGCTTGTTGAAGCTTTCAAAAAACTCCTCTCTTTTTAGGTCATTCTATAGTTGCTCATTTTGTAACTTCAATGTAGTTATGTCAATGTCCTTGGCATTCAACTCATGATGGGCATTCATCATTTGACTTAGGGTATCGAACTACATGTTTGAGACCCTAGACAACTCTAATGATTTTTCTTCCAATCTATTTGACAAGATCCTTTTGTCTTCTTCAATCATGGCCTTGTCTTCTATAGCTTTCTTCTTTTTCTCAATCACTTCACATAGCAATATTTCTTGTGATTCTTTCTCCAACTTGAGATTTCTTATCTCCTTAGCTTGTGCTTTGTTCTTGTCCATGAGATCTACAATTAGTACATCAAATTCATAATAGATAACATCTGTAAATAACTTTGTGGTGTCAATCTCCTTGTATTGAGTGTCATTTTCTGCTATGGCAATCTCTTTCCTTCTCTTTAGCGAACTTCTCAAGGAATCTCTGGCTTCATCCAGTTGTTGCAGTAAGAGATGCATCTCAATCTTCTAATTCTCAATAGTCTTTCCCAACTTGTAAACCTCCATCCCAAGATCTTTTCTCCAAGCTACAAGGCTTCTCTTGATGAAAACTTAGCTCTGATACCAATTGTTGGGATTACAAATGGAAAATGTATACTTCTGGGGGGGGTGTGGTGAATTAGAAGTACTAATCTCATATTAATAAAACTTTTAACTTTAAAAAATTGCATGCATAATCACATAGAAATAACTTGTAAAGAAAATGCATCCACATAAAAACCTGACACTAGATATGATTACCTAGAAACCCTCCAAAATGAGAAGGTAAAATTGGGGTGGGGTTGACACCCACAATTCTTCACTACTGCAGCAATAAAGTTCACCTGTTAAGGTTACATGTTTTGACCATTCACATGATCTACCCTGTGAAAGGCCTGCCGTGTTAAAGGCTTACAAAGGATTGTTAGATCCTATCATGTTAAAGGATTTTTACACCATGTTAGAAGTGTGCCTAGCTAAAGGAATTTAGAACACTCACTTGGAATGTCACCCTATTAAAGGCTTTAGACAATGGTTGTTAAACCAACCTAAGTCCATATGATTTCATTTTGTTGTAACAATTGTTAGAGAGTACAATAGAATGTTTGATCTGATACACTTACAATCTAATATTACTGATTATAGATCCCTATTCTATTCATCTCTATCCTCTCTGATCTAATATGAAATTGCTATAATCTTGATGCTTTGTTTTGCTAATTGATTCCGCAATTCTGTTCTTCTTCTAAGTCACCTTCAACTTTATCAATTCACCCCTTTTACTTTCTGCAAATCTTTGCTAACATTACCTCCTCACATGAATTCTCTCTTACAGTCTAAAAATATGGGGCTTCGTCTCTCTTTAAAAAGACTTTGTTGGCTTAGGGTTAGGTATGAATCTACGATTGAGATTCATCCAACTTTCTCGCTCAATTCATTCTTTTTCTTATTGGTTTCATGTAGATCACGTAGGGAATCTAGATAGATTCGATATAATCTTTAAAGCTTTGAGATCTATCTATATGTCGCCTCAAAAATGGTTTACATAGTTGTTTGTGCAATCACAAACAACTAGATCAATTTTGTGTTACTCAACATTTGTTGTTTATTGATGCTCAACACTTATTGAAATTCTGTCTTGATTGGCACTTGAACTTGCTCAACATCATCTATTCACTTGGCACTTGAACTTGCTTAGGTTTTTCTATTTGCTCGACACTTACTATTTACTCGGCACATGAGTGACTCGACACTCATTGCAACTCGACATCTATATTATACTCGGCATGAACTTGGAAATTTTTTTAAGTCTGTTGACACTCAATTGTCAAAACCAATTTGAGATCAATAATTAGCCAAAATCATGTTATAAGAAAAGGAATTATTGATGATTAGTCATTATGATGATTTAAACATAATAATAATTACATCAAAGAAATTCTTCCATAGTAATGAAATAAACAAGAATTTAGGTCAACTCATACAATATTTACCATCTACGTGGACTTTTGACAATGCATAGAAAATAGATATGTCATAAAAACTTAGCCCCAAGAAGCTTAAATACCGCAATACTAGCAGGTAGCAAAATACATCAACCAACATATTATTCCATCCTAACTTCTCCTACAATAGTATCATAGTTGATCACACATCATCAAGGACAACTATTGCAAGATAATATAATTTTCACATATTAAATTTCAAGTAAAGAATATCATGACACAATCACATCATATTAAGTAGATAGTACAAAGACATTCTTCTTACACATTCTAAGACAATTTGAATATTCATTTAAGTTTTCCAACACCACTTCACGAGTTTAAGGAAATACTCAACTTTCTCACTGAAATGTCTATAGTTTGGCATAATTTCCTTTTTGACTCCTTGGAAGACAAAAGACCACATTTTTCAAAATTACAATCAATCACTTGAAAACTGGATTACATCTACAACCCTCATAGCTCTTTGCTAACTCCTTGTAGTTCAATGTTGTTTCAATTTAAAATCTAATGCCTCTAAAAGTTAACACTCAAGACACTAACTATGAATGTTTCCATCTTTGTCCGAACTTTAACAACCAAATATTACTAGTATAGTTCAAACTTTTTGTTCAATTTGATACTTCTTAGTTTAAAAGAAAACATCATTAGCATGCATTTTTCTAACATAAACTATGTATTTTAAAGCTAACCTGGAGATTCTCAATTCTTTTTTCTATGAATCTATACATGTGCTCCCAAAACTTTGTTAGGAATGTTGAAGTAACATTAAAACAAATCATAATTTTAAAATGTTCGAGTAAAACGAAATATGAATAGTTGAGAAAAAAATACAATGGTAAATGTAAACTTTTAGTGATCTAAGTGAAAATTTCTTCCTTTGATACCAACCTCAGCCAATATAGTGTTAAATAAAAATAGATATTTACTATCAAGTTTATAACTATTCCACATCTTTGAAATAAAATTGTTATAGTCGGCTCAGCTTAGTCCACTTTAAACATATGCATAAAATAGACCAAAAGGAACACAATCCTCAAATCACAGCTAAGTCCTGGGCAGAGGGAAGGTATGGCATTGAATGATGTTAATAGTTCATATTTTCTAGGCAAGAAGTTAAAGGGATCCCACACAATTGGGTATCGAAACCTCTTAAAGAAAAGCAAAGAGACATTCCTTAAGTTTCAAGGGTAAAGATGTAACGTTTCTCAATTTCATATTCAATCCATTGTCGTTGTTTATAGCAGGAATGGACTACCCTGACAGCCTCATAGTTTATAACAGGCAATGGACTGCCTTGTTAGTGTATTAAGATTGTTAAATTTATCTTTAAAAAAAATAGATCGAAGTCCTATGATTCTACTCTCGCTATCATTTGATGTCAACCACTCTCTATTAATGTCAACAAGGTTCTATGCTCTTCTATAATTGAAACTATCAAAAATCAAGCTAGAGCTACTCATTGAATCAAAATTCTCTTAACCCTAAATTTGCATTCATTCAATTTAAACTAGAGTACGATGATCAAGCTTCTTCCTTGAGTCTCTTCCCAATCTCTTTCTTGCTCCACCACAATTTCCCCAACAGTTGTTGTCTTCTTTTTCTGATATGCAAAGGTTCTCAGATAAACAAGTTCTTCATGCATTCTCTGCCTTTTTGCCTTTCCCTTCAGAATTCAAGATGTAGCCTTTAGGTTTTTATTTACTATGCTCTTTTTTTTTGAAAAGAACACCAACAGCTGCACTCCAGTCCTAAATTTGGTGGTAGGCTTTGCTTGCCAAGCAAATTATTTTGCCCTTTAAATTCATTGCGTACCATGTTACTTGTCATCTTTACCTCTCAAGGCATAAAACCATGACATCATAAGATCAATAGGATTATTGACTATACCAATTTATTTTTTGCATATTCTAAAATTTGTTACAAGCAATCATGGAGCTAAAACAAATTCTTGTTGTTGAGTCTATTCCTTTCATAACTAACACTCTCCATAATTTTAATTGGTTAAAATCAAGATTAATATATTTATTTTTTAATGAATAGTCCTTTTCAATTAATAAAATTTACTAAGATTACAATTCACAAAAAAGGGGTCAAGGGATACAAGATCACCTCGCGAATGAGTTCAAACAGTTGTAGTTGGAATAAACAACATGGCCTCAGCCAAAAACTATAAACTATTCATCAAAAAAAAAAAAACTTTTAACAACCTCATGCTACCAAGGAAGTACCAGCAGAGGGAGGAGGATCATCTTTATCAAGAAATCCCCACACATTAGTGGGATTGTGAGGCAAACTGGGAACAGTCCAGCTGTCAGCAGCATCAGCAGGGTCTAGGGTAGTCGCAGTCTCCGCATCCTTCTTGTCTGGCCACGGAGGAGAAATTGCCAAGGCCAGCCGAGGAAACTTGCCAGAGTGCGCCCGTCCAGGGGGAGGAGCTGGAGACCGGCCAGAAGCTCGCCCAACGGGGGGAGCCGGGGACTAACCAAAACCACCAAATGGTGGGGAAGTAGAGCGGGACCTCCAACCATCATGACCACCGCTGGGAGAGCGGTGGCGGGGACCCTGCGAGAGCGGCATGTGTGAATGGCAGCCAGAGGACTGGCGTCGGGAACGGCGACCGCGAGACAAGGAGGCATCGACCGAGGCATCCGGAGGCACTTTGGCAATGGTGCAAGGAGCATTGCCCCAATGATTTAGCAATTCCTGTAAGTGTGCAACCTCCAGGGCAACTTTATTAGCTTGCACCTGTATCTGCATAATGACATTGTTACAAATGCATGCCTTAGTGTACATTGCAATGTTAACATCCAAAAAACTGTGAGTGAATAAAACTGCAATCCTATCTTTCCATAGAGAAAACAAAATTTCCATCCTAAAAGTATGCCAAATCTGAGAGAACTTCCGAGAAAATCTGGGGGAATCACCCAGAAGAATCATGTGCCATGAAAAAAGTTCGGGCCTAAAAGGCTTGAAAAAATCAAGATTAATTTGAATTCAATAATTTATAAAAGATAAAATCCTTGACAAGTGGCAACATTAATGCCGATTTATTAGGATGAGGAGAAACGGGTTGTGACACTTGATTTAACCCTTTAATAGCTATATCATCGTATTTTCCTACTCCTATTATGATCCAAAATTTTCTCCAATAGTTTAAGCAAAAGAAAATTTTATGGCGTGGTATCTTATTATTCAAGAGTTTTCCCGTATCTGAAATTAGTGCAGTTTTCTTCCATGCAGGCAATCATGGAAACCGTGGGGAATACAAAAAGAATTCATGTAATTGATCTGGGGATTAGAACTAGATTTTTAAGTGGATATGACTAATGCAGAGTCTTTCCCTAAGAGATCTTTCAACTCCGCTTGAGCTTTTAAAGATCATAGTATTTGGGATGAATGGAGAAGAATTGAAGAATAGTGGAAGAAGACTTTAAGAGTTCGCTAAGTCCTTGGAGATTCCTATTTTCATTTGGTATAGTAGAGATCTTAGATATGGAGGAACTCAATGAAGAATTGTTTGACATTAAACAAGGCGAGGCAGTTGGAGTGTATGGTCCTTCTGTTTTGAGAAGTCTGTTATATAAGCCAGTTCTTCTTGAGAATGTCGTGAGTGTGTTAAAGAAATTAAGGCCCCAGATAATGGTGAGTACGGAAGTTGAGGTTGACCACAACTCTCCTTACTTTGATAAGAGATTCGTGGAGCTACTTTTCTCTTCCTACAGCTGGTTTGAGTCATGGGATGTGATCTTGCCAAACAGAGAAGATGCTCTCAGGGTCAAGTTTGAAGAGGCATTCGGTGGGAGATAGATAAGGAATATGATAGTCTGTGAAGGGAATGATTGGAGGGTTAGACATTTTAGAACTGATGCGTGGAGAAATTTATTTATACACGCCGGATTGACTGAAATGGCGTTAAGCCATCAAGTTTAGTACTAGGCCAGATTACTGCTGAGACGGTTTTCTCATGGGGAATTTTTTACTCTTGTGGCCAATGGATCTGCCATAATAACTAGGTGGAAAGGGGCTCCTTTGCAAGCAACATTTGCATGGACATTTTGTTGAATATAGATTGGATTATATAGTGAGGAGGCATTCTCATTCTACTCTGAGTGAAAGCATTTATGCACTTCTTTTGTTCCATTGACCATCTTATGTTAGAGTGGATGGTTTAAACTTCACACGCTAAGACTTGAGTCTTAGGCTAAAAGTACAAATTAGTCAAAGTTGACTTTTTTCCAAGCTTAAATTTTTTCTCAATGTGTGATGTTTAAGGGTGGTAGTGCGGACCAATAGAATATGTATTTTAAATCACATTTCTTGTTGGCTTAAAAAATCCCATGAATGTAGAAAATATTTTTTCAATAATATATTATATTTTTACAATTTTGATAAAGTTACTTTTTAATGGTGCAAATAGAGAAGAGGTTCTATAGTGACAAATCATAATCTTGCAAATCTTTTAATCTAAAAAGTATTTTCAGTTTTGTATAGTAAATTATCTCTCTAGTTTTCCAATTATTTGCATTGACATGTTGCTAAATATAGGTTGAATTGTATAGTGAGGAGGCATTCTCATTCCATTGTGAGTGAAGGTATTTAATTGTTTAAATTTAGATCATATATGGCCTTTTTTTTTTCCATTTACCATCTTATGCTTGAGCACATCAGTATGAATATATTTTTTTTAAATATTGTTTCTTGTTAGCTTAAAAGGTCCTATGAATGTAGCTATTTTTTTGAAGTATTATATATCATCAGAATTTTACTAAATGAGAGGTTCTATAATGGAGAGTCATCATTGTGCAACTTTATGAATCTTAAAATTAGTTTCCTTTTTGTACAATAACTTATTCATGGAGGTTTCCATTATATAATTTTTTCTCATTTTAATTATATATTCCTTTATTTAAATGTATTTTTAAAATGGTTTAAAAAATCTATAAGACTAATAGTAATTAATTTGGTCATATTTACTTTGTTTAATGATGCATCATCCCATAATTGATTAGTTTTTAGATTTGTGAAATTAATATTTAGTTATAAATATAGTATTTTTAAGTGCTTCACTAAATAGCCAATTTTGTTGACTCCTTTACCTACTAAACCAAGTGATCACTATGGAGCTTCCTCCCTTATAAGTAAGAATAGTAGCACATCAAGCTGGCCTATTTTTGTCATGATATATATTTTTTTTGTACTACAAGACAGTATAATTTAGCTTGCCCCTTTCATGTTATGCTAGGATCAATGTAAATAGTTTTAGGATTAATAATTTCAATTACAATTTTAGCAGTCCTCCTGTAACACCCCGCCAAGGGATCCAAAGAATTAACCTAAAATTTCACTAAGTACGGTAGCATTTTTTTAAATTTTTTTTTGAAATATGAAAGTAAAACCATTCACAACATAGTAGTGAAAGCATTAACAACATTCAATTGAAACTAAGCATACACATACATAACAGGTTACATTCCTTAAGGATCCCTTAATGTTGAATCACATCTAATTAACTATTATTAATTCCATCTAATACTACATCCACATAAAATAATAATGAAAAGTCTAATGTTCTTTAACTAATATACTTTTTTCCAAATGCCCCTTAATAAATTACATTACAGAAAGCTCAATCATCCACTGTACATGCCACAGAGTGTGAAAGACATAAAAGAATATACATATGTGAAATAAATTACATCATCATTTGAAATATATACATCCATCATAAGAGATAACCATGAATCATAACATATAATTATCTAAGTGCAAAGTTCCTCCCAACCATAAATAGCATCATTAGATCATCGTGGGTCCTAGCCATCCCTCCATGTGTAACATCCCAAGTTACTGAGGAGATCATCAGTATTAACATAGTAGGAATGTCACTCCTAAAAACATACTACATCATATGTAGAAAGTAATCTAACGTGCTACAACATATGCACAAGAAATCTAATCATGTAAAATAAAGCATAAGATAAGTAAACAACATCATCTATCATATGCTAATCATCAATATAAGGATACGTGTCCACCATCATAATTTGTAAACAGAATGAAGATAGATGCCAACAAAGAATGTATCAGCCATGGTGTCATAGATAGATCTCAAATAGTAAGAGTGAAAAAGCACTACCACCCGACCGCGTGGAACCTAAATGGTCCACTCTCACCACTCTGAGGAGATAATCTCAAGTCCCAAATAGGTTATCATACCACATAGCACAAATACTCTCTAAGTCTAGGAATCCTAAAAGTATACTAACTCAAAGGTTCCAATCACAAAACCGACATCTAATCTCAAAGGCACAACAAAGACATGTAGGAAACCTACTATGTAAGTAGGAAAGTGTCATCACATGGATCACGCTAGAGTTACCTTGGTAGTCTCTCAATAGACCTTGACCCCTTAGTGATCCCTATGCAGCCACTAGTATCCTCTTGTACTGACGAGGCATATTAAAAAATGCAAGGTCGTAACCAAGCATTCTCTCTACTCCCATCCTAGTCTGTACTAGCACTGAAGGCATGCGCGAGAACAAACAATTATCTTATTACGTTCATTTAAGTCAGTATTAGGTGTGAATGTTTTCACTTATTAAAAAACTTACAATGAGTTACCCTGGTAGCCACATAGGGCACCGGCCCCCATTGAAAGCCACTTCCCAAAACTACATCTAGATAACCTACCCTAAGCCAATGGAATCATAAATCACAAAATCACCACAGTCCTATACAAGCGACTAAAAAACTACCAAAAGATAATTCGCAATAAGAGCATCAAATCTCCATGAGCAATTGAAAAGCATCCATAGCTAATCATGACCACAACAATTATCTATTGGCAACTGAAGGTATCACTGATGATCACAATATCCATTGGTTCTCAAAAAGCAACCAAAAAAGCATATCCAATAAATAATATTGATCGAAGACTCCAAAATGGTTGAGTCAAAACATGTCACAACATGACATCATCAAGATCAGATAAACAATTCAATTCCTTCATGTGACTGGAAAGTATTCCAAATACAACTAATCGATACTCATAAATGGTTACATCATCATGACATCACATCATAACCCTCGAGCCTCTGGTAGATGTCCTATAACTAGTCAACAAACTAGTCAACCCAAAAACCCAAAATAGATAGCATAGAGAAAACACAAAATAAAAGCACATGTTTTGGTTTGCTAAAATTACATAGTTGAATGAATTGTGGAGGTCAAAGTTTTTCATTTTCAAATTTAGATATCAAGTGAAGGAACATTATTCATCTAACCCACATATTTGTTTTGATAGATAAAAGTGTTTCCTGTAACCCTTAGAATAAATTTTCTAATTGTTCTAAGGATATTTACATAATCACTATGTTGAGAAAGATCCCTCCTTCCTTATTTTGAAAAAATTTTCCAAAATAATTAGAAGATAATTAATTACTTATTTAATTGATTGATCTAGTCCCCATTGTCTTTTAACAAAAGCATTCACATTATTTTACTAAAGTCAATGTTGCTAACTGAATAAAATTTTCTTAGTATTTAATTCAATTTCTCTGGAAACAATAAAAGGATGGGTAACCATCTATTATTTAAATAATGCTCTATGATTTTCAAGAAATTCATCTTGACTCTATTAAATCAATACTATAAAAATTGAAATCACTTAATCACTATAACTAATGATCTCTCAATGGATTTAATTTCAAATTTATTAAGACTCATTATCATTATAAATAAATTATTTCCCCTCAATTATTAACTAATCTTAATTAAATTAGATTTAATTGAATTAGTTAATAATTCACTATGCATTTAACTAACAATAGTAAAACTCAATAAATATTATTAAAATATTGTTACTAGATATTATTAATTTTAAAATAACAATATAAAACTTTATCACCAACCATTATTAATAAAATGATAATTTAAAACCTCATAAAAAATATATTATAAATTAAAAATTCCTTTAACAAATTATATATTAATTAATAATTATAATTTATTAATATAAATAATAAATAATAATATAATAATTAATATTAACATCACTTAAAAAGTAAATTTGAAAGCAATTTTTATAAACATATTTGTGCCACGCGGTATGCGATACTGCAAGGTATAGTTCACAGACTACGAACGCAACACTCTCATATGGGAAGCTATCGCAGCACTACCACAGCAGTGGCTGCCATGTAGTCTTAAATGACTGCTAGTGGGTCCACTATCGTGGATAGTGACCAGTGATGGGGGTGGGATGTGATTGCCCACCTTCACCCAAATTTTATATAATTTTTTTTAATATATACATAAATGTTTTTCAAAAATGCTTTCCCAAAAGCGATTCAAATTTTATAAATATTTCCCTACTACGATTTTTAAATAAGCAATGTTTAATTGTGTGTGTTTGTGTGTGTGTGTCTATATATATAAACATATATATTGTTACTATATGTTTACTATTATATATATATATATATATATATATATATATGCAGATTTCTATACTTTAAAAATAGAACATATACATAGTTTTTTAAACAAAAAGGGCTTCCCAATTCTATAAGTTAAGAATTTCTCTTTAAAATAATTGTTCTCCAAATTTACCCATTAATTCTTTTAAATATGTTTGTCCATAAGCATCTAAAAACCCTAGCCCCATAGTTTCCTCAGATCTATGCATGTGGGATTTCCTCATATAGAAATCTAACTACCCATGAAAAAATGCAAACAACTAAGATATTCAACATATGAAAATCCTCAGAAAGCATTTAGAAGACATGAAGAAGATAGGAAGTGCAAGAAGTGAAAATGACATATGCAAAAATCATGAGTGTCTACCTGGACATTGATGCTAAATCACTTCTCCTCAGAAACTGCAGAGCAAGCTCCTTCCTTCTCCAATGTTCTCGGGTCCTCCAAACATGCTCCCCGAGCTTCTAGGAGTGCTTAAATATAAAGAACTCTCAAGAAGCACCTAGAATGTCTCTAGAAACAACCAAAAGATGGGATAACTATTGACAACTAAGCACGAGTCTTTTCTAACCTTCTAGATGAGTCATAAGGTTGTAGACACCATGTGCTTAATTTGTGTGCTAACTCCTGTATTGTAGACATATGTGCAATCAAGAGATGCATTTACTCCTAGGTAGACTTATAACTTTTATTTTAATTCTTTTATTATTTCTATTATTATTATTTATTTATTATTATTTATTATTATTATTATTAATTTTAATTTCTTTTATTTAATTTTTTTTCTCAATTGATTCCCATTTAATTAATTAAAATCAAAATATCAAAAGATCATGATACTACATTAATTTTTCCAAAATAATTAAATTATTAATTAAATCTTTTAATTTTAGACTTAATTAATAGAGAATTCACCATAGACCTCTAGGATAAAATATGAAAACCCATCAAAGAACAATCCACATAAAATCAGTCTAAAGGGTTAAAATCATGAATTATGTAGTCTGACACATTCAGAAGGTAAAATATCTCGGATACATGTCCTACCTTTCTAGGAAAAATGGTTTAAGGGTTTAGGATTTGGACTTGAAAATTTATCCCCCCTCTCTTACCATTGAGATAGTGCGATAGGATACGCTCATCCTAGCAATTCTGGAAAGTCAATGCCCGATACCTGCAACTTGCATAAAATACCATGCATGTACATACAATATATACATATGCTAAGCTAAATAGGAAATTGTAGCAAGTGGTGCATCATGTATATCCCGACTAGCCATATCAAAAATGCCATACATAAAGAGAGCAAACATGAACACCATACACATGCAAGTATGGGGTAAGTATCCATAAGAAAACACATGTGATAATAAACCATCTAACTAATCATCATCAATAACTGAAAATAATGTAATAATCATCATGCATATATGAAATGTAGAGTCTAAGTAATCTCATCACATATTAACTAAATCTGTAACACAATATCTGATAGTCTCAAAACAATGCTACTAACCATCAACATAAAACTAGTCTAATAGAGTTCACCCATGAGAGCAATCAATGTATCTAGAAAGATGTAAACGAGGGCAACCACTACACCTCCTTCAATCTTTTGAAATTACTAAGTTTTATTTTGAACATTAATGAAGTAAATTTTCAATTTTAATTGATTTAGAGTAATTTAGACAAGGTTTAGGTGGTCTTCAATATTTGAAGAATTTACTCAAATTAATTTATTGATTTGCTGGGCCCGGTCGATAATGAGAGGGGGGTTGAATTAGTAATAATTCTCCAACTCATCTACTAAATGATCACTCTAAGAAAACTAGACAACCAACACTTAACTAATAACATAGAAAGCTCCCACAAAACCACCAAGTAGTACTACATAAATATTGTGCTAAAACTATATGCTACAAAAACTCTATCGGCCTACATCTATATTTGGGAATCTAATTTATTTTTCTCCAATAATAAATAATTACATCAAATATAATCACATTGTGCCAATAGAACTCATCAAGAGCATTCAATGTGAATATCTATATATTGCACATCTATCTAGGTGTAATAGTAACATAATAAAATAAAATTGTATATATAATAGAATGCAATATGTGTAACTTTCATAATCTCAATTATATTGCACTTTTTATATATACATCATAGAGGGTCAATTCCTAGTCACACAAATGAACAAGAAAACAATCTCTCCTAGCATATCTACCATTATGAATCTAAGTACACTATGTGCTTCATCATGGTACTCACAAAACAATTTACTAATAATCTCTACAATCAATGATGCCACCAACTATTATGTCACTTCTACAAGACATACATTGATGTCATTAAAAGAGGAAGCCACCAACATTATCACATGAGAATTTTAAAATCATCTACCAATTAAAATTTCAAGCACATACACCTTATACAAAGTAATCACGTGTAGTGTAGCTCTCAAAATCCATAGCTAAAATAACATCCATAGTAAGTTGTAACCTATCCAACTATCCATAACTCCAAAGGTAAACTAAGTGAATCTCACATCATCAAAATAACCAATCTATAACCTCTAATTTGTAGTGCTTGCCCTCATTCACATCCTTTTTGGACACATTACTGTTACTATTATCAGACTAAGTTAGACTAGTTTTATGTTAGACACATTGTTTTTAGTTATTGATGATGATTAGTTAGATAGTTTATTATCTCATGTGTTTTATTATGGATACTTACCCCATACTTGCATCTGTATGGTGTGCATGATTGTTCTTTTGTGTGGCGTTTCTGATATGGTTAAGGAAGGGAGTCGTAGTCACCTACTAGTTGGGATCCCAAACCCTTAAACCATTGTCCTAGAAAGATAGGACACATATCTGGATATTTTACCCATCGAATGTGTCGAATGACATAATTCGTGATTTCTAACCCTTTAGACTGATTTTGCATGGATTGTTCTATGATGGGTTTTCATATTTTTATCTTGGAGGTCTATGGTGAATTTTCTATTAATTAAGTCTTAACAAATAGATTTAATTAATAAATTAATTAATGGGAGAAAATTAATATTATATGATGATCTTTGATATTTTAGATTAATAATTAAATAAGGATTAGTTGAGAAAAGAATTAAATAAAAGTAATTAATAAAAAATAAATAATAATAAAATAATAAATAAATAATAATAATAAAAGTTATAATAAAATTAAATAAAGGTTATAATAAAATTAAATGAAAGTTATAAGCTTGTCTAGGAGTTAATGCACCTTTTTATTTCTCTTATGTCAACAACACGGGGGTTGGAGCACAAATTAAGCAAATGTTGTCTACAACCTTATGACTCATTTGGAAAGTTGGAAAAAGCTCGTGCTTAGTTGTCTACACCTTCTAGTTGTTTCTAGAGGCATTCCTAAGAGTCGTTTATATTCAGGCACTCCTAGAGGCTTAAGAGAGCATAATTTTGGAGAGCATTTTGGGAGAGCATTTTGGAGCATTGGAGGACTCGGGAACTTTGGAGAAGGGAGGAGCTTGCTCTGCAGGTTTTCTAAGGAAAAGTGAATTAGCATCAAAATCTGGGTAGACTCTTGTGATCTGTCTTATGCTGTTTCTGCATCTTGCACTTCCTGTCTTTATCATGTCTTCCACATGTTTTCTGAGGGTTTCTCCTATTTTAATTGTATGTATTCTCAATATGTATAGCAAAAAAAAATTATTTGAGAAAACTTTATATGCATAAACCTGAAGAGAACACGGGGCTAAGGTTTAAATCCATTAGCAAACTTATTGAGTAAATTTGGAAAACAAAATATTTCATGGTTTCCTTAAAATTGAAAACCTTTAGAAAATTGTGTTGATATGAACATGCTAATTCAGATATGCAAATATATATATATATATATATATATATATATATATATATATATATATATATATATATATATATATATATATATATATATATATATATATATATATATATATATATATATATATGCAGAGATTAAATGTATATATAGATAACATGTATATATATATGTGTGTATATATATATTATGCTTAATTAATCTCTGCATATATATATATATATATATATATATATGTATATATATGTATATATATGTATATATATGTATATATATGTATATATATATATATCTATATGTATATATATATGTATATATATATATATACATATATGTATATATATATACATATGTATATATACATATATGTATGTATATGTATATATATATATGTATATGTATATATATATATATATATGTATATATATATATGTATATGTAAATATATATGTATATATACATATATATATTATTGGAGGACCGAATGTTTAATCGCATCACAATTTACGTTTTTGATAAAACGTTATAAATTTTTTTATAAAGAAAAATGATTTGCATATTATATGTGGGCAGGGAGGGCCGAGCCCATAACCCCACCTCTGTACCTATGGTAGTGGCCGATGGCACTGCTACCGCAGGCCCGCACGACACCATTTTGGTGGCGGTTATTATGTTTGGTATTAGCTATGACATCGATTGGACGCGATTTGCAATTCGACTTTGTAATTCGTTTTTGACAAAATTTGTTATTGTTAATATATATATGTATGTATGTATGTATGTATGTATGTATGTATACATACATACATACATACATACATACATACATACATACATACATATATATATAAGTATATATGTATATATAGTTATGAACAATTATTATATTTAAGAGATTGAATTAATGGGTCATTTCTTTAAAAGATAAATGTTTTAAAATATTAATGATAGTTTGTCAATTATTATTTAAAAAGGAAAGATATTAATAATTAACTTAATTAAACTTAGTTTAGTTAAGGTTAATCATTAGAATGTGTTTTAAATCGAAGTTTTGAATTATGCTATTTATTGAATTGTTAATTGATTATTGGAACTCGATAGGAGTCAACTTTGAGCAACGTTTATATAAACAATATAATTAGAAAATCAAATCTAATGGTTTTGGGAGAGAATCTTTTTAACAGATACATGGGATGGGAAAAATGTACAAGTGATTCTCCATTCATTATCTAGAACTTGAAACGAAAATTGAAACATCCACATTTAAACCAAGTATGTAATTTTAGCAAAACCAAAACATGTGCTTGCATTGTGTTTTCTTTATGCTTCTATTTTGGGTTTTGGGTTAACTAGTGTTGACCAATTATAGGATGTCTACCAGAGGCTTGGGAGTTATGATTGTGATGTCATGATGATGTTTTATTTCTGATCTTTATAAACCCAACCATGGTTATGTAATGGAATGCTCTATGTAATGTTTGTAATTACTGATTGTTATAGTTGAGATTCTTATGAGACACTTGACTTAACCATTTTTGAGTCATCGACCAGTTATCCTTGGGTTATTTTCCAATCGCCATGATGGAACTGATATGTTGATTATGATGTCATGTTGTGACAAGTTTTGACTCAACCATTTTGGAGTCTTCGATCAGTATGATTTGAGTTATATTTTGGTTAATGAGAACCAATGGATACTTTTGAATATCAGTGATACTTCAGTTGCCAATAGAGAGCTATTTTGGTCATGATTTTCTATGGATGCTTTTTGGTTGCTCATGGAAATTTGATGCTTTTATTGTGGATAATTGATGCTCTTATTTTGGGTTATCTTTTTGGTATTTCTTTCTAGTCGCTTGTATAGGACTGGGGTGATTTATGATTCCATGAGCTTAGGGTAGGTTATCTGCTTGTAATGTTGGGAAGTGGCTTGCAATGGTGGTCAGGGCCCTAAGAGGCTACCAGGGTAACTCATTGTCAGTTGTTTAATAAGTGAAAACATTCTCACCTAATACTGACTTAATGAACCTAAAAAGATAATTGTTTTGTTCTCGCCCATGCCTCGAGTTCTTGTAAAGACTAGGATGGGAGTAGAGAGAATGCTTGGTTGCGACCTTGCATTCCATAGTATGCCTTGTAAGTATGAGAGGATACTAGTGGCTGCATGAGGATCAGTAGGGGCTCGTGGAGTTTAGCTAACTGCCAGGATAACTTCTACATGATATATGCGATGACACTTTCTCACCTGCATAGTAGGTTTCCTACAATTCATTGTGTGCCTTTGGGATTAGATGTCAATTTTGTGATTGGAACCTTTGAGTTAGTAAACTCTTAGGATTCCTAGACTTAGAGAGTTTTCTTATGCTATGTAATTTTGATAGCATGTTTGGGACTTGAGATTACCTCCTCAGCATGGTGGGAGTGGACCACTTAGGTTCCACGCGGTTAGGTGGTAGTGTTTTTCCACTCTTATCATTTTAGATCTGATTTAGACATCGTGGTTGATGCATCCTTCATGATGGTGGACATGTATCCTTTCATTGGTAGTTAGCATATGTTAGATGATGTTACCTTATGCTTATATTTGCATGTTAGATTATTTTTTGCATATGATGTAGTATGTATAGGAGAGGCATTCTTGCTATGCTAATACTGATGATCTCTTCGGTGATTTGAAATGTTATGCACAAAGGGATGGCTAAGATCCACGATGGTCTAATGATGCTATTTACGGTTGGGAGGAACCATGCACTTAGTTTATTATGTTGATCTTTTGTGATAAATGTATATATCTCCTATGATGATGTATCATGTGTATCATGTGTTTATCTTTACTTTGATGTATCATGGATTAGAATAGGATGATGTACCTTATTTCACATATGTATATTCTTTTAAGCCTTTCATACCCTATGACATGAACAGTGGATGATTGAGCATTTAGAAATGTAATGTGTAAACATTGGACTTATCGTTATTATTTCATGTGGTTGTTGTATTAGATGGATTCATTAATGTTAGTTGATTTAGATGTGATTCAACATTAAGGGGTCTTTAAAGAATGTAACCTATTATGTTATGTTATGTTTACTTTTAGATGGTTATTGCTATTGCTTCCATTAATCTTGTATCAGTTGTGAATGATATTACTTTCATGTTTTACAAAAAATGCTACCAAACTTAGCGAAACTTTAGGTTAATTCTTTGGATCCCTTTGCGGGGGATTACACAATTATAACATTAGAGTACAACACATTTCACATACACACCAAGAAGCTCATACTATAAAAGATAATGTAAAATCTATAATCGCTCAACTCACAACTTCTTATACAATTAAATATATATAGTATCAAGGACATCCACAATAATGTGTAACATATGAACCAAGTTGCCAATTGCTTCCAATGTTGTCCACAATTAAAAGAGGAAAGAGATAAACAATAACCATGTGATCTCTCACATGACACACATGAGCACAAACTGTTGGGCCCATTTACCATTGCACCAAAAACCATGACTATTAGTGAACATGGAACACCACATAATTAACCACTTATGGGCAGGGGAGCGCGTCGCATCACCAGGTGCTTACACGGGTCGGGAAGGCACCGGGGAGATTTGAACCCATGACCAAGCCAAAACCAAGCTCTGATACCACTTGTAGGGCCCATTTGCCATTGCACCAAAAGCCATGACTGTTAGTGAACATGGAACACCGCATAATTAACCACCTGTGGGCAGGGGAGCTGCGTCGCATCACCCAACACAAACTAGTGATCACAAGCTCAAATTTATCCTAAATCTAATGTAAGTGAAACCAAACATCCCTATACCCAAGACAAAAGAGAAACCATGCAAATCATAACCTTTATCACATCCTTCTACATAGACTTCTAGATGCAATCTATGCAACTATGATATCCTCCATAAAACTACCAACCAAGAAACCACAATAGTGTTAGAATTATTTAGAATAACTGAGAGGGGGGTGTGAATCAGTTATTCATGGTCCAATGATGTCCAATAAAATTTTTCTACAAATAATTAATGGTACACAACTGAAATTATCATGCATGCAATTAAACATTAAACAACCATAAAAAGTAAACATGCACCACACCATAAAAGTAAGGATTTGATAACCCAGAAACCCTCCAAGAATAAGAAGGTAAAATTGGAGTGGGGATGGTACCCACAAAATAACTGCTTAATTGATTTCAACCATTTCTGATGGTCTGCCCTGTTAAAGGCTGCAACACATTGTTAAATGTGACCTTGTTAAAGGATTTAAGAACATTCAACTCGGAATGTCACCCTATTAAAGGATTTACATAGAGTTGTTAGGCTCACCCAGGTCCATGGGATTTTCAGTCACCTACTCAAAAGAATCTTTCATCCCTTTCTAAGGATCTCCTATCCTCCTCCTAAGGATCTCTTATCCTTCTCCTGGGGATCTCTTTGTCCTTTTCCTGAGGCTTATCCACCTAGCTGTTAAGCTAACCTAGCAATGTAGGATTTCAATATCTAATAGAATGGTAAGAAAGTATTAGAAAGGTTTTGACCTGATATAGATTTGCAACCTTAAATGTATAGATTTCTGATCACTTTTCAATTCCTTTCTTTGATTGGCTTTTCTTCCTTCCAGTGCTGACAGCTTGTTCACCCTTCAAGATCCGTCTCCTTGAGTTCTTCCATTCCTTATGCCAATTCAATCTGTTGGTCACTTGATCAACTCAGTGTCTTAATGCTATATTCTTACCCCTCTTTGGCTTTTTTGCATGATCACACTTATGACTAGTTCCCTTTCTTGCACACTCTATTGATCTCTAACTTGTAACTCCTTATAAAGAAGTTTTTTCCTTCATTTCCTGCTCAAATCTCTCTTTTCAATTTTAGGGTTTCAATGGATTGGTAGGATACAATATATCTATTCCATATCTTGTTCTTATCTAGAAACTTCATGATAAATCCATTAGCATTCGCCAAAAACATTTTACATAGAGTTCTGTACCACCAGCTCATCATTCTTATCTTTTATCTTGTTCACCAAATTCTAGATAACTGCCATGTTGTCTTAGATCTGGTGAATCTTTGACTTTTCAAAATAATACAGCAACTAGGAATCATTGATTTACTGATGTTCGGTACCTGAATCGATTCTGTGAAACTCGACTCTCAGAATTCACTTAGCACTTCAATATCACTCGGCACTTATATCTTGCTTGGCACTTGAAGACTTACTCAGCTCTTATTAACTTTTCTGCTACTCAGCACTTAATCTTTATTTGGCACCTAAAGACTACTCAGCACTTGAGATTCACTCAAAATTTGAAGATCACTCGACATACACTAAGTTGAGCTTGCTTGGCTTCAACTAAGAATCTATTCGATACTTAGTTAATCCTTACAACATGTGTCAAAATATGTCATCAATACACTATTTCATCAATGGCTTAGTTGATCCTCATATTTCATTATATCATCATAACTTCAACCTTTTCTCTTAGGTACTCTAGTTACATCTTATTGATTGCCACCTCCTTGTCAATCAACCAATTAATAATATTTGTATCACTAAAGCATTTGTCATTCTTGCAAGTAGCAAGTTTGACATCAATGACAAAACAATGATTGAAAACATTCATTGCCAGTTCCATTATCCTTCATTCATGATCTTTTCAAGCATTTCCAACAATCTCCCTCTTTGCCATTGATGGCAAACCAAACTGATTAAAATGATTGAGCTGATCAACTTAGTTACCACCAAAATTACATACATTTTCTGCTTGGTATATAAATAATATAACTTAATGCTTCATTCTGCTTCTTTCTCTGTACTGCTATGTCTTTACTCTGTATTTTTGTTCTTTCAAATATATCATATATCTCCCTCTTTGTATTGATCTTGATCAATTTCACCTATATCTCCCTCTTTGACATAAATGCCAAAGATGTAGCATCTTTAACATACTAGATAGAGACTTTACATCTTCATGTTTTTCTCCCTCTGTAACCATGCTTGTGACTAATCTGGAATTTCTGCTCTTGTTGTCATCCTCTGCATCATACTTTTGATATTTCAATGATCTACTCCTGTTGATCCAGGGCAGTTTCTATGTTGCTTTAAACTGCTTGAGTTAGGGGCATTACCCCCAACTTGCGTCTAAGATATTCATAAGCATCCTTGGGCAATGGTTTGGTGAAGATATCTGCAAATTTTTCCTTTGTGTGAATGTACTCCATCTTCACTTGTTTGTCTTCCACCAATTCTCTAACATAGTTATACTTGATTGCAATATGCTTGGTTTTTGCATGCATTACTAGATTCTTGGATATATTTATAGCACTTGTATTATCACAATATAGTATCACAGGTTTAGTTACATCTTCTTTCATTCCTTTCAATAGATTTTTGAGCCACACAATATTTGTGCAATTGACTGCTGCTACCACATATTCCACTTCTGCAGTGGACTGAGATGTGCATGTTTGTTTATTGCTAGTCCAAGTAACTAGCCTTTTACCTAAGAATAATGTTCCTCCACTTGTACTTTTTCTGTCATCAATGTTTCCTCCCCAATCTGTGTTTGTGTATGCATTGAGCTCAAACTTTTCATTCTTTTAATAATATAGGCCAAAATCATCAGTTCCTTTGAGATACCTTATTATCCTCTTTACTGCCATGAGATAATTTTCTCTAGGATTCGTAGAGAATCTAGGCACTATTCCAACTACTAGTGCTATGCCTGGTCTTCTATGGACAACATATTGTAGTTTTCCAATCATGGATCTGTACATTGTTTGATTGACTTCAGCTGATTCATCACTTTTAGATAGCTTATGTCTTATTGCCATTGGTGTGCTAACAGGTTTGGAGTCTTCCAATCCAAACTTCTTGAATATCTCTTTAATGTATTTTGATTGTGCTACAAATATGTCATGTTTTAGTTGATGTACTTGCAATCCTACAAAGAACTTGATTTCTCCAAACATAGACATTTCAAACTCATGTTTCATTTTGTCAGTAAAACTTTTGCATAGTACTTCCTTTCCTCCAAAAACTATATCATCCACAAATATTTTAGATACAAGAACATCCTTACCTTCTTCTGATTCTATGTACATGTTGTTGTTATCATCATTTCTTTCGAATCCTATTTGCACCAAATACTTGTGAAGTCTCTCATACCAAGCTCTTGGGGCTTGCTTCAATCCATATCGAGCCTTATGCAATTTACATAATTTATTTTTGTTCTTTTCATCAACAAAACCTTCTGGTTGCTCTATGTAGACTTCCTCTTCAAGTATACCATTCAGAAATGTAGATTTTGTTAGAATTCTTTAGAATAACTGAGAGGGGGGTGAATCAGTTATTCAAGGTCCAAATGCCCTATTAATACCTTTTTACTACTTTTAATGAATCCATACCCTTTTCATCTGTTCAAACATAAATCAATCATATAAGCAAGTTACAGTAAATCAACATGCAAAGATAAAACACTCAAGATCAACACATGACACAATGATTTACGTGGAAACCCAATTTGGGAAAAACCACCAGTAACATGCTACTTGATTCTCACTCTTCTGAAGTGATGTCCTACTAAAAGCCTGCCCTGTTAAAGGCTTACAACACACTGTTAAATGTGACCTTGTTAGAGGATTTCACCAAACTGTTAGGAATGGGCCTGGTTAAAGGTCTTTAGAACATTCACTTGGAATGTCACCCTGTTAAAGGATTTTTCTAATGGCTGTTAAACCAACCTAAGTCCATAGGATTTAGACTTACAGTTACAATTGCTAGAAAGTAACAATAATGGTCTTTCCATCTGATATGACTTACAACATACTTTACAAATTTCAGATCACACTTTCAGTTCATTCCTTATGCTTGGCTTTAATCTCTTTAGCTCTGACTACTTGTCTTCCTCTCAAGCTTCGTCTCCTTGAGTCTTCTCACTCATTCTGCCAATGCAATCATCTTTTTGGTCGTCTATACAAATAGAATTTCTGCGCTATCTTCTCCTAAGAACATTCTTCAACATTTCATGCTTTTATGCTTGACCACTGTCTCCTTTTCTTCTATCCCCTCTCGCTCTCTCTTTCTCTTATTAACTTATGTCTTCTTATATAGAAGTCTAATTTGCCTTTACCACTCAATTCTCCCTCTTCAATTTTAGGGTTTCAAAATTGATTAGGTAGGATACAATGTATCTACCCCATATCTTGTTTTCTTCTTGAAACTTCACCAGTTGTATCTTAAAAATGTTCTACATGGTTTTCTGTGCCACCAACTCATCATTCTTATCTTCCTTTTAATTCACAGATTTCTAGATAACAACTTTGTCGGCTTAGATCTAGCGAATCTTTGATTTCCTAAATAATGCAGCAACTCGGCATTATTGAGTTACTGGTGCTCGACACCTCTATGTTACTTGGCACCTATACCAGCTTGGCACTTGAACTTGCTTGGCACTTTGAACTTACTCGGCACTTGATTCTACTCGGCACTTTGAACTTACTCGGCACTTGAACTTACTCGGCACTAACTAGAACTTGCTCGGCTCTTACTAGCTTGTTCGGCTCCTTCTCTCTAATGAACTTAGTTTGAGCTTTACAAAAGACTTAGTTAAAACCTTAAATCTTTGATATGTTTCAGTGTGCCCATTCTTTGTAGTATGTCATCAAATACATTCTTTCATCAATGGCTTAGCTGATCCTTGTACTTCATTCCAACATCATAACTTCAACCTTTCTCTAGGTATTTTAGTTACATCTTATTAATTGCCTCCACCTTGACAATCAACTAATTGATAGTATTTGGATCACTAAAGCAATTGTCATCCTTGCAAGTAGCAAGCTTGACATCAATGACAAAACAATGATTGAGGACATTCTTTACTAGTTCCATATTTTATTCGAACAATCTCCCTCAACTTTTCTTATAATTATTTCAATCATTTCCAACAATCTCCCTCTTTGGCATTGATGGAAAACCAAACTGATCAAGTAATCAATTCAGTTACCACCAAGATTGTATACGTTATCTTGTTGTATTTCAATACTGATCTCATATATCTCCCTCTTTCATATATATATCTCCCTCTTTCATATATATATATCTCCCTCTTTCTTTGCATTTGATCAGTTTCCCTGGATATTTCTCCCTCTTTGACATAAATGCCAAAGATGTAGCATTTTTATCATGCAAAATATAAGCTTTGGCTTCTTGTTATTTTTCTCCCTCTATCACCATGCTTGTGACTGATTTGGAGTTTCTGTGCTTGCTGTCATCCTTTTCATCAACCTATTAATATTTTAATGATTTATTCCTGTTGATGCAAGGCAGCTTCCTTGTTGCCTTAAACTACTTGGGTTAGGGGTATGACCCCTAATTTGCCTCTAAGATATTCATAGGCATCCTTGGGCAATGGTTTGGTGAAGATATCTGTAGTTTGTTCCTTTGTGTGAATGTATTCCAACTTCACTTGTTTGTCTTCTACCAATTCTCTAACATAATGATACTTGATTGCGATATGCTTGGTTTTTGCATGCATCACTAGATTTTTGGATATGTTTATTGCACTTGTATTATCAGAATACAATATCACCGGTTTTGTTACTTCTTCTTTCATTCCATTTAATAGATGTGTGAGCCATACAATGTTTGTACAATTGACTGTAGCTACCACATATTCTAATTCTGCAATGGATTGAGATATACATGTTTGTTTCTTGCTAGTCCAGGTAACCAGCCTTTTGCCTAGAAATAATGCATCTCTACTTGTGTTTTTTTTGTCATCAATGTTTCCTCCCCAGTCTGCATCTATATATGCATTGAGTTCAAATTTTCTATTCTTTTTGTAGTATAGACCAAAATCATTAGTCCCTTTGAGATATCTCATTATTCTTTTTACTGCTATGAGATGATTTTTTTTAAGATTAGCAAAAAACCTAGCCACTATTCCAACTACTAATGTTATGTTTGGTCTAGTATGCACAACATATTGTAGTTTTCCAATCATGGATCAGTACATTGTTTGATTGACTTCAGTTGACTCATCATTTTTGGACAGCTTATTTCCTATCGCCATTGGTGTGCTTATCAGTTTGGATTCTTCCAATCCAAATGTTTTAAGAATTTCTTTGATGTACTTTGATTGTGTAATAAATATTCCATGTTTAAGTTGGTGTACTTGCAATCCAACAAAAAATTTGATTTCTCCAAACATAGACATTTCAAATTCAAGTTTCATTTTGTCAGCAAAGCCTTTGTAAAGTACTTCCTTACCACCAAATACTATGTCATCCACAAAAATTTCAGATACAATAACGTCTTTACCTTCTTCAGCTTTGATGTACATGTTGCTATTATCATCAGTTCTTTCAAATCCAATTTGTACTAGATACTTGTGAAGTCTCTCATACCATGCTCTAGGTGCTTGTTTCAAACCATAGAGTGCTTTATGTAGTTTACACACCATATCCCTTTTGTTCTCATCAACAAATCCTTCTAATTGTTTAATGTAGACTTCTTCTTCTAGTATACCATTTAAGAAGGCAGATTTTACATCCATTTGATACACTTTGAAATCTTTGTAGGCAACATATGCAAGTAAAGTGCTTACTCCTTCCATTCTAGCAACAGGAGCGAATGTTTCTCCATAATCTATTCCTTCTTCTTGAGCATAACCCTTGCATACTAATCTGGCTTTATTTCTAGTAACCTCACCATTCTCACCTAGTTTGTTTCTAAATACCCATTTGGTACCAATCACATTCTTGTTAGTTGGTTTGGGAACCAAACTCCAGGTTTCGTTTTTCCTTATTTGATTAATTTCTTCTTCCATAGCTTTATACAAGTCATCATCCTGTAATGCACCATACACTATCCTTGGTTCAGATTTGTTGATCAGACATGATTCATGTCTTAGTCTATTCCTTGTCATTGGTCTTGCATCTTTGTCACCCATTACCTGTTTAGCAGGGTGATGTCTTTTTACATATTTGGATAATCTTGGCTCGGTCCTTGTTTCCATATTTGATCTTTTGGATTTAGGATCACTATGCACTTCATTGTCAAGTTTTTCTTCATTATGTGTAATGTCTTCCGAATCAGATTGTGCATTTTCTTCATTTTGTAACTCGGCTTTTGAATGCAACTCGACATTCACTGGTTGTGAATCGGCTGAAACTGACACTTGTTGTTGATTTTCAATTTGATTTTCATTATCCTCATCAGCAGTCATTCCTTCATAAGAATATACAAAGGTTTTGTATTCTTCCATTTTCTTTGGTTCTTCAGCTTGGACTTCTGTGTGCTCATCAAAATTTACATTTGCACTTTTCACAATTTTGTTAGTGTTAACATTCAAACACTTATATGCCTTACTTCTAGTGGAGTAACCAAGAAATATACCTTCATCACTTTTTGCATCAAATTTTCCATTTCTAGTATCCTTCAGGATAAAACATTTGCAACAAAACACTTTGAAATGTTTTACATTGGGTGAGTAACCATACCATAATTCAAAAGGTTTTGTGTTTGTACCTTTCTTGACTTGTACTCGGTTCAGTGTATGAACAGCTACACTTACAGATTCTCTCTAGTATTTTAGAGCAACATTGTTTTCCATCATTAATGTTCTAGCACAGTCAATCACAGATCTGTTTCTTCTCTCAGCAATTCCATTATGTGGGGGAGTTCTAGGAGCTGACATTTTTCTTTTGATTCCATTGTCATTACAGAATATCTCAAATTCTTTTGATGCAAATTCACCACCTCTATCTAATCTTAGGCATTTCAGGCTTTTTTCAGTTTTCTTTTCAACTCTGGCCACATACCATCTAAACATTTGAAAAGCATCAAATTTTTGTTTTAAGAACATAACAGTCATCATCCTGGAATAGTCATCAACAAATAGCATTATGTATTTATCTCCTCTATAGCTTTGTATTTCCATTGGGCCACATAAGTCAGTGTGAACTAACTCAAGTATCTCTTTAGATGTATAGTTCTTGCTTTTGAAACTTGATTTTGTCATCTTTCCTAGCTGACATTGTTTGAACATGATATTATCAGGCTTTTTCAGTTTTGGTAGACCTCTGACTTTCTTCATTCTACTAATGTTGACTAGATTATCAAAATTGACATGACATAATATTCTATGCCATAACCATTCATCATCAAATTTTGCAAATAGACAAGAAGCATCATCCATATCAAGGTAAAACAAGTTACTCTTTGTTTGATCTCTTTTTCCTATTAGTTTACCATCAGTATCATAGATTTTTGCAATTTTGTTTCCAAATTCCACTTTGCAACCTATATTGCCTAACTATGAGACACTCAGTAAATTGTAGTTTAATCCTTCAACATAGTATGCATTATCACATGAAATCTATTTTGTGAGCTTAATGGAGCCTTTTCCTTTGATTTGACATGGAGCATCATTACCAAATCTAACACTATTTCCATCATACTGAGTAAAGTTGACAAACTTACTTTTTTCTCCTGTCATGTGATGTGAGCATCCACTATCTATGATCCATCTGTCATTCTTGTTTATACAAGTCACTAGTGCTGTGGCTTCTTCTTCATCAGATTGGTCCTTCATGGCTACATAAACAACTTCATCATCATTTTCATCAGAATTTTCTTCAACAATATAACACTTCTTACCTTTTTCTTTGTAATCTCTTTTGTCATCATCTCTTCTGTTCTTGTATTTATTGCTTTCCTTGGAATCCTTTTTCTGTGGACATCTTGCAGCAATATGACCTACTTCATTGCAATTGAAACAGATGATAGGCATCTTACCTTTGAATTTTCCTTTGCCCCTGTGAAATCTTCTAGCAAGCAATGCTTCCAATTGTTCCACAACTTCCTCATCAGTACTACTCTCACTAGATACATACTTCATTTTTCTTCCTTTCTTTGATTTTACCTGTTCGGCATCTTTCAGTGATAACTTTACCTTAAAAGAAGATTCAACATTTTTAGGTTTGTAGTTGTTAAAGTTAGATAGCTCAAATGCTGTGAGTCTACCTATTATACCTTCAAAGCTTAGATTATTTCTTGGTATGCATCTTAGTTCTTGTATTGTTGATACTCTAATAGCATAGATAGGGAGCAAGGTTCTTAAGAACTTACAATTAACAATATCCTCATCCAGTTGACCATTCAGGCATCTTATTGCACTTACCACTTCCTTTATTCTTGCACCATACTGAGCAACATTCTCATTTTCCTCCATTTTCATGTCGTCAAACTTTCCTCTGAGACTTTCTCTTTTTGCTCTTTGTACATTCTGATCTCCTCCATAGATGTCTGATAGTGCTTTCCACATTTTGAATGCAGTGTCACATCCTTTGATATCATCAAATTTAGCATAGCTGAGTGCAGATACAATTTCCAGCATTGCCTGATTGTGTTCTTGTTTGTTTTTCATGTCTTCTGTAGTAGGAGCACCTGTATGATCTACATGTTTAGTGACAATTGAATTTTGGGCATACTCTCCTATGGATCCAAGATGTAGCTTCATCAAACTTTTCCATGCAACAAAATTATCTTTGTTGAGCTTGGGAATTTCTGTTTTTGGCATTTTGATCCTTTCTACTAGTAGTCCCTTTAAACTGAATCAGCTGTCAAGCTCTGATACCAATTGTTAGAATTTTTTAGAATAATTGAGAGGGGGGTGAATCAATTATTCAAGGTCCAAATGCCCTATTAATACCTTTTTACTACTTTTAATGAATCCATACCCTTTTCATCTGTTCAAACTTAAATCAATTATATAAGCAAGTTACAGTAAATCAACATGCAAAGATAAAACACTCAAGATCAACACATGACACAATGATTTATGTGGAAACCCAATTTGGGAAAAACCACCAGTAACATGCTACTTGATTCTCACTCTTCTGAAGTGATGCCCTATTAAAAGCCTTCCCTGTTAAAGGCTTACAACACACTGTTAAATGTGACCTTGTTAGAGGATTTCACCAAACTGTTAGGAAATGGGCCTAGTTAAAGGTCTTTAGAACATTCACTCGGAATGTCACCCTGTTAAAGGATTTTTCTAATGGTTGTTAAACCAACCTAAGTCCATAGGATTTAGACTTACAGTTACAATTGTTAGAAAGTAACAATAATTGTCTTTCGATCTGATATGACTTACAACATACTTTGCAAATTTCAGATCACACTTTCAGTTCATTCCTTATGCTTGGCTTTAATCTCTTTAGCTTTGACTTCTTGTCTTCCTCTCAAGCTTCGTCTCCTTGAGTCTTCTCACTCATTCTGCCAATGCAATCATCTTTGTGGTCGTCTATACAAATAGAATTTTTGCATTATCTTCTCCTAGGCACATTCTTCAGCATTTCATGCTTTTATGCTTGACCATTGTCTCCTTTTCTTCTATCCTCTCTCGCTCTCTCTTTCTCTTATTAACTTATGTCTTCTTATATAGAAGTTTGATTTGCCTTTACCGCTCAATTCTCCCTCTTCAATTTTAGGGTTTCAAAACTGATTAGGTAGGATACAATGTATCTACCCCATATGTTGGTTTCTTCTTGAAACTTCGCCAGTTGTATCTTTAAAATGTTATACATGGTGTTCTGTGCCACTAACTCATCATTCTTATCTTCCTTTTAATTCACAGATTTCTGGATAACAACCTTGTTGGCTTAGATCTGGCGAATCTTTGATTTCCTAAATAATGTAGGAACTCGACATTATTGAGTTACTGCTGCTTGGCACCTTTGTGTTACTCGACACCTATACCAGCTCGGCACTTGAACTTTCTTGGCATTTTGAACTTACTCAGCACTTGAACTTACTCGGCACTTGAACTTACTCGGCACTTGATTCTACTCGGCACTTTGAACTTACTCGGCACTTGAACTCACTCGGCACTAACTAGAACTTGCTCGGCTCTTACTAGCTTGTCCGACTCCTTCTCTCTAATGAACTTAGTTTGAGCTTTACAAAAGACTTAGTTAAAACCTTAAATCTTTGATATGTTTCAGTGTGCCCATTCTTTGTAGTATGTCATCAAATACATTCTTTCATCAATGGCTTAGCTAATCCTTGTACTTCTTTCCAACATCATAACTTCAACCTTTCTCTAGGTATTTTAGTTACATCTTATTAACTTCCTCCACCTTGACAATCAACTAATTGATAGTATTTGGATCACTAAAGAAATTGTCATCCCTGCAAGTAGCAAGTTTGACATCAATGACAAAAAATTGATTGAGGACATTCTTTACTAGTTCCATATTTTATTCCAACAATCTCCCTCAACTTTTCTTATAATTATTTCAATCATTTCCAACAGATTTTACATCCATTCGATAAACCTTAAATCCTTTGAAAGTTGCATATGCCAGTAAGGTCCTTACTCTTTCCATTCTAGCAACTGGAGCAAAAGTTTGTCCATAATCCAGTCCTTCTTCTTCTTCATATCCTTTGAAAACTAGTCTTGCCTTGTTTCTTGTGATTTCACCATTTTCATCTAACTTGTTTCTGAACACCCACTTGGTTCCAATCACATTTTTGTCAGTTGGTCTTGAGACTAAGTTCCATGTCTTGTTCTTCTCAATTTTTTCTATTTCTTCTTTCATAACATTATAGAAGTCATCATCTGTTATGGCTTCACTTACTATTTTTCGTTCCATTTTGCTGAGTAGACATGTTTTATTTCTGAGTCTATTTCTTGTCATTGGTCTTACCTATTTATTTCCAATAGTTTGATTTGTAGGATGATTTATTCTTACATACATTGCCAATACTGGTTCTTTCCTTGTTTGCATATTGTCTCTTTTAGAATTTGAATCTTCATGTATATTTTCATTAGATATTTGTTCATTTTCTTCATGTTGGTTGTTCTCAAAATCTGAATGGACATTTTCTATATTTTTCTGTTCGGCTTTTGAATGTGTTTATTGTTCAGCATTCACTGTCTGTGACTTGGCAGATACTAGATTCTGTTGTTGATTATCATTCTAGTTTGCAACTTCTTCATTATTAGGTATACCTTCATAAAAGTATACAAAGGTCTTGTATTCCTCTGCTTTCTTGGTGTTTTCAATATTTTGAACTTCTGCAAGCTCATCAAATTTCACATTTGTGCTTTCTACTACTTTGTTAGTGTTAACATTCAGGCACTTATATGCTTTGCTTCTAGTAGAATAACCAAGAAATGTGCCTTCCTCACTCTTTGCATCAAACTTTCCATTTCTAGATTCTTTATATATATAACATTTACATCCAAATATTTTGAAATGTTTTACAGTGGGAGAATGTCCATACCATAGTTCAAAAGGTGTTGCATTTGTACCTTTCTTGACTTGAACTCTATTGAGTGTGTAGACTGCAGTACTTACAGCTTCTCTCCAGTATGTGAGTTCAACATTTTTCTCCATCATTTAAGTCCTAGCATAGTCAATAATTGATCTATTCCTTCTCTTTTCTATACCATTTTGAGGTGGAGTTCTAGGTGCTGATGTCTGCCTTTTGATTCCTCTTTCATTGTAGAATTCTTCAAATTCTCTTGATGTGAATTCACCTCATATATAGATCTAAGAAGTTTTAGGCTCTTTCCAGTTTCTTTCTCAACTTTAGTCAAGTACCATTTGAACATTTGGAATGCATCTAATTTTTGTTTTAGGAGCATGACTGTCATCATTCTTGAATAGTCATCTACAAATAGCATTATGTATCTGTGGTCTTCGTATCTTTGTACTTCTATAGGATCACAAAAGTTAGTACGAACTAGCTCTAATACTTCATTAGAAATGTAAGTATTTCTTTTGAAAGTTGACTTGGTCATCTGTCCTAGTTGGCATTGTTTACACATGATGTTGTTAGGTTTCTTCAACTTTGGTAGTCCTCTGACTTTCTTTATTTTGTTGATGCTTATCAAATTGTCAAAATTTACATGACATAGCCTCTTGTGCCATAACCATACATCATCAGTTTGAACAATAAGACAAGAAGCATCTTCCATATCAAGGTAAAACAAATTACTCCTAGTCTGATCACCTTTTCCTATTTGACTTCCTTGAGAATCATAAATCTTAGCAATTCCTTTTTCAAATTCAACCTTACATCCTATGTTTCCTAACTATGAGACACTTAACAAGTTATAATTCAGTCCTTCAACATAGTATGCATTATCACATGATATCTTTTCAGTAAGCTTGATACTCCCTTTCCCTTTGATCTTATATGGTGCATTGTTACCAAATCTAACACTATTTCCTTCATATTGAGTAAAGGTAATGAACTTACTTTTGTCTCCAGTCATGTGATGAGAGCATCCGCTGTCTATGATCCATCTATCATTCTTGTTCATGTAGGTTACTAGAGTAGTTGCTTCTTCTTCATCTAATTCATCCTTCATAGTCACATAGACTACTTTATCATCATTTTCATCAGAGTCTTCTTCAACAATGTAGCATCTTTTGCCTTTACCTTTGTAGTGCTTGTTTTCCTCTTTCTTGTTCTTGAAGTTACTTCCATCCTTGTAATTTTCTTCTGTGTGCATCTGGCTGCAATGTGACCAACTTCATTACAATTGAAACAAATGATTGGTAGCTTACCTTTGAATTTTCCTCTTCCTCTATGAAATCTCCTTGCTAGTAATGCCTCCAATTGGTCCATATCATCTTCATCAGTGCTGCTATCACTGGATACATACTTTCCTTTTCCATTCTTTTTCTTTGTTTGAACCTCCTCGTTGTCTTTCATTGTCATCTTAGCTTTGAATGCAGATTCAAAATTTTTTTTCTTGTAGTTGTTAAAATTAGATAACTCAAAGGTAGTGAGTCTTCCAATTATTCCTTCAAATGTCACTATGTTTCCTGGTACACACCTTAGCTCTTAGATGGCTGACACTCTTATAGCATAGATGGAAAGCAAAGTTCTCAAATATTTACTACATACTATTTCTTCTACTAACTATCCTCCTAAACTTCTTATGGCACTGACTACTTCCTTCATCCTTGTACTATATTGAGCAGCATTCTCTCCTTCTTCCATTTTCATATCATCAAATTTTCCTCTTAGGCTTTCTCTTTTAGCTCTCTTAACATTGTTATCTCCTCCATAGATTCTTAATAATGTGGTCCACATCTTATGTGATGTATCACATCCTTTGATGTCATCATACTCAACATAGCTTAGTGCTGGAGCAATATCTAACATTGCTTGATTGTGCTCCTTTTTCTTGCTCATATAATCTGCAGTGAGGGGTCCTACAGGGTCTGTATGATCAACTGTGATTGAGGTCTATGCATAGTCACCTATTTATCCAAGGTGTAGCTTCATCAGACTTTTCCATGCAACAAAGTTGTCTTTATTTAGCTTGGGAACTTCTCTTTTGGACATCTTGATCTTCCTATTGCTAGTACCTTGAAACAAATCAGTAGTGGGCTCTGATATCAATTGTTAGAATTATTTAGAATAACTGAGAGGGGGGGTGAATCAGTTATCCATGGTCCAATGATGTCCAATAAATCTTTTTCTACAAATCCTTAATGGTATACAACTGAAATTATCATGTATGCAATTAAACCGTAAACAACCATAAAAAGTAAACATGCATCACACCATAACACTAAGGATTTGATAACCCAGAAACCCTCGAAGAATAAGAAGGTAAAACTGGAGTGGGGATGGTACTCACAAAATAATTGCACAATTGATTTCAACCACTTTTGATGGTCTACCCTATTAAAGGCCTGCCCTGTTAAAGGCTACAACACATTGTTAAATGTGACCTTGTTAAAGGATATAAGAAAATTCAACTTGGAATGTAACCCTATTAAAGGATTTACATAGAGCTATTAGGCTTACCCAAGTCCATAGGATTTTCAGTCACTTACTCAAAAGAATCTTTCATCCCTTTTTAAGGATCTCCTATCTTTTTCCTAAGGATCTCTTTTCCTTCTCTTAAGGATCTCTTATCCTTCTCCTGGGGATCTCTTTGTCCTTTTCCTCGGGTTTATCCACCTAGCTGTTAAGCTAACCTAGCAATGTAGGATTTACATATCTAATACAATGGTAAGAAATTATTAGAAAGGTTTTGACCTGATATAGATTTGGAACCTTAAATGTGCAGATTTTAGATCACTCTTCAATTCCTTTCTTTGATTGGCTTTTCTTCCTTGCAGTGTTGATAGCTTGTTCACCCTTCAAGATCTGTCTCCTTGACTTCTTCCACTAGTTATGCCAATGCAATCTCTTGGTCACTTGATCAACTCAGAGTCTTAATGCTCTATTCTTACTCCTCTTTGGCTTTTTCTTATGATCACACTTATGACCAGTTCCCTCTCTTGCACACTCTATTGATCTCTGACCTATAACTCCTTATAAAGAAGTCATGCCCTTAATTTTCCACTCAAATCTCTCTTTTCAATTTTAGGGTTTCAATGGATTAGGTAGGATACAATGTATCTATTCCATATCTTGTTCTGATCTAGACACTTCATAAATCCATTAGCATTCACCAAAAATGTTTTTTATAGAGTTCTGTACCACCAGCTCATCATTCTTATCTTTTATCCTGTTCACAAAATTCTAGATAACTGTCATGTCAGCTTAGATCTAGTGAATCTTCGACTTTTTAAAATAATGCAGCAACTAGGTGTCATTGATTTACTGATGCTCGACACCTGAATCGATTCTGTGAAACTCGGCTCTCAGAATTCACTCGGCACTTCAATATCACTTGGCACTTATATCTCGCTCAGCACTTGAAGACTTACTTGGCACTTATTATCTTTTTCTACTCGACACTTAATCTTCATTTGGCACTTGAAGACTACTCAACACTTGATATTCACTCGGCATCTGAAGATCACTCAGCATACACTAAGTTGAGCTTGCTTGGCTTCAACTAAGAATCTATTCAGTACTTAGTTAATCCTTACAACATGTGTCAGAATATGTCATCAATACACTATTTCATCAATGGCTTAGCTGATCCTCATATTTCATTATATCATCATAACTTCAACCTTTTCTCTTAAGTACTCTAGTTATATCTTATTGATTGCCACCTCCTTGTCAATCAACCAATTAATAATATTTGGATCACTAAAGCATTTTTCATTCTTGCAAGTAGCAAGTCTGACATCAATGACAAAACAATGATTGAAAACATTAATTGCTAGTTCCATTATCCTTCATTCATGATCTTTTCAATCATTTCCAACAAATAGAACCCAAACTATACCATATGAAAAAACATAGATGTGATCCTCTCACAAGTATATCAAATTGATGATAAATTCCTATATTAAGGAACAGTCATTCCTAATCAAATGAATATGACATGTTAGAATTGATGTGTGGAGAAATTTTTCTTTACGCACCCTAGATTGGATGAAATAGAGTTAAGCCATCACATTTTGTATTGGCTCAATTTATTGCTAAGACAATTTCCTTAAGGGGAATGTTTTACTATTGAGGCCAATGGATCTGCCATAAGAATTGGGTGGCAAGGAGCCCTATTACAAGAAATATAAGCATGGACATGTTCTAGAATATAGATTTAATTTAAAAGTGAGGCGACATGCTCTTTCCATTCTTAATGAAGGCATTTCCTTGTTCAAATTTTGATTACATATATCCTTTTGTTCCTTTGACAACCTTACTATGTAGCACAACAATACAAATATTTCTTTGAAATCATGTTTATTTTTGGCTTGAAGATCCCATTAGTGTAGAAAATAATTTTTGAAGATATTATATATTTTTAGAATTTTGATATAGTTCAATTTTTAATAGTCCAAGTATCCAAGGAGAGGTTCTTTAGTGGAGAATCATAATATTTCACCTCTCTCAATCTTTAGAGTATTTTCAGTTTTGTAAAATTAATCATCTATCTAGTTTCAGAATTATATATCTAGTTTCTCAATTATGTATATGTATATGTGTGTGTGTGTGTGTGTGTGTGTGTGTGTGTGTGTGTGTGTGTGTGTGTGTGTGTGTGTGTATGCATATATTTATATATATATACATATACATATACATATATGTATATATATATGTGTGTATACACTATATGTATGTATCCATATATACATATATACATATAGCTCAAACTATAGAAGATAATATAAAATCTATAACCGCTCAACTCACAACTTCTTATAGAATTAAATATATATAGTATCAAGGACATCCACAATAATGTGCAACATATGAACTAAGTGCCAATAGTCTCCCATGTTGTCCACAATCAGAAGAGGAAAGAGATAAACAATAACCATGTGATCTCTCAGATGACACACATGAGCACAAACTAGTGATCACAAGCTCAAATTGATCCTAAACCCAATGTAAGTGAAAGAAAACATCCATATACACAAGAAAAAAGAGAAACCATGCAAAGCGTAACCTTTATCACATCCTTGTACATAGACTTCTAGATGCAATCTATGCAAGTATGATATCCTCCACAAAAATACCAACCAAGAAGCCACAATAGAACCCAAACTATACCATATGAAAAATCATAGATGTAATCCTCTCACAAGTATATCAAATTGATGAGAAATTCCTATATTAAGGAATAATCATTCCTAATCAAATGAATATGACATGTTAGAATTGATGTGTGGAGAAATTTTTCTTTATGCACCCTAGATTGAATGAAATAGAGTTAAGCCATCAAGTTTTGTATTGGGTCAGCTTATTGCTAAGATAGTTTCCTTAAGGGGAAAGTTTTACTATTGAGGCCAATGGATTTGCCATAAGAATTGGGTGGCAAGGAGCCCTATTACAAGCAATATAAGCATGGTCATGTTCTAGAATATAGAATTAATTTAAAAGTAAAGCAACATGCTCTTTCTATTCTTAATGAAGGCATTTCCTTGTTCAAATTTTGATTACATATATACTTTTGTTCCATTGGCCGCCCTTACTATGCAGCACACCAATACAAATATGTCTTTAAAATCATGTTTATTTTTGGCAAAAAAATCCCATTACTGTAGAAAATAATTTTTGAAGATATTGTATATTTTTATAATTCTGATATAGTTCAATTTTTAATAGTCCAAGTATCTAAGGAGAGGTTCTTTAGTGGAGAATCATAATATTTCACATCTCTTAATCTTTACAGTATTTTCAATTTTTTAAAATTAATTATCTATCAATCATATATCTAGTTTCTCAATTATATATATGTATATTTATATGTATATGTATTGATATGTGTCTGTGTGTATACATACACACATACATACATACATGTGTGTGTGTATGTGCACGCGCACAAACATTTTTAATTATGTCATGTTTGCTTGGTGTAATGATGTATCATCACACAATTAATTAGTTTCAGATCTCTAAAATTACCACTAGAAATAAATGTAACTATTTGAATTGTTCCACAAAGAGATCCTTTTTGCCAACTTCTTTACCAACTCTTTTAAGTGATCACAATAGTACTTTCTTCTCTACTAGTGGTAACTATAACACATCGCAATTGAATGATAGAAATATTGGTTTGACTCTTTGTCCATGAATGACTTATTAATGTTGTGATATATAATTTTTTTGCACTACAAGATAACGTAATTTAGTTTGTCCCTTTGATCTAAACATAGGATCAATATAGATAGTTTCAGCCTTAAATAATTCACTCATAACGTTATAGATCTTCCTTGATTTTCTTAAGTTGTGAATTTGTTACCTCCAATATGGACCCCCAATTAAAATTTTTACTAAAACTAAATTACTCCATTGGTATTTTGTGCTTTGGTAGTAATCTTATTTCTTGAATTGAACTTTAAGTCATAGATGGAATTAAAGACACCAAAATCCTTGACTTGGTTCAATTTTTTTCATGACATTCAAATGGGTTCAATAAGGTTTAGTCTATTTAGTTAGTTTGAATACACTTAAAGATTTTGTAGGAATCGAGGGATTTAGAAGTATGATCTCAACACAAAATTCAAAGGTACAAATCAACACTTTAGCCTCAAAAATATAATTCACGAATTCTATGTTTCAACTGTTCATGATTCATATGTTTATGGCTCATGTGAAAAGTATAGTTTTATTGGTTCAAAAGTATAAATCCTAGGCTCAAATTTCAAAAGTTCAAATGATCCAAATTTAATAGTTTTGAAAATTCAATGTCGACTCTTTTATACTCTATATGGTCAATCTCTTCTTCACTAAAGAATTATATATCAAAATTGTGAAGATAAAAAAAATCTTCTTTCTCTAGCTTTCTAAATGAAATATTAGATGTTCACACATACAAAGGTGGAAATAGTTCAAATTTTTAGTTTGGATCCATGCTAAAAATATGGAAATCTGTATAAACCAAAAGGAAAAAATGTGAGTTTGAACTATTTAGTGAAAAAGCCTATGTCAGTCATGGATACAGTGCCTAAGGTCATAAACGAGCATCCTTGTGAGAATCATTAGGTGAGATTTCAAATTGAAGACCAAAATGCTTTAAACATCAATTGTGACCCAATGCATACTAAGACCTATCTTGACATATCTAGGAGCATTTTCAATCAAAGAACATTTCTTTGACTAATTGATGTTTGATTCTATAGAGAAGTAAGATTAATTGTTATAATGCTAATTAATTTAGGTCAAGGCTATGAAATCTTCAAAAAAATGCTCATAGTCTTAATGCTCTCTAAATATGCCTTGAATTATGTGGGGTATCATGTCCTCTCCCAAAAAAATTGTAAGGACATTTTTTTCATAGTAAGTCACAAGGTATGATCCCTTGACTTAGAAAACACTGCTACCTAATGAATAACATGAATTTAAACAACAATTTATTCTGGAAAATCTTGGTCTCCAAATGAATGATCATGGATCCCATTGATACTACTTAGGAAAAGAAATGACTAGTATGAAGTCAAGTGAGCAAGGGATGTGGAAGGTATTGAATGTGATAGATCCCACAATGCTTGCATGCTAGTGGAAGATCACTACTAAAAAAAACATTGATCGTTGAAAGTACTCTAGTTAAATACTCTTTTACAATGGTTGAGAATATATGAAGGTTAATGGAACAAGGAATCTATAGTCCCACTTTGGAAATGTTATTAAGGCTGATTACTCAAAATAATGTTGGTGAAGGTTATTGGGAGAAACTATAACCATATTTGTGTGTAAAAATTTGAAGATATTGTAATTTCAAAGTCAATATTAGTGAAGTATGATGAATTTTAGTCAAGGTTGATCCCATGCTGGAATAAGTTTGTTTGGGAATTGAATATGTTCTAGATGATGCAAATACTCTAAAAGATGGTTATCTAAAAAATGTAAACAATGAAAATGACGCAATCTTCTCTTTGGAAGCATTTGAGCATCATTTATTTTAGCCATGGGTTGGATGTGGTCTCATAAACTTCACACAAAAAGTTGAAGAAAATCATAAATCTATGTTGAAACATGGTTCTTTAGATGTGACACTTTACTTGCAAAATTCTTGCATGGTAATGATTTTATCTTCAAAACTGAAGAAGTCGCCATTCAGCAATGGTTTGGGGCTGCAATAAGGAGGCACCATCCATTGCTTGATAAAGGTTTGTATTTCTCCATGCTAGTTAATGGTTAAGTGTGTAGTTTTTTTGCCTTTACTTATGATATTAGGACCTTTCTACCTATGTATATATTATAAATACCTTTTGCTTTGCAAGTTTTGTTTCGCTTAGTTTAGTTGGTTGTTTTGTCTTTCTAACTTTATTTTAATTTAAATATTTTTGTTGGTTATTTTCCCTACTCCTCTCTTTCCATCTGCAAGCAACTCCCTGTGCTTCTATTATGAAATGGTCCCTCCCACTACTTCTTGACTAGACATACTATAAGTTCTCTACTTTTTGCACAAAAAAGTAGTCCCCCAACAGGAGCCAATGTTAGGTTTCATATAGACTACCCATTTGAAATTTTACTAAAACCGAATTACCCCACTGATATTTTGTGCTTTGTCAATAATATTATTTCCTAAATTGCACTTTTTAAGTTATAAAGTATTGAAGTATAGACCTCAAATTGCGTGACTTGTTCAAATTGGTTCATGACGTTCAAAAGGGTTCAAGAAGGTTCAGTCTTTTCAGTCAAGTTCAGTACACATAACCATTTTTGTAAGATTTGATTGATTCGGAAGTACAATTTCATATAAAAAATTCAAAGTTACAAATCGACACTTCTGCCTAAAAACTACAATTCATCAGTTCAATGGTTCAGGTGTCCATGATTTAGATGTTTGTGGCTCAAGTGCAAAGTAAGGTTTAACCGGTTCCAAATTATACATCCTAGGTTCATATTCCAAAAGTTCAGATGATCCAAATTTAATGGTTTTGAAAAGTCAATGTACACTCCTGTGTACTTCATATGGTCAATCTCCTCTTAACTAAGGAATTAACTAAGGAATCAGATTTCGAAAGTTTGAAGATCCAAAACTTCTTCTTGCTCTAGCTTTCTATATAAAATCATCAGATGTCAACAAATGGAGAGGCACAAATAGTTCCAAGTTTGGTTTTGGATCCATGTTTCAAATGTATAATTCTATTCAACATCAAGAAGAAAATATGCGAGCTTGATCTAATTAGTGAAAAAACATATCTTGGTCACATGTACAGTGTTTAAGCTTATGAATGAAGCATACTTGTAGGAATCATCCACTGAGACTTCAAATTAAAAACTCGAATGTTTTAAACTTCAATACAACCCGATGTCTACCAAAACCCATCTTGACATGCACAGAGGAATTTAGCAATCGAAGAACTTTTCTTTGAATAATTTGTGCTCGATCCTTCGGAGAGTATGATGAAGTAAGATTAATTGTTATATTGCTGATTACTTGAGTTTGGTTGTGAACTATTTGACAAAATGCTCAGAGTCTTAACTCTGTATCTACGCCCAAAATTATGTAAGTAGGGTAGCATTTCATTGACTTTAGAAGGTATTTGAGATAACTACCGATCACTACTGAAGAATTTCGTTGACTTTGGAAGGTAGTTGAGATAAATACTCTTTCACAGTTGCCGCGAAAATATCAAGGTTAATGGAACAAGGAATCTACACTCCCACATTGGCAATGATATTAAAGGATATTACTCAAAATAATGTTGGTGAAGGTTATTGGGAATAATTGCAGCCGTATTTGTGTATAGAAATTGAAAGATATTGCAATGATGAAAGGGAAAGTGAAGTATCTATGGATCAATGAGGAGATCATCCCTGTACAAACATAGCACTCCATCAATGCATTCTAGTTCGTGCACAAATCATTTGAAAAATCCTTCGCACCACTCCGTTTCACAGAAAGTTCTGACCAATCGTCTATTCCTTAAGGCATGCCCAAGCCCGATATGTGCAGTGAGAAGAAAAGGTGGTGATGATTATAAAACCCAATAGCGCATAGAGATTGTGACAAAGTTTCACCTACTATTAGAAATTTGGCATGGGAAGAATAATATTGCAGAAGGTCTCAAGAGATGAAGATGTTCCAGCCCCAGCTATGAAGAACAAACTTGATGGTGGTCGGGATTAAAAGGGTCGTCAATTATAATCTCACCAAAATTAAATATTAAGAAGGCCTTTTATTTGTCGACATGGAATCAGTTAATACGCTCTTTTCATAGCGTTGCATGGTACCACTGAGTTCAGACATGGACACACAACTTTCTTGAATCTAACATGGAGAACGAACGCAAAAAGTTGAGAAAAGTGCTCATGAGTAGAGGGGTTGATGAAACCCAATTGGTATATGTGATCACAAAGATGTCGACATTGATATGAGGAGTAACATAGAAACATGTGAAAAAGTTTTTGGCATGAGCTGAGGAGGACCTATAGTTTGATTTTCATCCGGGGCTGTAGATGAACAATGGAGAGAAATTTCAGTGCCTTGAAGCCACTGAAATATATCTAATCACTGGTTTAGGAATTCATCCAAGTCTGGTCACCATGCAGACATATGACCAATTCAATCAAGGAACATACAGAGCCAATATTCGAACCTAAGATTTTCTATGATGGCTCCCGGTCAAAGGAAATACTTGGGAAAATATTGGTTCTTACAGTCATATCATTGAGAACATCTTTTACCATTCTAAAAGGAAATGTAGATTGTCTCAAACCAATGCATCATAACAATAATGAGAAGACATAATGAGGTATAAAAGTTTTCAATGATCATCAAATCCTTACAAATTCTTTGGGCTCGTTTGGTGAGCGGAATAGGAATACGTATTCTGGAATAGAATGTATTCTTGTTCTCCGTTTGGTTAGCCAATATTTGATGGGAATTTGTGGACCCAAAAATTTATTTTTTCTAAAATAAAAAAAAATGGAATAGGAATACATATTCCAATAACACTTATTTTTGTGGATTTGCAAAACCCCATTTTTGGGCCAAAAATGGAATACGTATTCTATTTTTGCTTCGTATTCCAATCTCATTTTGGTGCATCCAAACAAGGAATTCAAAATTTTTGGAATACGTATTCCTATTCCACTCACCAAACGGGCCCTTCGGGCCTGCTTGGCAACGAGAATATAAGCGGAATAGGCATATGCAAATTTTTAAAATTTTGAATTCTTTGTTTGGATGCACCAAATTAGAATTGAAATACGAAATAAAATAGGAATACATATTCCAATTTTGGTTCAAAAATGAGGTTTTGCAATTCCACCCAAATAGGTGGAATTGGAATACATATTCCTATTCTAGTTTTAATTATTTTAGAAACCATAAATTTTTTGGTCTCCAAATTCCCCATCAAATTCTGGCAGAACCAAATAGAGAATAGGAATACATACCCCCATTTTCTATTCTAGAATAAGTATTCTAGAATAGCTATTCCTATTCCCCTATTCCTATTCCTGTAGCCAAACCCATTTTGAATTCTTTGTTTGGACGCATCAAATTTGAATTGAAATATGAAATAAAATAGGAATACATATTCCAATTTTGGCCCAAAAATGAGGTTTTACAGTTCCACCCAAATAAGTGGAATTGGAATATGCATTCCTATTCCAGTTTTATTTATTTTAGAAAATATAAATTTTTGGGTTTGCAAATTCTCCATCAAATTTTTACTGAACCAAACAAAGAATAGGAATACGTACCCCCATTTTCTATTCCAGAATAAGTATTTCGGAATAGCTATTCCTATTCCCACAACCAAACCTATTTGGTAACGAGAATACGAGCGGGATAGGCATATGTAAATTCCTAAAATTTTGAATTCTTCATTTGGATGCACCAAATTGGAATTGGAATATGAAAAAAATAGGAATACGTATTCCAATTTTGGCCAAAAAATGAGGTTTTTCAATTCCACCCAAATAGATGGAATTGAAATATGTATTCCTATTCCAATTTTATTTATTTTAGAAAACATAAATTTTTAGGTCTGCGAATTCCCCATCAAATTCTAGCTGAGCCAAACAGAGAACAGGAATATGTACCCCCATTTTCTATTCTAGAATAAGTATTCCAGAATTTCTATTCCTAATTCCCTATTCTTATTCCCACTGCAAAATAGACTTATGTGACTGAACGAAATAAGTAAGATTTACAAACTTGATACCTATGAAGATATAACCAAGTTGTCAAATAAACCACATTCATCTTCGCCTAGTCTTTATACACACAAAAAGGCATTTAGACAATATGTATCATTGCACAAATTGAAAGTATATAATGTACACAAGACATGACCATAACTATAATGTTTAATTAAACATTCTATTTCTCCTTGAAATCCTGTGTAATAGGATCAATGTAAGTACAAAGATCAAATAAATTTGTTAAAGGAGAAAAAACGCTCACTATGAAGTCTGTTAGTTGAGGTAAGAGCTTAATCATTCATAAAAATTATTATAGGAAAAAAGGTGGAATAGTTATGGGTTTCTACAAGTTTCAATAAAACTAGTGTAGATAGTCAAATATTGAGGGGATAAAGGGTTCGACTTCTTTTTCTAAATTTTGGTGCTACAGGGAAAAGAGGTCTTTACATTTTTTTGTTTTCAATTGTAATATAAGGGAAAGAATATAGGATTTTCAAACCATCATTTGTGCTCAATAGCAATAAGATTTTTTATTTGTTTTGTCTATTTTGAATTTTTATGCATGTCTCCTAATGAGAAATGATTTTTCAAATAAGTTTTGTTTGAAATGAATCTTGTCTTATCTGGGTGCATATCTATTTATTGTTGGATCTTTGAATCTTGATTATTCGTGTAATTCTAAAGAATGATAATCTTTTCTTCTATTTCTCTCTCTTGTAGTGTAAGGTCTAGATAAATGGACTTTGTGCCATTTATTTGTTCTACTTATTTGTTTTCTTTTGCATCTATTATGTATCTATAGGTGGATGTTTGTATGCCTCTCTTACTTTAGATTTAAAAGAATTCTTGTTTGTAGCTTAGTGGATTCATTGAAAATATCGCACTAGGAGTTATACCCTATAACACAGTCAGTTATACCCTATAAAATTTAGAGAAAAATTATCAATCTCATCATAATCTATCAAAATGTTAGAAATGGTTGCACTTCAACTTGGGTGTAAGTAATCATTATCAACAATAATGAAGTACTTTTTCAATTTTAACTACTTTAGAAAATTTAGGCATGATCCAAGTACTCAAACATTTGAAGAATGCATAGAAAGTATTAGAATGATGATAGTGTCATTTTTTTTTTATATATAAAATAATAGCATATAACTAAGGCAATTGGAATGCTTGGTAATCTTTTGCAAATATGTTACACTATATAAGTCATGAGAATTAAGAACCAATAAAGACTAGGTTTTTGAAGTAATTGATAGTAGCCAAAAGGATGGGGGGCTGACCCCAAAGTATAAAAAGGATTTTTTAGCTAGAGGTAACCTCCCAGCCAACTAACCAATACCAACTTTAAACATAAAAAAAATAACATACATCCATAGTTAACTTAACAATACTATCAGTCTTCAAACTAATATATGTAATAGACTATAAATTAAAATAGCAGTGCTTAAAAAAATTGATGCTATAAGTCCCCTTAATCAACATAAACATAAAGACCCTATGGGGTACCAAGTTCATAGTGATATTCATAAACACAACAAAAATAAACAAAAGACACATGACTAGCTGCCATTTTCTAGCCTATGATTGTCGTCTTTCTTAGGCACATCCTCCCCTTCCACTTTAACTAGTTTGTCCAAGTTGGTCTTTAACCAATCCTCGGCTAGGAACCCCATAGCTGGATCGAGTGGTCTTAGTGACTTTTCCTAGCTCCTTCTCCTCTTTGTTTGCCTACAAAAAATAGAGGGTGGTGGCCGCCGAGTTCATGACCTTGGTGGAAAAATCTACCATGGTTTTGAACCTATCATGGATAGCAATTTGGTTGTCAACCAAGTCCCTCATGGAAATCACTAGCCTTATTAGTCTCACTTTGCTATGGATATGCTTGTCTTTCTTCCCAACACCTTTGGGGGTTTCTTTCCTCTAAGATTTAATATATTTCCCCCCACTTCTAGCTAGGTTAGCCTCAAGGGTGTTAGAGACATGGGAGGGGCTTATAGGGCTAGGGGTAGGTGTTTCTCCTGAGGCATTCTCTTCTTTTTAATAGGTTTAGAATTATTTTCAAAGGAGTCAGAGTTGGAATCATGCATGGGGGGACTTAAATTTTTCCATCTAGAGACATTTCCTAGACCTCCTAGCACTTTTCTTAACCTTCCTAGTGTCTAAATCTGACTCTAGATCAGGTTTATTTTAACCTTAGGGTTAATTTTGACATCTGGGGTAGGGGTTTTCTTGAACTTCCTATTGCTAGGGCAAGGGCTAGGGTCAAGGGAGGCTTGAGGGGTGACAGAGGAAAGACGTTTAACCAAAAGTGGCATATTCAGAGCAAGATGTTGGATATAATGTTTATTCATCAGCCCTTGGTGGATGAGATAGAAGGTTTTCCCCTCCTCATGTTTCCTCCTAGCCCTAAAAATACAATTCTCTAGTGAATGTAATAATAGAAATGGGTAGGAGATTTTGTCTAGATTCTTTAAATGATTTAGAATGGAGAAATGGTAGTAGTATAGTACCTAAAAAATCTAAGGTGATGTATGACATGATAGCATAACAAATGACATCCTAGGGCTTAGGAAGGGTTTCCCATAAATTCCCTCCACACATTCTCTCTGGTTCCTCCTTGGCTTTTAGTAATTTTTGTAAGCTAGCTTCCTCATTAACCTCAACCTACCTCCACTAGTTCTTTCCTTCCATAGAAAATTCACCAACGCTCGCAATGGTTTCCTCAAAAATATTAAAACTCATGCCATTGACAAACACCTTCCCATCATTCCACATTTGGAAGAATTGCATCAATATAATCTCATCGTGCTTTACCATACCCTCCATATGCTATAACAGGCTACCTTCCTACAAGTAAACTATTGCCGCCTCACTACTATGAATGTTATCTTCCACACTCACCAATTCAATACGATTGCTATTTCCCAAGCCGTCAGCCAAATTAACCACTAATCCTTTAGACTATATATCCTTGTTGTAGGTTCTAAAGTTGTTGGATATAAATTGAAGAACCTCAGCAAATAAAGTGAAAAGGTATTGATGACCATCATAAGTCCGCAATATTTCCCAAAAAATAGGAAACCACTCTCGATAGCATGTCTGAGCATTCTCTTTCCATCCATAAACGGTTGTTTCTAGTTGTATCTTGTGCGAGAATTCATTAACATGTCATTCTAATCATTACTATATCATTCACTACATCCTACCAAATCCACCCTCTACATCATTCTATGTCAGTAATCAATGCTGACAACAAAAAAAATCACAATGCAGATTAGTAAACAACCATGCCAAAAAACCCCTTCATGAAACATCCTGTTCACATGCCCACATGGAGAAAAGGACTACCACCTATTTTGATGATGATGACAACTATCCAACGTCATCCCATTCCACATGACACATGATAAAGACTAGGTTAATGCAATGAGTGGAAATAAGAAAAAGCCTAGTGATGCTAATAGACTTGTTATTATACTCATATTAGTAAAATTATATAATATAGTTTGATAATTTTATTTTTTTACAAGAGGCATGAAAAAGGATAGTAATGAAATAGATGGAAACAAGAAGACTTCTACGTGGAAGGTTGAGGTGCAACAACTTTTAAATGAATGTTTTGAATTTATTTTAAAATATATGAAAAAAAGAGCATTGCTCATTTGAAGTTAGGAAGACAAAAAATATTATTTGATTTTGAATAATGAGGATTTGAAAAATTAGAGAAAATGGTAATGTAATATATTTAAGAGGGAAGACAAAAAAAATTAAAAATTAATATTTTATAATGATTCACAAAGTTAAATGAGAGGAAAAGATAACATTTTGAAGATAAAAAGTGAATAAAGAGAAATTTATAAATAGGTAAAAATTGCTATAATCTTCCTCAATGTGATCTCAAACCATTTTGATAGACATAATGGAGAATCCTAGACAAGATACCATCTTTTGGAATTTTACATTTAGTTACTATTACTATGATGATTAAGTATTACCTATAGTTATCACATAAGACTTTAAAATTATTAGTAGGCTTGATAATATTTTGATACCTTGATCATGATTTTACTATTTAATTTACTCCAAAATGCATTTGAATTTCAGACTAATTAAATTTGAATAGTAATATTTAATAGAAATAATAAATGAAAAATAATTTTGAAATAATTTTGTTTGAAAGCTTATGGACCTGAAAATATGAATGTGAATAAAAATATAATAAATGTAAAACATTAATAATAATATTTATTTATTTTTGTAACATTTTTTTATTTCTCTTGGTTCCTCACTATTGGTCATTTTGTTCACGCAGGTCTGCTTAGGTATGGATTTCCTTATATGGAGAATAAAAATCTCTATTTTTTCTCCCCCGTCCTACAATCAGCCCCTGCATCAATTAATGATCTTTGGTTTCCTGTGGTAAGAAAAGGCCATGAGAATCACTAATTTTTGAATGCCAGGCAAATTGCCTAAAACTACAAACAACATCCCTTTAGCAGGAGAAATATCTCTCCTATCATGTCCAAAAGGGAGTAGTTTATTGTATCATCAAAACAAGAGAAAAATAATAAGTATGCTCCTACCGCTCTCAAACATTCTTTACCCTATAGAGTAGATGGTTTATGGGAAATTCCATTATCATCCTCCATAACCCAATTTTTGGTTCATCGAATATAATTCCTCGCAATGGCTATACCGATTCTTCGACCCACAAATCTTCATCTATTACAATAGAGGTTGTCGTCGTAATGTTTCCCAATTGTAATCCTCCCTTACAAAGGTCTTGGGAAGATAACCCTATACCACATTCATCACAAGACAATTTACAAAGCCTTTCAAATCCCGAACTTTCGAGACAGGTAAGGATCATCTAAGCATGGTCAATCAGTGGATTGCTTCATTTATAGGTCAGGTAAGTATATTGCGAATTGAAAATTATTTTTACTATATTTAATGTTCTTTGGCTTTGATTAAAATTTTATCTTTCACCGAAATGCAAAAGTATTCTTTCAAGGGTCCCCCTTTTGTTTCTTTGAGTGACCATCAAATTTGAATTCTCGTTCCTTCAAAACGAATGTCTTTCTAGTATGGGATAACCTTGGAACTCTCCCAATCTCCCTTATCAATTAGAATATTTTATTATGTATAGGAAATTTATGTAGCTCTTTCATTAGGTTTAAAAACACTTCATACCGCCAAGACAAGTGCTAAATTATCTTACTACTTGGCCCTCTCTTGAATCCCTTAAGGTTGATGAACCATAATAACAATTCATCATTAAGATTTTCCTCTAAACTTTAACTTTTTTCATGAGAAATTAATCCAAACTAGTTTGGCATCTCACAATATGTATTATCCCCTCAAAAAGTCCATTCTACCAGAAATATTTGTAGAAAAATCTCCAAAGATAGTTCTTGTCCCATCTCAGTTGATTTTTTTACAAAATGGAGGTTTTTCTTTCAATAACCGTCCCTCGCCTAGATCAAATTTCCAACTCAATGAGTTTATCTCTCCTTTCCCTAAAAATTTCCTATTATTAGTGATAGTTTCCAATAATAAACCTAATCAAAGTACTTCCTCTACCAACTCCCCACCCACCACATCATCTTTAAAAATGGTGATATAAAAGTAACCACAAATGTCCAATTGCCTAAATTGCCTTATTTTTTTTCCCTTTATGATATGGATTTGGTTTTTTCCCTAGCCTTAGACCCTCTCCCTATCCCCCTTTCTTCTTTTATCAATTACCCAAATGCTACTAATAAAGTAGAGTTAGAGACCATCATTAATTGCTTGAACAAAAACATGTTGTAACTTGATGATCTTATTGGGGAAGTTGAATATGCTAAGGGAGAAGTTAAAAAAGTGGTTATTATTGTAGGGCCCATTTTTTGTTGCACCAAAAGTCATGACTGTTAGTGAACATGGAACACCACATAATTAACCACCTGTGGGCAGGGGAGCGTGTCGCATCACCCAACAATCTCCCCCTCGACGCGCATACCAGGTGCTTACACGGGTCGGGAAGGCACCGGGGAGATTTGAACCCATGACCAAGCCAAAACCAGGCTCTGATACCAATTGTAGGGCCCATTTTCCGTTGCACCAAAAGCCATGACTGTTAGTGAACATGGAACACCACATAATTAACCACCTGTGGGCAGGGGAGCGTGTTGCATCACCCAACAATTAGATGCTATGAACTACATGGTCTAATGGTAGAAACTCCCCATTTTAATGTGGCTACCATTGGAAATGTAATGACAAGAAAGTGACTTGGGTGGGGGGGGACGCGTGGGATGGGGTGAAACAAGAACCAATCAAACTTTTTAACTTAGATTACTTCTCTTTTATTTATATAGATTATGTAATCTACTTTTATGCATAAACATAAAGTGACACAAACATCAACACCATTACACTTTGACACAATATTTGGTAACCCAGAAACCCTCCAAGTAGAAGGTAAAACTAGGGTGGGAATGACACGCACAATGCTTCACTACTATAGTAATAAAGTTGTCCTATTAGGGCTTACAAGTAATCACTTTTGATGATTGTTGCCCTAGTTTTCACCCCATATCTATGTTGTTAAAAGTAAAAAAATTTGAAGCCATAGTCAAGTTTGGTCTGATTTGTATCAAGATCTAAGTCCTTCATAGGTAGGCTATCCTTGTCGGGTTTCCCTCTCTTTTGCCTTCTTATTTATAAATCAGGTGGGTTGGTTCAAGTGTTGTCATGTTTGGCAAGTAATAGCTCCTAGCTCGGCAAGATAATCATGTTTTCATTTATGATCTTCTTAGATGAAGGATAATTGTGAAGCTGTGATATCCAGGCCACCATGCTTGTGGATGGGGATAACATGAAGAATCAGTTTGAAGAACTAGCTAAAAGTCCAAAGATTACTATTGCAACTACCAAGGTGGAGAGAGTCAGATGAGAGGGACAACCAATTTTTTGAGCCCATTCAAAAGAAGAACTACTCTCATATATGCTCAGTGGCCATCAAGCATGATCCTAATTTGGTTAAGGAAGTGGGGAGTGGTATTTTTGTTGTAACTGGAGCCCAACTTCAAGTAAAAGGAACGGGGTCAAAGAACATGTTGCATCTAAATTTGTAGTTCACAAGGCTGCCCAACTGTATGATAGAGAAGCCTTTTTGGGATCATGCACCTGCAGTTTCTCAGAGGTCGAGATTCCTCACAACACTCAGCACATTTTCCCAACGACCCACCAATTCTGGTACAATCCCTGAAACTACTCAAATTTGTGGACACATCAGAAATCTACAAGGGACCTAATGACATCCCTACACATTGGTTATTGACTGCAGCTAGATTAGATCTTGACAATGGGAAAATATCATTACAAGGAAAATTTTCACTCCTCAACTATAGATCATGAGTTTTTGAAGACTGCTAGAGGGATGCATTTAGTTGGGGTGTGAGCGTACTATACAAATGGTGGAAGTTGTAACTATATCATTGTAAAAGAAAGCAAACTATTGATCTCATTCAAGTAGCTTTTTTTTTGCCCATTTCTATTAAATACTAGTCAAGGCTCAAGTCCCATCAATCCCACCAGCCACTAGGCATTCTAGGGTAAGCTCTTGATTTTACATTAAAATTTTGAGGTCATGTGATGGAAAGGGGTAGCCAGCAAGATTGTTTCCACATTGTCTTCTATATCGGCATTGTTCACCATTGTTAAAAAATTAAATCGAGTAGCATGATTTGTAAACTCCAATTTGTCATAAAAGGATAGAGTAAAAAATGACTCAGAATAGAGAAAATGAGAGGGGTGGAACACAAGCTTATGTACATCTAAAATGTTTGAAGAGGTGGCGGAATGTTGTCTTGATGTCGACAAGAACTGAAGCCAGTCGTACTGCTACTATAATCTCTGAAAAATCCATATGATTCATGTCTATTGAGAATGACGTCGTTGTAGTTTCTGACTCCTTAAGAAAACAAATTGCAATACCAACAGCAAGAACATATCCATATCCAATTTGTGAGCATGGAGATGTTGTAGCTGTAGATGGTCATATGTTGAAGGAGATTCTAGAATATTTCATGCTGATATGGGTATAAAATTTGAGTACCCAAAAATTGAAAATGAAGAATTGAATCTGAAACTTCTATACACAAAAGTAACATCTGAAGGAGGTCTCATAAAGGTAATCAAGATAAAGAAATGGAAAATAATTTCATTGGCCTTCAATTCAAGTCAACACCATACAATTTATCACATCTACTGCAGACACATTATACTTCGTTACTTTGGCATTTGGAACAAGTTTACTTCTTTAGGAAGTGGGGTCCTCTGATTCCTCCACCAACTACTAAAATAGTTTCGAGTTCACTTGCTAATGCACCTGTGGATAAAGGAAAGAGGAAAGCTACTCGGTCTGGTATTCCACATACCATTAAAAGAACTAGAAAAGCTATTGACTCTACTATTCCAAATCTAGATAAGGGAAAGAAGAAAGTTGTCGGCTCTGCAATAAACCCCACATCATCTAGGAGTATTCCAGTGACTGGAGTCATTATTTATGCCAAAATCAAGGCACTTTTTAGCTTAACTAGCATGTGCAAGAGTTCCTAATTGTCACTACAAGAGGAGTTTTGAGAGTTCAATGCACTTCCCCATTTGCAAAAGTTCCAGAACCTGCCACAATCCAAGCTATGGAGGAGTTTTATAAAGAAATATATAGAATCAATGGAGTGACAAATATAAATTTTTTGAAATATTATGCAGTTTCTCAACTTCTAGGTTGTGCTAATATAGGTTGATGCATAAAACGTGAAGAACTTCTCTGGTGGGATGAACTTTCAAATCTTTTATGTATGGAAGGACAGACAGACTTTTGTTGGCTCTGTGAGGATCCACAGAAATTAGTGGTTCCTTTTGAAATCTGTGGATATCAAGGTGTCTATAACCTAGAAAGGAAGATTTTTTTTTTCTCAGCAGTGAGAGGCCTTAGGCCAATGCAGAGTCCATTACCAGAGCATGAGAAGCTGCAACACAGTTCACAAGAAAAGGGCCAGAGACTAGGGATGAATCAAGTCGAGTTAAGTCTGATAGGCTAAAAGGCCGAGGCACCAAATTAAGATCAAGTAAAACTAGGTCGGATAGTGCAATAGAGAAAAGTGGCTTTCTCAAATCAGGCCAAATTAAATCATAGGTTGTTTCATCCAAGGCCAACTCAGTCATGTCGTCTCATTTGAATGGAACAGCTATAGGGGCAGTTGCAGTGCCAAAAGAGATGATGCAGGAGGAAGATAGAAGACCACAATAATCTTTAACATAGAGGACAAATCAAGTTGACAGAGTTCGTTCAAATCATTCTGAAACTAGAGCCTCTTCATCTAGGATTTTTGTAGCTTCACATATAACCAATTTATTAGAAGTACCCGATAACTATAATGAAGGCTAAGAAACATAGCAAAGATCAATTTTGAATGATGACTCAGCTTATGTAGTGACAGGTGTCTGTAAAAAGAAATTTGGAAGAGAGAAATCATATGATAATGTTTTATTAAACATTATTTTAATCATTAATACATTATTCCTCCTCATAATAGATAGTTGGAAATACAAGCAGTTGCAAGAAAAAGTTATTGAAACTGAAACTGAATGGACACAAAGAGAGGATAAATAGATTACGAAAAGAGGGGTGACCGGGGATCTTTTTTTTTTTTTTTTGGGGGGGGGGGGGGGCGGGGGCGAAAGTTCGACAGAAGAGGAAAGAGGAAGAAATCTCTATTTTGTAATGATGGTCGACAAACTATTGGTGTAAAAGACTTGATATTGCAGAGCCAGTAAAAGAGTGTTTTATGTCAATAATTTCCATTCCATTTAGTTAGCCTGCTGTTCCATGCATCTTTCTTTTAAATCTGAATTGCAGGAAGAAAGGAAAGATGTTTCATTCTTTTTGTAATAAGAATATGAATTAATCAGAGTAGGATGTGCTTTGTGAGATTCAAGGAAAGATTCAGGAGAAGTTCTTAATTATTTCATTTATATTTCTGTAGGTAGTTGCTGAGCATAAGAATTCATAGGATTTGTGAGTCTTATTGGTTGGTTTTAGATTAGATAGCTCATCTTGTCTGGATTAAGTCCTATTTAGGCTTAATTCGGTTTGTCTCTTCTGCTCTCGGGTTAAGAGCACACCCCATGTTAGTTTAGAATCAAAACATAATTCCTTGAACATCATTCACATAGGGAGTTGTACCTACCAATTCAAAGAGAAGCCGATAATCAAAGAAAAGGCTTTTCAACTATTGTAAGCGAGTTTTGTTCATCATTTGGGTGTTAAGAGTCTTATTCTTACAGGAAATAAGAAAGGACAAATCTATTTACCAACAATGATCTAATCTATTAGGAGTATGAAGGAATATTAGGTCCACCTTTTGAAAGGATTTTACAATAGAGTGAAGTATGCACTCTATTAAGAGATTCAACAAAGGACTACTAGGTCCACCTAGTTAGAGGATTTGAAACTTTATTTTCTGAAAAAGATTCTTTGAATAAATTGGTCACATGATTGTGATGGATAAGTCTTTGCTTTGCACTTTATACTACTTTGTAGCCTATTTACTTAGGCTACTCCATATTTGCTCCTTGTCTTCATATACATCTTATATTTTACAACTTCTTTCTTAGAAAAACTAATTTGTCTTCGTTATATACCCAAAAATAAATAACTTCATGCGAAGTCAGCTCACAGAAGAGATAAATTCATAATAATCAAGTTATACCTTCAAGTCAACCAAAATACTAATGCTTAGGCAATACAATGAGCTCAGGTGACACTGTTACTTGGAAAGCATTGGATTCTTAGAATATACTACAGCACTTGGGTGATATTGGAGCATATAGATAGCTCAATTCAAATTGAGAACACAATGAGAACTATCAACTTGATTCACACTGTGAACTTGATTTCCACAAATAATACTTGACAACTTAGTTTATACTGCGAGCTTGGTTAACATAGTATAGCCTATATCTGCTTGGGATACATTGAGATATACTTACTTATGGAAATGTCAATTGTAATATTAATTGACATTCTTGGATACTTGAGTGGTTTGCCACTAATTGACAATATGTCTTTCCATAGCAGTGTAGAAGCAACTAAGTAGGGCTCATGGAACACCTAGGGTTCCTATGTTGTTTTTCCTTGCAGAGGTCCTATCCGTACCATTAGTATAATAAGGATACTAGCCTAGCCCTAAGTTGAGATGTGTTATAATAGGAAGCCTTAATAGGCCTTAGTTGCCTCAATGGAAAGTATGTGCACATCGAGTCAAAAAAGGAAATTTTCATGATTTTAGTGGTAATCTGGCCACGCAAGGGACTTGAGGACCTTTTCCAATGTCTTAAGACCTTACATTGGAATTCGGTAAATCTTGGTGGCCTTAGGTTCAAGTTTGGATAGCAAATTCTAAACTTTTGGCTTTATTATAGATTGAAATAAAGACTTTATCTTATTGAAGTCCTATTGTAGGCCATTTTAAAAATCTGTGTGATGTTAGATTGCAATTTTATATACTTATAGTTAGATTTATAAATTATTTCGTGTTTTGTTAGTTTGTTTCCTTGAAGAAGGTAATGGTGAAGATGGGGTCATAGGTCCTCTTCCCACCATGGTATCTACATGAGCTTTTGGGATCAGTGAGGTGAGTCTATGTATATATTGTAAAGTGAAGGATGGTCCATGGAAAGCAAGCAAAGCATTTTTGAAGTGATCCCTAGGCAATCAAGAGTTGCAAGACTAGGGATCACAATGAGTTGCAGAGTTGGCAAGGAGGATTGAAGTCATTGATAGCTGCAATAAAATAATGGAGAATGGTAGATACATAAGTATTGAAGTCCCAAATTCAATGAGAAGTGTTGGTGGAAGTTATTTAAAGGGGAAAATGAAGATCTTGTTAAATAGGATTGGAAAGCATTAAAACCCTAATTTTAGGCACATTTGTAGGTCGTACTGTATGGACAATTCAGAAGCCATAGACCTTGAGAATATATTAGGTTTCTAAAAATAGTGTAAGGATCAATATTTAGGTTCCCTCCTTGTTAACTACTTTTTGAAGGTATTAAGCATTTTCTTCAAAAGTAGGCCTAATTTCTTGAAGCCCTATTTGGGAAGAAACTATTGTGTTTCTTGGAACTTGATTAGAGTTCCAATGTAAAAAGTGGTTGCTGATTTTGTAATGGATCCTAATAACCTCTTAAAGGTCTATGTCCCTTGTGGAATGACTATTGATCAGGTTGGGGTAGATTGTAGAGTTGGTGAAGAGGAGCTCAATAGTTGAAGGAAGTAGAATCTCATAAATAGAATCCCAAGGAGTGTAAGGTAGTGATAAACCATGTTAGGTTAGGAGAAAGACCTAAGGAGACCCTAGAGAAAGTTGGGGTAGGTGCAAGATTTGTGTTACATTCGAGTGGTATCAAAGCAAGTTAAGTATTTTGGAATATAGTATATGTCTGTAGCTATTGGAGAATCATTAAGTGAGGCAAGTATGGTGAAAAATGTAGATTTAGCTAGTTGATGAGAAAAAGGAGAAGAATAAACTCCTTGAATAATCCTTAGATGAAATGAAAATAAGGTTAGATGCAACTGCTGATGCAACTAAGAAAAAGCAAGAAGGGAGCAATGTTACGGGCAAGCAGATAGTAGAGGAAGATGTTGTCCTTGAATAAGACCTTGTCTTAAATGAAGAACCTTTCTTGAAGGCCATAAAAGCCATAGGAGGGAAGGCATTGGAAAGGTGTTCCATTGTTTAGTGGGAAAATGGATATTGATGTAGTAGTGGATTTGATAGATGGGATGGAGAACCACTTTGAATGTGAAGGAGTGATAGAAGAACAAAAGTTCAAGGTAGTAATTCAAGACTCAAAGGGTCAAAATTAACATGGTGGAAATATGCTCAAGATGAGAGGATTAGGATGGGAAAGTGACCCATAGCTAATTGGAATGCCATGATGACTAAGCTAAAGGAGAGTTTCCTGCCAGAGGACTATGAGATTCAACTTCATAAGAGGAGACAAGGACTAAAGAAGAAAGACATGGATGTGGCCTCTTATACAGAGTAATTTCAAATATTATGTCTTCGGTCCAAGAAGTAAGAGGAAAAGCCAATAAAAGTGGCCAAATATTTGGGTGGTTTGAAATGGAACATTCAAGAAGAGTTAAGTTTGTGGAAACCTACTACTATTAAGAGATGCCATCAATTAGCACTAAAGGTGGAAGAAAACAATAGAAAGAAAGGGCACTCTAACTTTAAAGAAAGTGGTAGATGAAGGAATTAGAAGGTTAAAAGAGGAGGATATGAAGGTGGAGGTAGTGAGTAGAGGAACCAAGGTGAGACCAAACTCACTAAACAACGTACTAAAAGCACTCCAATAGGGGGTTATAGTAGAGGAAGGGGTAATCAACAAGGCTCTAATATAGGTAAAGGGCTAGGAAGAAGTAATTCTTAATTTTCTAGTATGAAATTGTGTAATTGTGGTCAGCTAGGCCATCCAACATATAGATGCCCTAATAAACCTTCTTCTTCAAACCATGTCAAGAGAGTTGCATGTGCTCAAGAGGACAACTCTAGTGGTAAAGAACCTGAGGTAGGCCACATAGAATCAGAGAAAGGTTAAAATCTCATGTTTAGGAGGGTATTGATCAAGTAACTAACTCAAGATGAACCTAAGAATAATAGATATTTATTTAGGATCAGATGCAAGATTCTTGGAAAGGTCTACAAGGTAGTAGTGGACTCTAGTTCTATAGACAACATAATATTAGAGAAGGAAGTCAACAAGCTCAAACTGACCAAGATACAACATATGAATCCATATAAGGTAACTTGGCTCAATAAGGGATAAAGTATTTTGGTAAATGAATAGACTTGGGTTGAGTTCTCCTCAGTAGGGTGGGTAAAAGCACAAACCAATGTCACCCTTTTAAAAAGGAAAAGGCTAACAAAAGTATAAGTGTCCACCTTCAATGTCATAAAACTAGTATTATTATTTTGAAATTGAAAATTGAGGAAACAAATAAAATGTGGAGAAATTGATGAAGTTTACGATTATAATTTTTAATAATTATTTGGAAAAGGAATTGATATATTTTCCTAATTTCTATAGATAATGTTTTAGCTACTAAAAAATGATGAAAATTAGGGGTCTAGTTCCCACAACAGAACAATATGGAAAAATAATTATTTCCTTTTGATCTTAGAGTATGTTATAGATAACATATATAGCTAGAACAATCTAAAATAAAAATCATCTTTAGACATATATTTTCTCTTTTATAATGATTCAAATTTTAACTTACCCTAAACTGATAGTTCTCATCTCCCACCACATTTTTCAAAACAAATCTATTCTAATGAAAAGAAAAATTATGCATTATTTAAGAGGACTCTCTCCTTTAAAATGTCATATAATTTTTAATTTTTTGTTATATGATTTATCATTATTTTCTTTCTCAAAATCAAAATCTTTTCAAGTGTTAAAATACATTCTTGTAGAATTTTTTAATTACAATATACTATATCTAATTAAAACACTATAAACTTTGTATAATAATATTCTTGACTACAGCTCTATAAAATGGTGTTTATATGTTATTAAAAAAATATCATAAAATATAGTATGAGTTATTGAAACACCAATTTTCTAAAATAATTATATTTCTTTAGTAATTGGATACAAACTAGTATAAAACATGCATTGAGTAGACATAACCTATTGGAAAAGTGTGTTACCCTAAATAACTTAGCTAGAATGAATTTATCTAGATCATATATTTGAAAAAAATTAATTTTTAGATAGAAATACTCAAATTCAGTCATTCTAATAAGCTAGCATGAAAGGTGACACAACTTTGTACTTTTACCTAGGTATAATGATAGGTTTTTATGTGACATTTGACTAATGGATGTTTACCATTTACTGCTGGGAAGACCCTGGTAGTTTGACAAAGAGGCAATGCATAATGGGAAAGAAAATTCAATATCATTTAAGAAGGGTGGTAGAATTTTTAAGATTCAATCTCTATTTGAAGGAGATGAACCACAATCCAAAATTTCTAGTGTGTTGATATTTACTATTAAGGAGTTTGTTAAGGATCTCAAGGATGATAAGAGTCAAGGTATGCTACTATACTAATATCCAAAGGAGACAAAAAGATAGTCAAAGGACCATTGTCAGGACTAATATAAGAATTTCTTGAGAAGTACAAAGAGATTGTATGTGATGGAAACCTTGACACCTTGCCACCTAGAAGGGTGATAAGCCATCAAATTGATTTTGTCCCTAGTGCATCTTTACCAAACAAAGAAGCATGTAAGCTCACTCTAGACCAAAAATTGGAAATAGCTAGGCACGTGCAAGAAATCTTGGATCAAGGCATGATCAAGAAGAGTATAAGTACACATACAGTCCCTATTTTACTAACATCCAAGAAGGGAGGAAAGTGGAGACTATATATATAGATTCAAGAGCCATAAATAGAATCATAATGAGGTATAGGTTTCCCATACCTAGGATTGAAGATCTCATGGATTTCTTGGAGGGGCAATGTGCTTCACAAAGTTGGATTTGAAAAGTGAATATCACCAAATTAGAATTAAGGAGGGTGATGAGTGGAAGACACCATTCAAGACAATGGATGGGTTCTATGAATGGCTTGTGATGCCATTTGGCCTCTCAAATGCTCCTAGCACATTCATGATGCTCATGAAAGAAGTGCTTAAGGAATTCACTGGAAAGTTTGTTGTTGTATATCTAGAAAATATACTAATATTAAACAAAACAAAAGAGGAACACATAAAACATGTTGAAACTATATTGCAGATATTGCATGAGGAAAAACTTGCTATTAAGCTTGATAACTATGAATATTTCAAGCAAGAGCTTGTATTTGGGCTTTGTAGTGTCAAAGGGGTTCTTGAAGATGGATCAAGAGAAAGTTACAACTATCCTCAACTGGCCACCACCTACCATATCTACTGAGGTAAGAATTTTTCATGGTTTAGCCCAGTTATATAGAAAAATGATTAGGAATTTTTGTGGTATATTTAAACCATTGTTAGCTACCATTAAGGGTGGGGTCAAGTCTAAGCTCAAATAAACTTTGGAAGTAGAGAAATCCTTTCATTTGTTGAAGAAAAATGAAGTTGGTGATGCAAGTGGCTTAGTAGTAGGGGGTGTATTGAGTCAAGAAGGTAGGATAGTAGCCTTCTTCAATGAAAAATTGAATGAAGTAAAGAAGAAATACTCTTCATATGATCTAGAATTGTGTGCCTTAGTTCAGTCTCTTAGGAAATGGAGACATTTTTTGCTACCTAAAGAATTTGTTGTATTCACTGATAACTAGGCCCTAAGCTACATAAACACCCAAGATAACTTAAGTAATAGGCATTTGAAATTGTTAGAAATGTAAAAATAAATATGTAAATAAGCAATAGTAGGGAAGAATCTAAGTGAGTTAATGCATGAAAAGATATTACCATAAGATAGGAGAGAGAAAGCTTCAAGATCCAACACCATGAGACAAGATATTTGAAAAGGGGAAAGCAAATAAAACCCCTTGTGACATTATGAATGAGGCATGAAAAGCCTAAGGAGAGAGAGAGAGAGAGAGAGAGAGAGAGAGAGAGAGAGAGAGAGAGAGAGAGAGAGAGAGAGAGAGAGCACAATCGCTCATACAATAATTGAGAAGAGGAAGAAACCTCATAAGAAATAAAAAAGGAGGGTCATCTCTTAAATAGAGACGAGAGAGAGGAGTTAGAAGGTAACTCCCATGTCTATGAATGCCACCATTCATAAGTGTGTGAGGCCAAGTGTGAGATTCCTCTTAAGGAGGAATAATCTAAATTAAAAATTACAATAAATATTTGTCCTCACATATTCCACTAGAGGACAAAATAAGATGTAGTGGAAAAAGGACAAAAAAGAAATATATTAGGATACCTTGGCTTATATCCTAATATATTATAACAATAAAGAAAGGAGGTCTAACATTGGTTTATAAACACACTAAGAAAATATTACAACTTCTAACACCCCCCTTTAATCTTTACTTGGGGTAATTATATCAAGGGGTATTAAACCCATAATTTACAACAATCTGCAACTTAATCTTCAATATGAAGTAATTTGATTATCTTCAAGCCATATGGTACATTTCCAGATCCAAGAGAAGTACATGAGCCCTTTGAATGTGATCAAGTGGAAGCATAGAAAAATCTTCATATGTAAAAAATTGAGAAGGTTCCTTGATGGATCACCTGGAAGAAAAAAGGTAGAGAACAAAAAACAAGACAACTGTCCACAAGTAGAATTACATTGAATGGTCAAGTTAGTAAAAAAATGAAGTTATAATAATTTAATCAAGGAGGAACTAAGAGAGATGAGGATAAATGAATGTGTTCACCAACATGCAGTGGAGTTAACATGATATCTAAAATAAGTCATAAGCTCAAAATGATCATAATAGATGTAATAAATCTCTCATGAAAGGAACATACTAATGCACAAATGACCACAGACAAGGCCAACTAATGAAACCTGCATCAACATTGTGTCAATCACATTGAAATGTCCCTTTACTGATTTTACATGGTATTTCCCAGCCTCAAATCAGATCTTTAAAATCAAACAACCAATATTACAAAGATCTACCAATTTCCCAATAAAACCCAAATCGGCTATGTCCAAATTAGTGCCAAAAAGCTTCACAACTTCACAAATTACTAATAAATCTGAGAATGGACATTTTTACAGAAATTTCAGCAGCATAACAGCCTAAAAAATGACATTTTCAGATTTTTATAGCCTTTACACAACAGCTCACAAATGTAGGACAAAACTATGCTCAATCGGGCTCCCGAGATTAACACACAATGCCCAGAAACACCACAAAAACACTCATAAACTATCTCAGAAGTTTAATCACGACCCAATACATATATTCAGCTCTATTTTAACATCTTAAAGTCTGAAATACAGCAGCAACCCAAACTAATATGAAACACTCAACTGAAAACACCAAACTCAAACCAAAAACAAACCCGAAAACCCACAAATCGGCACTATTCAGCACAAAGGCAAACTCTGTATGAGCATGCACATGGAATGGCTTCAAACTCCTGTCCTTAGCCTTCCTGAAAACCTGCAAACTCCCGTTCTTGGGTCTCCTTCTCCACAGGTTTGGCAGTGTGATGAACCTCCTTATAGCAATATCGTGAGAATGCTCGAAATAACAGAATACAAAGTGATAGCAAAACTCAGAATGAATCTACTGATCGCAGGCCACTTCGAGGGGGTAACCTCCTTTGAGCAAGCTCAATACAATAAATTCGTCCGTGCCCATCAAGGGCCTCAACCTATTCTTATATACTGAGTACGATCTAGAAAAGTAATACTACCTATGCATGTGGGATAATAAAATATACTCACGGGACGACTTACAAAGCATATGCGTCCAACAACACTACTCTAACAAAATAAACAGAAGGAACACACAGGTTCCTAACATCCCCTCTCCCTTAGAAAAAAGCTTTGTCCTCAAAGCTTAAGGTGTGGAAATTGTTGTTGAATCTGAAGAAGGGGTTCCCAGGTAGCATCCTCTGGTTGCATGCCATGCCACTGAATCAAGACCTCAAAGATGGAGCGAGAGCGAAGCTGGCGAGTGCGCTGGTCAATGATTGCCACTGGCTCCAGGATAATGGATCCTTCCGTATCCATTTCAGGGAGAGTAGTTTGTGCTCTGACAGTGGTACCCAGAACTTTCTTTAGACAAGAAACATGAAAGACTGGATGAATGCGGGAAGAAGGAGGAAGTTCCAGTTTATAAGCAACTGAACCAATCTTCTGCAGAACCTTATAAGGCCCATAAAATTTTGGGGCCAGCTTATGACGCCCTTTCAGCTTTAGGGAGGATTGTTTGTATGGCTGTAGACGAAGAAAAACCATATCCCCAACTTGAAATGAGCGCTCAGAACGGTGTTGATCTGCTTGCTGTTTCATCCGATTACGGGCCATGTGAAGATTATCCTGTAAGGTACGAAGAATCTGATCCCTGCTGCGGAGAACTATGTCAACTGCCTGGACTGGTGAGCTGTTGGGAGTGTAGGGAAGGAGCACTGGAGGTGCCTGACCATAGACTGCTTCATATGGAGTCATTTTAGAGGCAGTGTGGTAAGAGGTATTGTACCACCATTCAGCTAAAGGGAGCCACTTGGCCCACTGATGTTGCTGTTCGGAAGTGAAGCAACGAAGATAAGTTTCCAAGCATTTATTGACAATTTCAGTTTGACCATCAGTTTGTGGGTGATAGCCCGAACTCATCTTCAGTTTGGTGCCAGTTTTCTGAAACAGTTCAGTCCAAAAATGACTGGTAAAAGTTGCATCACGATCAGAGACAATGGAAGAAGGGAGTCCATGAAGACGAAATATCTGGTCCATGAAGATTTGTGCAACAGAGGAGGCAGTATAGGGGTGGCTGAGGGCACAAAAATGACTATATTTTGAGAGACGATCAACCACAACCAAGATCACTGTCTTGCCACCGGATTTAGGAAGCCCTTCAATGAAATCCATAGAAATATCAGTCCAAATCCGTGTAGGGATGGGCAATGGTTCAAGCAAGCCAGGAAGGAGGGTCGTTTCACCCTTGTGGCGTTGGCAAGTATCACATTCAGCCACCATCTGTTGAATCGTCTGTTTCATCCCTTTCCAAAAGAAGTTTCTCCTTGCTCGCTCATAAGTTTTGAGGAAGCCTGAGTGCCCTGTAGAAGGAGAAGCATGGAGTTCATAAAAAATAGCCTGATGTAGAGCTGGGTTCTGAGGAAGCACTAGCCGACCCTTGTATCGAAGAGAAGCACCATCCCAAGAGTAATGTGGTATAGCAGAAGGATTATTGGCTAGCTGGTGTTATGATTGGAGATAAAGAAGAGTCACTGTCATAGCCCTGCTGAACAGATGCTAACCAATTGGGAATGGGCATAGAAATAGCGGAAAGGGAAGCTTGATTATCAAATGTGCGAGAAAGAGCATCTGCCACAATATTCTCCTTACCCTTCTTGTAGGTGATCTCATAATCATACCCCATGAGTTTGCTGACCCATTTCTGTTGTGTAGGAGAGGATACCCGTTGTTCCAGGAAGTATTTCAGACTTTGGTGATCGGTTCTGATGCAAAAATGACTCCCTAAGAGGTATGGCCGCCACTTCTGTACAGCATGCAAAATAGCCATCATTTCTTTTTCATAAGTAGAGAGGGCTAGATTCTTACCAGAGAGGGCTTTGCTAGTGAACGCAATAGGATGGTCATCTTGCAGGAGAACAGCACCCAATCCATTGCCGCAAGCATCACTCTCAATAGTGAAGGGTTTGGAAAAATCTGGCATTGCGAGAACAGGTGTACTGCACATAGCCTGTTTCAGTTGTTCAAATGCAGTCTCAGCAACAGGGGTCCAGGAGAAGGCATCCTTTTTTAACAGAGCTGTCAATGGTGCTGCAATTTTCCCGTAATCTTTGACAAACTTGCGGTAGTAGCCAGTCAACCCCAAAAAACCCCGAAGGCTCTTGAGAGTTTTAGGATGCGGCCAAGTTTTCATGGCATCTATTTTTGTAGGATCCACCTGCACTCCATGGTGTGCAACAATATGCCCGAGATACTCCACTTCCTCCTGGCCAAACACACATTTAGATAGTTTTGCACAGAGTTGATGATCAGAGAGAAGTTGCAAGACAAGCTCCAGATGATGGAGATGCTCAGCCCAAGTTTTGCTATATATGAGGATATCATCAAAGAAGACCAGAATGAATTTTCGGAGGTATGGTCGAAATATGTTATTCATCACTGCCTGAAATGTTGAAGGAGCATTCGTGAGGCCAAAGGGCATGACTAAAAATTCATAGTGACCATCATGTGTGCGGAAGGCAGTTTTAGGTATATCCTCCTCATTAACCCGAATTTGATGATACCCAGAACGAAGATCTAACTTGGAGAAAAAATGAGCCCCATGAAGTTCATCAAGAAGTTCATCAACAACTGGAATGGGAAACTTGTCCTTTATAGTGAGATGATTAAGTGCTCAGAAATCAATGCAAAGTCGCCATGACCCATCTTTTTTGCGAACAAGCAGAACTGGAGAAGAAAAGGAACTGGTACTAGGGCGAATAATACCTTGCTGCAGTAAGTCACGGACAAGTATCTCGATTTTGGTCTTCTGATGAAATGGGTAGCGGTAGGGCCTGATGTTGGGCGGAACACTACCAGGAAGGAGCTGAATACGGTGGTCCTCTGGACGAGAAGGAGGTAATCCCACAGGTTCAGCAAATACACCAGAATACTTGTCCAAAATGTGTTGGAGATCGGCAGGAGTGCTAGAGACTGCTGATGGCTGCATCTGAATGGAATGGAGCTGAGCAATGACACCATGTGAATTCTTCTTAAGAAGTTTTTCCATACGGTGTGAACTGATGATGCTGAGAGACCCTGGTTGTAAGCCTTTCAAAGTGTGTTGGTGCCCCTCGGCTGAAAACTGCATCCAAAGTTCAGCAAAATCCCAGAGAATGGGGCCAAGAGTGCGTAACCATTGGGCACCCAAAACCACATCACAGCCACCTAAGGGTAAGGCAAACATGTCAGAGCGCATGTTATAATCGCCAATAGAGAGACGCACATTGCGACATTTCCCTTTACAAGGTAAAGTGCCCCCATTGGCAATCATGACTTCAAAGCTAGAGCAGGGATGGATAAAGCAATCAGCCTGTTTGGCTATTCGTGGATCAATGAAGTTATGAGTGCTACCAGAATCAATGAGTATAGTAAGAGGGATCTTCTTGAAGAAACCCTGGACCCGCATGGTTTGTGGAGTAGTGACTCCTGCCAAAGCATGGACAGATATCTCTGGTGGAGCTTCTGGTGAAGGAGGTTCAGGCTGGTGAGGCTCAACCTCATCATCCACTGTTTCCTGAGCATCTACATATTCTTCCAGTTCAGGTGGAGAATCGACATCCAAGAGATAGAGCTTTTGCTGAACACATCTATGGCCCCGAGACCATTTCTCATCACAATTATAACAAAGCCCTTTGTCTCGCCTGACTCGCATCTCTGTTTCAGACAAGTGCTTGATCGGAGTAGTTCTGGGAGCTGGTATGACTGGAGGGTTGTGAGAACCTGTATTTCTGAATGGAACAAAATTAGATCTGGAGCATTGTAGAGCACTAATCTTGTCTTCCGCTAACTTAGCCAACCCAAGGGCTTCCATCATTGTAGTAGGTCGAAACATTTTGACTTCTGAGCGAAGTGCATCCTTCAGACCACTGACAAAACAACTACGGAAGAATTCATCAGACAAGCCCTCTGTGTGATTAGCTAATTTTTCAAACTCTGTCTGGTATTCTCTTACAGTGCCTGTTTGACGCAGTTTAGTGAGTGCTCCTGTGAAATCATCAAAGGAACTAGGGCCAAAGCGCTCCAAAATGAGGGTGCACAATTCTCTCCACGTTGGGCCTACATTAGCCTTGATGTACCAACGGAACCATTGAAGAGCTTCATGTTCCAAATGAAAAGATGCAAGGGGGACTTTGTGGTTATCCAAAGTATTATGCAAGCTGAAATACTGCTCTGCCCTATAGATCCATCCAGTCGGATCAGAACCATCGAAGCGTGGAAAATCAAGCTTTGGTCCACGGAAATTGCCAGAAGAGGACCCAGTATCTCCTGAATGGTTTCGGCTCATGGCTGACTGCTGAAAGTTAAGACCCAGAATTTTGTCATCCAGATCTTGAAGTTTGGTTTTGAGGGATGCCATTTCTTCTTCCATGATTTTTGCTCCTGTACGCGTAACAACCATAAAGCAAGGTTTTTTTTTTTTTTTTTTTTTTTTTTTTTTTTTTTTTGGAATGGGTAGAAGATGAGAAACAAAAACTTTTTTAGTTACGGCAAACTTGGATTTGGGTAAAACTCAGATAGGAAATGGGTGTTCGACGGGTGGTGGGAGACTATCTGGGGACAAGGGAAACAGAAAAATGAGGGTTTCAAGGGTAGGGAGGCGAAATGAGGCGAACAGTCCAAGAGGGATAAGGGAGCAAAATGAGGAATTGAATCTTGTGGCTCAGTTTGGTGGCGATTGGATGAGAGGTGAAAAAGATAGGGAAAACCCTAAAATTAGATAAATGAGGGATTTATGGCTTTGATATGTAAAATTTGGGGTTGGGTCGCCAAGGAAGGAAGTATGCGAAATGATATTGCAGATGTTCTGCGGAAGTATGAGCAGAAACAGAAAGCAAACAAGGAAGCTACAGACAGAACAACTGAAAAGAGTTATTGCAATAACAAGAGATTAGAAGTGAGAGGAACCTGAAGGCCACGACAGAAAAAAAATTTGATGTAATTTCCACCCAGCGAGCCCAAGAGAGTGCTCTGATACCAGATGTGATGAACCTCCTTATAGCAATATCGTGAGAATGCTCGAAATAACAGAATACAAAGTGATAGCAGAACTCAGAATGAATCTACTGATCGCAGGCCACTTCAAGGGGGTAACCTCCTTTGAGCAAGCTCAATACAATAAATTCGTCCGTGCCCATCAAGGGCCTCAACCTATTCTTATATACTGAGTACGATCTAGAAAAGTAATACTACCTATGCATGTGGGATAATAAAATATACTCACGGGACGACTTACAAAGCATATGCGTCCAACAACACTACTCTAACAAAATAAACAGAAGGAACACACAGGTTCCTAACAGGAAGCCTCTGAAGAACAACAAGAAAATTAGCAAAAATCAAGTTCTAGAATGAGCCCAAAATGCCTCCAAACCCCTTTTAAAGAGGGCATAACCCTAACTCACGTCCAAGAGGGGTTAATAAAATATAATTTAATAACAATTTTTATTTATTAGTCCATTGGTTTCCAAATATTAGCCATTTTTTCCGAAATTTCAACTTTTTGGAGCCTGCCTGCCTTAACAAAGTTTATTTTTTTTAATTATTTGAATAGGGGACATGACAAGTCCTCCCCTCCCAAATATTGCTTGTCCTCAAGCAATGAAGGTTGGAATTCTCAAGAATATGTGCTCCTTCCCATGTTGCATCCTCCAGTGGTAATCCTTTCCATTTGACCAAATGCTCTATGATGCTCCTATTTCTCAACCTTTTCTCTCTTGTATCCAAAATCTCTTCTGGTATCAAAAATAATTTCCCTTCATCATCAAGAGGTGGTAATTCTATAGATACTATGGTTTGCTGGCCTAGAACCTTCTTTAAGCAAGATCCATGAAAAATATTATGTATTTTGTTGTTTGGTGGGAGCTCCAATTCATAAGCTACCTCTCCTACCTTCTTGATGATTTTATAAGGCCCATAGAACCTTGGCTTGAGTTTCTCTGCCCCACTCCTCTTCAAGGTGCTTTTCTTATATGGCTGCAACCTAACAAATACCAAATCTCCCACCTCAAAAGATCTTTCAATCCTTTTCCTGTCAGCATATATCTTTTGTTGGTTCTGTGCATGTTGTAGATTATCCTTGAGGGACCTTATTATGTCTTGGCTTTGCTTGATGAAATCACTTGCTGCGGGTACTCTGCTATCGGAAAGTATTAGATCAAAAAAGGAAAGGGCATCATAACCATAAAGAGAACAAAAAGGAGGCATACCAATAGACATGTGATGAGATGTATTGTAACAATACTCCTCTAGGTGTAACCATTTCACCCAAGCATGTTGTTGATTTGAAACATAGTTCCTCAAATATCCCTCTATCCATTTATTAACTATCTCTGTTTGTCCATCTATTTTAGGGTGATAGCTAGTACTGGGAGTGAGTTCAGTTCCTGCCAAATGAAAGAGCTCCTTCCAAAAAGAGCTGAGGAATCTACTGTCCCGGTCACTAACAATGTTTCTAGGCAAACCATGTAATCTAAAAATTTCCTTGAAGAAGAATTCGGCCACTTGTGATGCCTTGAAATCAGATGTGATAGGAAAGAAATGTGCATACTTAGTTAGTCTATCTACCACCACATATATGCAATCCTTACCTTGAATCTTGGGCAACCCAGTGATGAAATCCATGGAAATACTTTCCCATTTTTGTTCGGGAATAGGAAGTGGCTGCAACAACCTTGCAGGAAAATTTTGCTCACTCTTGCTTTGTTGGCATACCATACATTCCTTAATGTGTTTAAGGACATCCTCCTTCATACCCTTCCATGAAAACCACTCTCGAATTCGCCTGTATGTCTTGAAGTATCCCTGATGACCAGCCAAAGGTGTGTCATGAAAGGCCCTCAATATCCTCTCCTTAGTTTTTGACCCTGGCACTAAGAAGATCCTGTTCTTGTAATAAATCAATTCATCAACAACCTTGTACCTGTTATCATCCACTAACTTATCCAAAATCTTGGTGGCAAATGAATCTTTAGCATACTCTAAAATTATGGAGACTTTCCAATTAGCAGAGATAGATGATAAGGAACACAAAGTGGGCTTTCTTGAGAGAGCATCAGCAACCACATTATTCTTTGCCTTCATGTATTCAATATCAAAATCATAAGCTTGCAATTCGCTTACCCATTTTTTTTGACGATCATTCAAATCCCTTTGGTTCAAGAAGAACCTGAGGCTATTATGGTCTGTCTTTACAATGAATCTCCCACATACCAAATATTGTCTAAACTTATGAAGTGCATGCATGATTGCCAACATTTTCTTATCATAGATGGAGTACCCTTTCTCTGATTGATTTAATTTTCTACTCTCAAATGCTATTGGATGTCCCCTTTGAGTTAGGACAACCCCTATACCTTCTCTAGAAGCATCACATTCAACAACAAAAGGTAAAGAGAAATCTGGAATTGCAAGCACAGGGCATGAACTTATTACCTCCTTAAGCTTATCAAATGTTTTTTGTGCCTCTTCAGTCCAAACAAAAGCTCCTTTCTTTGTCAAATCAGTCAAGGGGGCAGCAAGCTTAGAAAATCCCTTGGAAAATCTCCTATAGTAGCTACACAACCTGAAGAAACCTCTCAACTGTGTAAGATTAGTGGGTGGAGGCCAATCCAAAATTGCCTGGATTTTTTGTTGATCAACCTATACTCCTTTAGAGCTTATAATATGTCCCAAATATAAGATCTCTATCAAACCAAACTCACATTTAGATAGCTTAGCATAGAAGGATTTCTGCTCCAAGATTCCCAAAACAGTGTCTATGTGCTTTAGATGCTCTTCCCATGTTTTATTGTATATCAAGATATCATTGAAAAATACCAAAACAAATTTTTGAAGATGCTGACTGAATACCTTATTCATACAAGATTGGAATGTTGCAGGTGCATTAGTGAGTCCGAATGGCATAACAAGAAATTCAAAGTGCCCATAGTGACATCTGAAAGCAGTCTTTTCCACATCTTCACTCCTCATTCGGATTTGATGGTAGCCTGATCTTAAGTCAATTTTTGAGAAGTATACAGCACCATGTAACTCATCAATGAGTTCATATATGCGTGGTATGGGATACCTATTTTTTATGGTCTTCTTGTTTAGAGCCCTGTAGTCTATACACATTCTCATTGTACCATCCTTTTTCTTGACAAGTACCATAGATGATGCAAATGGACTAGAGCTAGGCCTTATGAATCCCATGTCCAGGAGTTCTTTAATAGTTTTTTCAATTTCTTCCTTATAACCTCTTGGATGGCGGTATGGGGTTGTTATAACTGGTTTGGCACCCTGTTCTAACTCTATAACATGCTCAAAACCTCTATCTGGTGGTAATCCTGGAGGCAAATCATTGAAAACTATACTATGCTTATCAAGAATATTTTGAATTTCAAAATGGAAATTACCTTGATTCTTTTGAGAGCTTGTTGGTTGGATTATGACTCCTGCTCCCATGTTACTTGTCCTCTTCGAAAAGTCCTCTCCATCATCTTTGCAGAGACCGCCTTAGGTGTTCCATTCGATAACCCTCTCAATATGACTTCTTTCCCATTGGAATGAAATTTAAACTCCATAGTTTGATGGTTCATGTAATAGCCTCCGATAGAGTGCAACCATTGAACACCCAATACAAGATCTGTCTCCCCAATACCAACCACATAGAAGTCATCACATAACTCATAATCTCCTAAGGTCATCTTGAGTTGTCTCACCACCCGTGTGCAAGGCATAGTGAATCCATCAGCTACAGTAACATTGAATCCCTCAAAATATTCTGCTTTAAGCCCTCTTTTCATGACAAATCCCTCATCAATAAAATTGTGAGTTTCCCCACTATCAAGAAGAACAATCAACCTTTGCCCTACTAGTACCCCTCGAATTTGGAAGGAATGGTATCTTGAGACTCCTGATAATGCTGCTAAAGTGCCATCCTTGCTGATTTCTTTTACTTTCTCTTCTTCTACCTCCTCCTTAGTATCATGAAATTCCTCATGCTCATCTGAATCAGATTCTGAAGCAACTTCAATAAAGTGCACTTGACCTTTCCCCAAACATCTGTGTCCTAGAACCCATGGTTCTCTACAAGTAAAACAAAGCTTTTTCCTTCATAATTCACTCCTAGTCTCTTCATCTACCTTCTTTTTTGCCACATTTGTCACATCTTTTGGTGGTAGTGTTGGGAAAGTCTTTTTTTGAAAATTTCCCTTATGTTGCCAAAGATTTGGGGGTTTTTGATTAGTGATTGATTTCATAGGCACACAAGTTTCAAGTTGCAAGCTTCTTTTGCTAGCTTCCTGTAAGGTTGAGGGTGAGAAAGCCTTCACCAAACCCTTAACAGAATCTTCTAAACCATCAGGAAAAAGATAAACGATCATGTTTTCACTCATATCAGGTACCATAACAGCCACCTTTTGAAATTCTTCTATATACTCATTAACTGATTTGGTTTGCTTCAACTTTGACAATTCTTTAAAGTACTCTTCATCATCCTTGAGGTCAAATCTATCTATCACTCTTTGACTGAAATCTTCAAATGTAGTTACCTGATCGTGACCTTGAGTAGGCATTCCATGATACCACCAATCATAGGTTGCATCTTCCAAGTGTAGACTTGCAAATTGAACAGTATCACTCTCTTTCATGGGGTTAAGTGTGGAGAAAGTTTGTAATTTTTGTAGCCATGCTCTAGCTGAAATTTTATTTGTTCCATCAAAAGTAGGTGCTGTAAACTTGCTTACTTTATTTTTGATCTCTCTTCCACTTGTGTCATGCTCCCACCTGTTCTCTTTCTTTGGCATCAAAGTGTTCATTATATCCACATATTCTCTAAAAGGAACTGAACTACGAAAGTCATCATCTAAGCCATTATAAGTAGCTCTTAATGTAATCAAGTTACCTGTAACCTCTTCCACTGGATTAATGGTTGGATTTGGTACTGGTGGCTCATCTGCAGGCAATAAAATAGTTTTGGTTGATTTAGATGGCTCATTAATAGATGCAACTCCTTGTAATTTTTCTGTCAATATTCGCAAAGCCTCTCTAGTTTCCGCCAAACCATCCACTGTTTGCTTCTGAGTATTTTTGATGTCTTGGAAAAAATTTTTTGCCATCTCATCTAGATCAACATACTTTTTTCTTCCTTGGATTTTGTACTTTTGCTTTCAACTGGGGGTTTGATCAAAATTTCTTTATTCTTTTCTCGCTGCAAATATCTTTTTTCTCTTTCACTTAGTTGCATGCGATCATAAATTTTGACATGAAACTAATTAGAAGCAACATGCAACCATAAAATATGACATGCAAGATCTGGGTAGTTGTCAAAACTGACATGCAAGATCTGGGTAGTTATTAAAACTGACATGCAACTTCTTCAAACCCTCAGGCTGGCTCACGGCTCTAATACCACTAAAATGTCCCTTTACTAATTTTACATGGTATTTCCTAGCCTCAAATCAGATCTTTAAAATCAAACAACCAATATTACAAAGATCTACCAATTTCTCAATAAAACCCAAATCGGCTATGTCCAAATTAGTGCCAAAAAACTTCACAACTTCACAAATTACTAATAAATCTGAGAATGGACATTTTTACAAAAATTTCAGCAGCATAATAGCCTACAAAATGACATTTCTAGATTTTTATAGTCTTTACACAACAGCTCACAAATGTAGGACAAAACTATGCTCAATCGGGCTCTTGAAATTAACACACAATGCCCGGAAACACCACAAAAACACTCATAAACTATCTCAGAAGTTTAATCATGACCCAATACATATATTCAGCTCTATTTTAACATCTTAAAGTCTGAAATACAGCAGCAACCCAAACTGATATGAAACACTCAACTGAAAACACCAAACTCAAACCAAAAACAAACCCGAAAACCCACAAATCGGCACTATTCAGCACAAAGGAAAACTCTGTATGAGCATGCACATGGAACAGATTCAAACTACCATCCTTAGCCTTCTTGGAAACTTGCAAACTCCCATTCTTGGGTCTCCTTCTCCACAGGTTTGGCAGCCTCTGAAGAACAACAAGAAAATTAGCAAAAATCAAGTTCTGGAATGAGGCCAAAATGCCTCCAAACCCCTTTTAAAGAGGGCATAACCCTAACTCACGTCCAAGAGGAGTTAATAAAATATAATTTAATAATAATTTTTATTTATTAGTCCATTGGTTTCCAAAGATTAGCCCCTTTTTCCGAAATTTTACCTTTTTGGAGCCTGCCTACCTTAACAAAGTTTTTTTTTTTAATTATTTGAATAGGGGGCATGAGACACGTGGATATAGATAGTCCACTAATGATTCATCCCACTACAAGTGAATGGGTCATGACTCCATCACCTACATGACCCACAATCTAGGCAATAAAGCATGCAAAACATTATCACATTGTATATTTATCAAAGAAATATAAGAGAGACAATAATAAATAAGTAGAACATGTGTCTCAAGCACCAATTAATTCAGGTTACAATTTTTCCAAGAATTATTGCCAATGTGGACCAGAGGAAGGGTTTATGAGGAGTAACAACATATTGCCTTCAAATAAGAAATCCATCATGGACAAGCAACATCATTTCCATGAGGAAAAAGATCAACATGGGTCAACATAACTTTCTCAAATAGAGTCTCCAATATTGGAGTGCTCTAAGATATGGTAGCCTCATCACCTATACACTAAAAAATGAGAAAAGTGTAGGAAGTCATACCATGAATAAATCACAAATAGGAGCATACACCAAGGAGACAAGGAGTTTGGAATGGGAAATCCCCATAAAATATCATCTTCGCATTGAGGAACAAAGTGGGAAACATGGAGGGAAAGTCCATTGAAGTAAGTGCACACCAATTATAGGTTGGAGGGATACTCCATAGGCCAGATAAGGAAACTATGAGTGAGTTTAAAACTATCGGGTCCGCCATAGTTAACCTTCAAAAAATTGGCTCTCAATGCAACTTACACAAGATCAAATAAAAATCATATAAACCAATGGTATAAAACCATAAACTACTACCATGAGCATAAATAGATGCTATAAAAGCATAAAACTACAACCATGCACAGATAGATCAATAAAACATAGTAAAATTAAATCAAATCATTAAATAATGAAGGCAATAGTGTAAGATAACTCATAAACCTAAATAATTTGAGATAAATAAGAAGTATTTGGAAGACCAATAAGCATAAGTTATCAGTTAAAATCTACATGCAAGGTGAACACAAGTGAGAAGATATTAAGGATGGGCCCACCAACAAAGATAAGAATCTAGAAAAAAAGAATAAATGAAGAGAGAGGTTAGAGAGAAAATAAAACTAAATAGTAGTTGCAACATCTCACCTAGGGAAGATATGGTGCACTTTACAGCTACAACATACAACGTACATTTTCATAATAAATGAACCAAATGCTCTACAAAATAAATTATGATTAGATGGTCGTTAGCACGAAACCCTTAACCACATGTTTCAAAATGATATAGCTAGTGAGGAACTACCAGCTATAAAGCCTGGAATCCTTTTGATCAGTAACCAAAGGGTAAAACCCTAATGGATGGTTTAGCCATGAGGCTCTTAACATACACCCGATTTAAAATATCAAAAAAAATAGACATGTCCTCCCAAGGGTTTTCTACCAAACAAGACACAAATCAAGAAATCGCAAATTTTAACCCAAAACTCTTTACAGGCAGTCATAGTTCTAAACTACACATTCATAAAACATTCCTTGTTTACCAAAAGAAACATTAAAGCAAAGATGTTTACTGCATAAAAATTTCAAACCTCATTCACAAAATTTGTTATTCTCCCCAAACTTTTTACTATAATGGCACACAGACCTAACTCATAACCAGCCATCCTCTCTCCATGAACAAATTCCATTCTCCGTTCCTCTTACTCATACCCCTCTTCCTCATAACCCTAACTCTATTCCAATTGCGTCCATGAAAACCCTCAAATGGCCACTGTTGTAATGGTGACATTGGTGAATTCATCAATTTTTTTCTCAGAGGCAGATTCGCCCAGCCCATCTCTGCTTATAGGCATTGCTTTTCTCATGGGTGCACCATCTTTAGCGGTTGCTTTAGTGGGATCTCTCATTTCTTTTCTGGCTTGCTTCTTCCACATAGTTTGCAAAGATCCATGGGACCTATGTTTGGGCTTTCTCACACTCTTCAGTGTGCCTCCATCGTTCCCATGCATATTATTACATGGTTGTAATGATACACATGCGAATGATGGAGGTGCACTGAAGAGAGAAAAATCCCAAACACAGGTCCCTAGATCGAAACTAGGCTTTGATACCATGTTAGAAATGGAAAAAGAAATATGTAAATAAGCAATACCAAGAAAGAGTCTAAGCGATTTAATGCATGAAAAGTTATTACCATAAGATAGGAGAGAGAAAGCTTCAAGATCCAGCACCATGAGACAAGATATTTGAAAAAGGGAAAGCAAAGAAAACCCCTTGTCACATTATGAATGAGGCATGAAAAGCCTAAGAAGAGAGTGACAGAGAGAGAGAGAGCAATCACTCATACAATAATTGAGAAGAGGAAGAAACCTCATAAGAAATGAGAGAGGAGGGTCATCTCTTAAATAGAGATGAGAGAGATTAGTTAGAATGTAACTCCAATGTCTATGAATGCCACCATTCATAAGTGTGTGAGGCCAAGTGTGAGATTCCTCTTAAGGAGGAATAATCTAAATTACAAATTTCAATCAATATTTTTCCTCACACATGCCACTAGAGGACAAAATAAGATGTAGTGGAAAAAGGACAAAAAAGAAATATATTAGGATACCTTGGCTTATATCCTAATATATTATAACAATAAAGAAAGGAGGTCTAACCTTGTTTTATAAACACAGCAAGGAAAGATTACAACTTCTAACAAAAATGGATGGAGTACTTAAAAGAATTTAATTTTACAATCAAGTATAAGAAGGAGAAATGAACAAGATAGCAGATGCATCAAGCAAGAGATTGTTAACTATCCAAGAAGTTCAGTTACATAGCATTGGGATAGAGAGTTTCAAGAATCACTATAAAGAGGATAAAGACTTTGTAGAAGCATACTAGATATATTCCAATTTTGAGAACCATTTCCATAGTAGTTTCTTTGAATTTACTTTGCATAATGGATTATTATTTAAGGGAAATAAATTATCTATCCCATGAGGATCAATAAGGGAAAGCCTCATTCGTGAAAAGTATAATGTGAGCCTCATTCGTCACTTTGGTGTGAAAAAAATTCTAGAGTCAGTCCAAATATTTTATTATTGGCCAAAAATGGTATAGGATGTGACTAGATATGTTGAATAGTACATTGTGTTTATGAAAGCCAAGGGTTGGTGAGAAATGTAGGTTTATACCAACCCTTATGAGTTCAAAATAACCCATGGGAGTGTGTGAGCATGGACTTCATAGTAGGTACATCTAAGAAAAAGTAGGGATATGATCATATTTATGTATTAGTTGATATATTCAATAAAATGGGGTATTTAATACCATGCAAAACTACCAATGATTATAGCCACATTACATAGTTGTTCTTTAAGGAAGTTGTAAGGATTCATGGACTTCCATTGAGTATTGTTTCAAATAGAGATGTAAAGTTCATGACAAGTTTTTGGAAGACTTCATGGAATAGACTTGCTACAAATATTTCATTTAATTGAGCATACCATCCTCAAATAGATGGCTAGACTGAGGTGGTTAATAGAGTATTGGGTAATGTATTGAGGTACCTAACTAGGTAATATGGGTAGACGTGGAATGTTATCAATCCTCAAGAAGAATATTCATATAATGATAGTAAGAAAAGAACCATGGGAAGAAGCTCATTTAAGATTGTGTATGGGATGTATCCAAAGGGTATATGTGAACTAAGAGATCTTAGAGGCATGGATTATAGGAGTTTTCATATTGAAGAATTTTCTCAAACTATGAAAGAAATCTAGGAGTAGGTGAAAAGGACTATCCAAGAAAAAACTAAGAGGTAAGGTAAAAGAGAAGATACCTTCAATTTTCCATAGGTGATTATGTCATGGTGCATTTGAACAAATCTAGGTTGTAGGAAGGTGCACCAACCAAGCTACAAATGAAATAAATGGTACCATGCCAAGTCATTGCAAAATATGGAGCCAATGTGTAGAAGGTTGATTTTCCATCAAATTTTGGAGTTTCTCCTATCCTCAATGTCCAAGACTTGGTCAACATCAAAGGTCCATTACCTAAGATTTCTCATCACATTTAGAGAGTTATTACTAATTTGGATCCTACTATGGTGCCTTCCCCAACCAAATTAGAAGTTGAGAATGTCTTGAATTCTAGAGTCAAGAAAACTACTAGGCATAAGGTGTGTATAGAACACCTCATCAAGTGTATAAGAAAACTAGATTTAGAGGCAACATGGGTTACAGAGGCCATATTCATCAAGGCGGGCATCTCCACAGATCTATTGTCTATAGGAGTGACATAGTTTTCCTTTGTGGGGGAGTATGGTGCTAGAGCACCTAGGTACAACTCATGGAAAGCCCAAGGTTCCTAAGTTGTTTTGGCTTGTAGTTGTCCTAGATACACCACTAATGTAATAAGGTGACTAATCTAGGCCTAAGTTGAGACATGTTAGAATAGGAAGCCTTAATAGGCCTTAGTTGTCTTAGTTGCAAGTATGCACATATTAGGTCAAAAAGGATATTTTATGATTTTAATGGTAAATTGGTGAAGAAAGGGACTTGAGGCCCTTTTCAAACGTTTTAACACCTTATATAGGCATTTGGTGAAGTTTGGTGGCCTAAGGTTCAAGTTTAGATAGAAAATTCTAAAAGTTGTAAAAGTCATCAAAATATTGTCCATGTTGTCATTGACAACATTGGCAACATTTTTTTGCATGAGAGAAGCTTTGAGAAATAGGTTTTATAACTCTTTTAAACCATTTTTTTTGATCCTTGGTCAAATATTTAAGGCTATTCTTGACCTGATGAAGGGGTTGGCTTAGTTGTCAAGGTGTGTGTACAGACTGAATCACAACAAGAACAATCACCATTTTTTTTATAATGAACTTTTGGTTTTCTAATAGATTGAATTAAAAACTATAGCTTATGGAAGTGTTAATGTAGATCATTTTAAGAATTTTTTTCATGTTAGATTGTGATTTTGTAGAATTCTAATTAGCTTTACAAATTCTTTTGTGTTATGTCAGTCTGTTGTCTTGAACCAAGCAACTAGTGAGTGATGGGGTCATAGGTCCTATTCCTATAGTGGTACCTGAAAAAGATTTTGGGATTAGGGAGGTGACTCCATGTATATATTTTATATTGAATTATGGTCCTTGGAAAGTGAGAAAGGCATTTTTGAGGTGATACCCTAGGTGAGCTAGAGTTATATGACTAGGGATCATAGTGAGTTGCAGAGGTGGTAACGCAGATTGAAGGAATTGATAGCTTCAATCAAAGATTTGAGAATGGTAGATACATGAGTGTTAAATTCTAAAATTAAATGGTAAGTGTTGGTATAAGTTCTATGGAGGGGGAAATGAAGATCTTGTTAGACAAGTTTGAAAACCCTTAAAACCCCGATTCAGGCACATTTGTAGGCCATATTGTATGGATAGTTTGGAAGCCATGGACCTTGATAATATTTTAGGCCTTTGGAAAGGTTGTTAGTATGAATTCTTAGTTTCCCCCCCTGTTAAGGAAAATTTCAAGTTATTAAGGATTTTCTTCAAAAGTAGGCCTAATTGCTTAGAGCCCTTTTAGGGAAGCAATTGTTGTGTTTCTTGGAATTCGATTAGGGTTCCAATGTAAAAAGTAATTGTAGGTTTTTGGAATGGATCCTAATTGCCTCTTAAATTTCTACATCCCTTGTGGAGTGATTTTTTATCATGTTGGGGCAGATTTTGGAGTTGGTAATGTGGAAGTATGAAGGGTTAATGCAACCCTAGAAATGAGTGTATGAAGTTGTTGTTCTATATAATTTGTGTTTACTAGTTCAAGGAAGTAGGATCTTATAAATAGGATCCCAAGGAGTGTAGGGTAGTGATAAATATTATTAGGTTAGGAGAAAACCCTAAGAAGACCCTACAGAAAGATGGGGCAGGAGCAAGATTGGTGTTACATCACATAGGGTCACCAATCTCCACCTTTGGAATTAGTGAAAAAAACATTTATTTGTATTAGTTCTATCATTAATTAAAATTCTCTTAATCAAAAAAATAAATATGTGAAATTCCCCCTTTGCATTTGCTTGGTGTTGTAGGTCAGTTGGAACTGAAAAACTCTATAGCTCAGTTATAACTAATTTGAATTTTGATTTTTCAAAATTGTTTTTGTTTAATCTGTACATTTAATCATATTCTTTCTATACATTTATACTATATATTTCCTCCTTCTTTATATTTTATACTTTCCCCCTTTTTATGGTTACAAATTCAATATACATAATTTTACAAGAAAATACCAAAATGTGTGAGGAAATTATTACACACTTTCAAAATTATAGACAATTTTATCCCTATTTTCTTGTAGTACCTTCAATATGTGTAGTTCAAACTGGATTTTAATTGACAATTCCATCATTAGATCTACAACTAAGAATTTGGGGTCATTTAATAATGTATTTGTATGCACAATATGTTTTTGCATCACATCCATGTGAGGAAGTATCATAATCTGGACATCTAATATTATTTCCCTTATTCTAGCTTTCTCCCTCAACAATTTCGTCTATAAATTTGTCAAAATTTTGACACTTACAAAATGATTTAAGATAGAACTCAGGTCAAGTGCTAATTGACTAGCACTGTTCTTTAAATTTTCATCAATCTTGGTCAATTTTTATTTTATTTCCTTGGTGCAGATTGTAGTATCATACAATTTTGTAAATAAGGAGACAACATTATTTGTGACAACTCCTTCTAAAGTTACAATAAGAGTGGATAGTTCCACTTGATAAGTAACAATTTTCTTTTCTACATTCTTCAAAAAATTGTTTTCAAATTTTCTTCTTGCCCTCTATAGAATATTTTCTTGGTCGTCCATATCCTTATTAACTTTATGTACAATATCGACTAATTTCTCAATAATGGGGGAATTATTATTCATCTCTATTTGCATAATGTCTAAAAATATGTCCTTGATATCTTTAAGAGCCTTTCCTTTGTCTCTTTATGCCTCCATTTTCTTTTGCTGCTCTCTTTTTGTCCTTAGGTCACTCAAGATCTCCATCTGATTGGCAGTGAGATTGGATTGATCCTAATTTGGAATCACAATCTCAATATCAAAGTTAATATCATTAGAGATATTTTTTGTTTCCTTTCCTTTGGCACTAGGAGAAACTATGATTCCTTTTCCTTTATCTTCATCCTTCTTCTCTTCTCCACTCGATTGATGCTTGGATTATACTTTTCTTTCTTTTTCAACCTTTTCCTCATCTTTTTCTATCTTATTCTCAGTTAAGCATGTCCCAAAGGTAAATTGAGTTTGTTTCTTGGTTACTACTTGGGTGGATGGAAGACTTTAGTCCTTCTCTTATTTCTCTACACTTGATGTAGAAATGGCTTGTCTTGGAGTGGAGCTTAGAGAGACAATAATAGTAGTTACCATCATTTATGTATTAAACTCTTCTATAGTCTATACCTCTTCCTCTTCATTTTTCTTTATTTTACCTTCTTACTCAAAAATAGTTTTCTGCAAATTGTTCTAGACTATACAACATCTTCAGTATTATTAGTCAAATTTTGGAATGTCTTGAACCTAGGAGTCTACATGCTCTCATGCTTTGTCAATTCTTTCTTGATTGAACTTCATTGAGAAGTTAGGTATGATGCTCTTCAGAGTATTCTCTCTAATGTTAAATTCTATTTTCATAGCATTGGTACATCTTTGTATAAATACCTTTAATAGGACATCAGGGACATGGCCCTTTAGCTCATTAGGGTCATATTTCCATTTTTCTATTTTTTCTACCAAGACATCCTCTATGTGTTGTTGATACTCTTTACCTCTAGATTCATATTTGATGGACTTGAATCCTACCATACCACTACCTTCTCTCAATCTCTTCAATTGTTTCTCAAATCTTAGTGGGGGTTTCTTTAGTTGCATGATATGAGTGTTTTATTCTTCCTCGCCATCATCATCATCATCTTGAAGTTTAAGTTTACTTTTACATTTTCTTACATTTGTATGTATAGGGGTAGCTACCTTCTTGGGTGTAGCTTTCTTATATTCTTTTATGATTACTTTCCCCCTTTTCTTTAGAAGTTCATCTTCCTCTTCTTGTTCTTCTTCTTCATCATCTTCACCCATTTCCCTCAGTGAGCATGAGAGGGTCATATTTCTTTTCCAATTTCTTCTTCAAGGTTCCCATCCTCCTCCTCCCTCTTTTTAGGACTTGAGGAACATCTATTTCTAGAAATATCCTAGATTTAGCTTCATCATAAGTAGATCAAAATATTCTTCCTTGGGGTCATCAAGATCATTCAGAATACCCTCTATGATATCTCTTGTATCATATATGTTCACCTCATAGCCTAAGGGTTTTACCCATGTAGTCCTAGGTATGACTACTTGAATGTTAGTATTATCACAATTGACTAAGCAAAAAATATCTTGAGCATATTTCTTAACCGATTACTGAGGTATTCTATGCATATTTTGCATTTTCTCCTTAAAAAATTTTAAGTATGCCTTTTTTTTCAGCACCTGACAATAAAAATCAACTGCTTCATAGGGAACACTATTTGGCTTTCTCTAGCTATAGATCTTGTGTGTTATGACATGAATCCCAAATTTTATCTCCATGTAAGTAACATTATACAATTTGATTGCTCAACTATACCATTTATGCTAGGCTTTAATTTATTTTTTGTATGTCCAACACTAGGTAGCCAATAACTTGGAGAATAATCTTCTTGGTGATCTTTACGGGTTGTTCTAGCCAAAAGGACATGTTGTGAACTCTCCTCAGAATGAATTTGATCCAATTCACTTGAAAATTGTGCAACATATATAGGGAATGTGTTAAACTCTTGATTTATAGATTTTTTTCTAGTCTTCAACCTTCCATTCTCACATAGTGCATTATACGATTCATTCATTTCAAATGAACCTAATTCCTAAATAGTGTCATGATAAAATGAACTAATATAATTTATCAATAATACCTTTGGAGGTATAGTTGAATGCACTCCCATTAGATCCCTTTTCTCGTTAATTATAGGGTGGAGTTTGAATTGAGGTGCCTTGTAGACTACATTCTTTACAAACATCCATGAACCCTTCTTGACATTTGAACTAGATCTAGATGCCATAATGCTCAGTAAGAGATCAATTCACAACAACTGGAAATTCTTTCTATAACTTTTCTCTTAACACTACTTCAATCTTGATCGTTCTAGGGCTCAAAATCACTTTAAAATCTAAATCCAAGGTAAGAAATAAATGCTCAATATTGCCTTTTATGAAAAATTTCAAAAATTTAGGGCCTCTTAAATGCATCATATAGTGGTAGGTGAGACATCTTGGTAAAGTCATAAGCTCAACATAAACTAATCATTGCACAACTTGGTTACAACTAAGTTGTAACTGTAGGAGTTGAGAATTCGACTCCGATAATGTGCCAAGATCACCTGCAGTGCAAATAACTTGCTGAAGAAAAGCCTAGGGAGCAAAGAGCTTGAAGCAAAAAATGCACAAGAATGTTTCATAATAGTAAATTAGAATTGCTATGTGAAAAATGGAATGAATTACAATGAGAGAGAGACCATTTAAAAAGGCCTCATGGAAGCTTGTAGAACAAGCTGGAAGGAGGTAGAGGACAAAAATGACAACTCAGGACATATCCACAAAAAGTGGAATATGCTAAAAAAGGAGCAAACTCCGGAGTTGTCAACAACTAAACACTATATGCATTAAATAAAAAATATTAAATAAATGCATGACCTAAGTAAGCTTAAGCAATTATAATAAATAATTAATAATTAATTATTTACTCTAACACCCCCCCTTAAGTGCAACTTAGGGAAATGCCTTAAGCTCACAAAACTAAGATGAATGCATAATGGGTCTCAGCAATGAGGCCATGTTAGGTACCCAAGTACAATGCAAGAAGATGCAACCTCTGAAAGTGGGGAAAGAGAGAAAACCACGTGGGAAAAACCCTCCCCCAAAAAGAGGTAAGAACCTAGTGAAGAACTGAAGAAGTCTCCAACTAGGGAAATCGTCCCCTAAAATAGGAACAAGAAGTGATCATGAAGAAGCAGCATCACTGAAGCATGAAGAAGTCGCAAAATCTGCCAAACTTCTGATCTGAAGAACCTCCATGGAAGAAGAAGGCATGAACCAAGCATGTCTATATGGTAGATGATCCATCTCACCGAAATGCATAGGTAGCCAGCCACTGCAATCGCCTTGTATATAGGATCAACCACTGAATACATAGTTCACACTATTGAACCATCGAACCACGGATGCATTAGAACAACAACATAACCCCCCCTTAATGTAGATGGGGTGTGATGACAGGCAACTGAGAAGGTGGGCCAAAGTCTCCTGCAAACGAACCAAGAACGAGGAGAGAGGAAAAGAGGTACAAACACCGATAAAGAAACGGTCAAACTGACTCTACATGGGGCTAATGTCATGGAAGGGACACTCACTTGACAAAGGGAGAATGCCTAAAATAGCAAACAAATAATCCCCCCCATGGTGCTTTATGAAAAAGGTGCAAGTACACCTGACTCAAAACAATGTTCATGATCCTCGGAATGCAAAAGTGACACTTTATCTTAGTGCGATACATAAAAATGATAGCTACAATGATCAAAACTGAAAAAGGGCTAAACCAAAAGAAAGTACAGCCAAAAATAAAGCAAACCATGCCAGGAAAACGATCCTCGGGCCTAAAACACTCAAAATATCCACCATATAGCAAAAAAGCCAAAACTATGATAGAAAGAGCAAAGGCCAAAAACTAAGGAAAAAGACTATATTTCTAAAAAGATGAGAAAACCAGCTTTCCAAAAATATAAAGTTTTCAAAAAATTGATGTCGTACGCAAAAGATATGCTTGTCGGAGTCAAAAATAGGACTTTAGACTTTAACTAAAAAAAGGAAATAAAAAAGCATCGAAACCTAAAAATACCTGCACCAAAATCTTCATCTCGGAACCAGCTTTTTGGTGCTTCTTTCAAATAGGAAAAATACCTTCGTATGCAAAAGTTATGGCCAAAAAACCACAAGTAGCTCCAAAACCAAATCAGGAGAGGTGCATGCAAGGTGTGATGACACAGCGTTGACGTTAGCAAGTCGCGCGACTAAATTTGACAGCCATGTTAGCCGTCACGCAAAAAAGTGCCACGTGGCTGCCACATGGCAATGCCACGTGAACGCCACATGGCAGATCAGATGATGTGGCAAAAGTGTTGACTGGGCGCCGACTGTTCAAAAAATACGCTGACTATACACCTGCAGCGTGTCCAAATGTCGCAGGTGGCGCTGAGCTATTGGACCTGCTGATTGTAACTGCTACGGGCGCTGATGTGGGCCGGTGATTGGGACATGAGCGGAGGAGCCGGTGGAGGTGGCCGCAGGGGCGGCGAGACGAAGCGGTTCCACTGCTTCTGGTGGAGCTCTGGTGGCCGTCTGGCGGCGGCCAGGCCGAGGCTGCCCGGTGGAGGCTCAGTCGGCTGCGGTGGCCAGCAAGCGGTGCGTGGGTGGCCGCCCGGCGGTGCAATTTTTTTTTTTTTTTTTTGAATTTTTTCGACTCTACGTCCGTACAGTTCATACGGTAGCTTTTGGAGGCTTTAAAAAATCTCCAAAAATGCCCTGTGTCCGAAATCAAAAAATTTTATATGATTTTTGACTGTAAACGTCCTTCCAGATTCAATGGTGGCGTCCATTTGGGCTGAAAATGCTCTGAAAAATTGCTCTACTCCTGATTTGAAAAAAAAATTCACAAACAAACTAGGGTTTGTGACATCAAATCAAAACTTCAAAAGCCTTTGAACAAGAAGCATCAGGGAGGCTCTGATACCATGTAGGAGTTGAGAATTTGACTCCAATAATGCACCAAGATCACCTACAGTGCAAATAACTTGCTGAAGAAAAGCCTAGGGAACAAAGAGCTTGAAGCAAAAAATGCACAAGAATGTTTCACAATAGAAAATTAGAATTGCTATGTGAAAAATCGAATGAATTACAATGAGAGAGAGACCGTTTAAAAAGGCCTCATGGAAGCTTGTAGAACAAGCTGGAAGGAGGTAGAGGACAAAAATGACAACTCAACACATATCCACAAAAATAAGAATATGCTAGAAAAGGAGCAAACTCCCGAGTTGTCAACAACTAACCACTACATGCATTAAATACAAAATATTAAATAAATGCATGACCTAAGTAAGCTTAAGCAATTAGAATAAATAATTAATAATTAGTTATTTACTCTAACAGTAACTCAGTTAAAATATAAATCATTTTCTTTACCTTGTGCATCTGACTATGTTCATTTTAATTTCTCATTCACGCATATCTGGAATTGGTGTAAGATCTTCTTGAATTCTCAGTTCTAATAATCTCCTTGATTGCTTAGTTGGATGTGGATGCTTCACCCAACCCCGTTTAATTGGATGATAATAGCTTCGATATCTTTCCTTGGGCTATGTTTTGATTTCCTTACTCATTTATTATTCTTTTGAGTTCTCATTTCTTCAATCTTTGATTTTCATTTGTTTTAAGATTACCACTATTTGTTGTATCTATTGGAATTACAATAGAAAAGGTAAACTTCTAAGGAGGGGGGTGAATTAGGATTTTAAACTTAGACCCATAAAACTTTCACCACACATTTATCTCATGCCTTAACAAATAAACTGAAGTAACATGTAAAGGATGTACATCTAAAGCATGTAAACATATAAGTAATCACACACATATGACACCAAATATGATTACCTAGAAACCCTCCAATGAGAAGGTAAAACTGGGGTGGGGATGACACCCACAATCTTCACTACTATAGTAATAAAGTGTATCTAATGAAGATTACAATGTTTTGATCATGAAACATTATCTACCCTATGAAAGGTCTCCCAATTAAAGGCTTACAAGGACTATTAGGTCTCACCTTGTTTGAGGATTTCAACACCCTATTAGAAGTGTGCTTGGTTAAAGGACTTTAACTTAAAATTAACTAAGCACCCTATTAGAGGATTTCATACAGCCTGTTAGGACTACTCTATTAAGATATTTTAACTAAAATCACCTATTAGAATTTCTCAGCTTTGATTCTTTGGTTGGCACTTTCTTGCTTGATAATAGATTACCTCTAAACTGATGTCTTTTTTATACTTCTTAATTAGATGTCTCTTTACTATATTCTTTTCTTTTCTCTATTCTACTCTAACTCATTTTGCAATGTAATCTCACTTCATAAATTTTTAGCCACCATGAATGCTCTATTTGTTCATGTGAACTTATTCTCTTCACTCCTTCAACATTCATAGAAAGTTTAGGGTTTATCCTTCTTAAGAAGACTTTAGTGACTTAGGGTTAGGTATGAATCTATGGTTGAGATTCATCTATTTTGTCGATTAAACCTTCCTATTTTTTTATTGGTTGCATGTAATTGCATACGGAATCCAACTAAAGATTCATCCTTATCTCCAAAATATTGTAATTCATCCTTAAGTTGGCTCAAAAATGGTTTACATAGTTGTTTGTGCCTTTACAAAAAAAATGTCAAAATTGTTTCACTTAGCATATGAAGTCTTTGATGCTCGACATGCACTAATCTTTATACTATGACACAACATCTATAATGCTCGACATCCACTATTTACTCAGCTCCTAAATCACTCAACATACACTATTTTCTTGACACTTAAGTGACTCGGCACATAAGTGGCTCAACACTGACTATGACTCGACATGGTCTAATATATACATGTTGTGCTCAACATTTACTACTTGTTCGACATGGACTAAGTAAATAACTTAAGTGTATTGACACTCACTTGTCAAAACCAATCTAACATCAATAATCTCCCCCTTTGACATGAGTGTCAAAAACACTTAAGTATGCATTAACATCCTTATCCTTATGAGCATAAAATATCTATAACTTGGCTTATACACAAAACTTCAAAATGTCAAAATTTTGTAATAACTTCTATACCTAAAAATTTGATAACTCCCTTTGAGTTGATATGTTTGTTCTATACCTAAAATCTAGTACTCTAGCTGAGTAAATGTGATACTCTTTGACTTCATGGTGTTTATGCTTGCTCTTCACTTAGCTTGTTCTATCTTTACTCTATCCTTTGTCTTACTTCTATCTCCCCCTTTTCTTACTCTCCCATTTCTCATTTTCCTTATATCTCTCCAAACTACTTAATCTCCCCTAAAGTATTTCTCACCCTTTATCTTGTTCTCCCCCTTTTTGACACTTATGTCAATGGGCTATACACTTATAATGTGTTTTTCCAGAAAAGATTTATGGACATCCAATATCAACTTGAGAGCTACATCCTAGTTCTCACTTGCTACCACCAATGAGTTGATTTGGATTTCTAGCTCAGCAGCAGGGTGAACTAGACCATCTAGTGTAGAAAGATTTGAGTCTTTCTTCATTAGGGTTTCAGTATAGCCTATTTCCTTGTTGAAAATTTTCATATGGGGGGTGACAGTTGTCTAGATGCTAGTTATTTTGGCCATTATGTTGGCCTCATCTATTGTCAATATAGCTAACTGACTTTGGGTTTGAAGCAATGTCCTAAAATGCTTCTCACTCTAAGCTAGATTCATAGGTAGTTAGGCACCTAATAAAGTAATTTGGCTTTCCAAGCTCAAGATGTGACTTATGGTCTCTTGAGTGAAGAGTGAAGGATTGTAAAATTTAGTGTACATTGAGAATATGTTCTCAAGTACCTTCTTCACATCCTCAACCTTAGTTGCTAATGCAACTTGTGTTAGTGCTATGTCACATGATATTTTCTCATTCACTTTATTTTGGAACTTCTTTTCTGACCATTCTAGTAATTTAGCATTAGTATCTAGATCTTCATTACTAACCTTCTCCACTATGTCTATCAGTTGTTCTATTAGTGCCTTGGTCTCTTTAGGAGCCGATAGACTAAATGCATCTAAAAATATATCTTTAATATCTTGTAGTGCATGCTTCAGCTTGTGCTCCCTTCTAAGCATTTCTTGATGCTTCTTCCTCGCTAGGGATTGTTGCAATATGCTCATCTATTCTATGGTCATTGTATCATATTCATAATTGGGCAAAGTGATTTCTTCAATAGGGTTCACATCTCCCTATTGGATTACTTCTTTTTCCTTTGATGAACTTGGGCTTGACATTGAGATCTATAATGCTGTTGCATCTATGCTCGGCTTTTGAAGAGTTTGTTGTGGAAGGAGTGTTAGATGCTGGTAAGGTTACAAGTGCTTGGATGTAAACTTTCTCCTTTACCTTAGATGTCATCTCTATCTCTTTAGGCTTACCCTTTTTTGTCATAGTGACTTGACTTCCAACTTGATTTTGTGTTATAGGTGCAAATAAGTCTATCAGACCTGTTTCTTGTTGTTATATAGTAGTATTTTGTGTTTCCACTATCCTCATCCCTACTATATCGAACTTGGCAATTATATCTTCTGGTATTTGGAACAAAATTTGTACATTAGTGACTAGAGGGATGATAGAAGGTGGTTCTTATGGATTCATGTTTTCCCTTGCAGTATCAGTCACTATCTTCTGTAGTTCATCCATGCTAACTAGTACAGGATTGTCACAAAGTTTGGCCTGTAGTGTAGATTGATCTAATTTCTTCTTAATATCTTCCTCAGTAAGTGGATTGAATTTCTATGACAATAGATTAGAAAAATCCTTAATAGTTATTATTTCAGTAGTCTCCCTTGTGACATATTGAGGACTAACACTCAACAATTGTTTGTGTTGCACACTGTATTCTTCTAGCTGCTCTGGCTTAGCTAAAGCCTTGTCATCTATATGAATTTTTGTTCCTCCCTCAATAATGTCATTATGATCATCTTCTTCATCATCCTTTACTTTCATGGGTTCTTTTTCTCCTTCCTTAACTTTAGTCAACCCATAAGTGAGCCTCCACATCTATGTGGACTTCTTAACAACATCCTCAATATTATTCAGTAAAATACTAAAGGCTTTATATTTAGGTGTAAACCTAACTTTATATTTCTTTACAACCTTAGCAATATGTGCCTTAGTAAGTTCAAGAATTACTTGGGATAGTGATGTTTCTCTAATTTGTCTATCCAAGTTTAGACAATTGTGCCATTTTTGCTCAACTCTGTCATATAGACTCTTTGGCATTGAGTTGGCAATCTTTAGTGGGGTTGTCTTGAATTTTACCATCATAGCATATATGGTTTCTTCGACTTGATTTTTCTCCACTTTACCAAGGTTGTCAAAATTAACATAACCAAATCCTGATAATTCTGCACTATTTCTAATATTTTCACATAAATTGTCTAAGTCTGAAAGAGGATTATGACTCACCACCTTAAATTGGTTGTTTTCATCTAACTCTATTTTCTCTTCATTGGAATTGTCTTTTGCAACATATTTTCTTCTTGGTCTCTTCTGCTATTGACCTCCTTGCTTTGTTGGTTTGATCTTTTCCTTAGACTTTTGAGCCATTGCACATGTACTAACCCATGTAGTAGGTGTAGTAGGCTTGGCTTGGCTTGGTTTTATAGTTTTCTTAGCCCTTTCCACTGGTTGTGCCTCGACCTTTCTCTTATTTGTATCAGTGGGTGTAGGTGCTTCCTTGACTTCTTCTTCCTTGACACCTTTAACTATTTTAGGATCCTCCTCTTCTGGATGATCTTCACCCATACACTGAGTTAATGTAAGAAGTGCTTATGCTTGGGTTTCCTCTTCCTCTTCATTATCTTCTTCTTCTTCTTCCTCCTCTTCACACTCTTCAAACTTTGCTTTCAACTTCTTCACTATCTTCTCCTTTTTCTTCATTATAGAGGTAGTCTTCAATTCGATGGTAATTTTCGATTTAGCCATTCCATAGTTTCTAAATACCTTTGCAATTTTATCTACCTCTTCAGCTAGTAATGCAATTATAGCTGTAGAGGCCTCATCCACATTTATTTCATAACCAAGTGGCCTCAACCATCGCACTCTTGGTGTAGTAGCTTGCACAAATGTATAATCAACATCCATAAGAAAAAATACATCATCATAGTGTTTCTCTACTAGTGACACTGGTATTCTAAATCTTTTCTTCATTGACTATTTCAAATCTTCAAAGTTGCTAGTCATCATAGATTCAAAGTTCTTACCTAACTACTCAATATATTCATCAACTTTATAGCTACTGACCTAATGATTTTCCATGCGAATGTTCCAAATGTTGGAAAAGTGTTTTGCACATAAAAGAATATGCAAATAAATATAGAACCAAATTTACATTGTGCACTCTTTATCTTTCTAATTGCTCCAAGGTTCTCCATCAATTGTTCCAATTGTAGCTTTGCTAGATCATATGTATAATCTTTCTTAACAATTTTATATCCCAAATCCATGGCTATACAGGGCATAGTATTCAATCTAATAGATTGGTAGAACTTGTGTGATATAAACCTTACAATAAATTCAATCAATGAATCAATAATTGTATCAATTTTCATGCCTCTCTTGCTCTAGAGAGCTCTAGTATTTTTCTCAATTACCTCTTTAGCATCACTTCTCAATGTCTTAGGTCAATCTAGGGTTGGGTAACTAGTAACCCTTTGAATTATCCTTTAAGTTATCTTGATAGGTCCATTATCCAACCATAGTGAACCATCATGAATTCAGCTAAGCACTATCCTAATCCAGTCTATCTTAAACACATTTAGAAAGTCTAGGGTTCATGTGGATCCCTTCTTCTCTATGATAATGAATTCTTCCCTTAGTAAACCATTATCACAGAGTCTAATATATGCTTCCCTAATTCTCAAATCCCAAATGCTACCAATCTTATAGTTATAGCATTTTCTTACATTGTATACCATTGAAACATTTAGTGGAATCATTAACAATGCACCAGAAGGGTCTTGCTTATAAGCAATATTAGGAATAGCTTTCAAAATGGGTCTTTTTAATTGATTACTCACTAACTAAACATTTAAATGTTCCTTTCCTTCTACATTCTTCAAACATAATGTCATTGTGCGAAAATAGTGTTTTTGAAAATAAAAATTGTGTAGCTTAGCTCTTGCTAAATATATTATGAAATCTAACAAACTGGTGTAGAATCACTACTTGGATCTTTTCCAACTACTTGGAATGGATTTCTAGATTGTCTTTTGGTTTGCTCTCTCTTTCTCAAATTCAAAATGATGTGAAATAAGCTAAAAAATGATCAAATACCCTTTGAAACCTTGCAAATAATGTTGAGTTCTTACACAGCTATAAGCTTCACATAAACCAATTTCAGGCTCACTCATATTCCATTGAAATTTTTGTTTCTTGACAACAACTATGAGCTTGACATCAACTAGCCAGTCTGTTAGCTCAACATCTTCTAGCATTCCACTCAGCACACATAAGAAACTTTTTATGTTCTCTAGTAACATGAAACACTTAAAGATTTAACTTGAATTCCTACTAACATCTTAGATCTTTATTCATGCTAATGTAATCTTTTTAGTACTAAATCCTTTGGAAGTGACGTATGATATAACATTTGAATATTAGTCCCACATACCTCTTGATTGCCTAGTTTAATGAGGTGTGACCACGTAACCCATTGGGTGAAGTGATCCCTTCTCCACTTGACGTACTGCAATCATCTTTCTTTTTCCATGTCTTATTCATATCATCTCTAAGGTGTTCAACATCTATCTTTCCTTTGCTTTTATCAAATTCACAACTTGGTGCTTTTGACCTTGTTGGACAATATCTACTTATGTGACCAATCTTCAAATAAATCAAACACGTGGTTTGAATCAACCACCTTTGGTAATTACCATTGAAGCATGTCTTGTTACAATTCTCAAGAACATGTCCATATTCTTGACAATAATGATAGCTATACCTTGTATTACAATCCTAGTTATAAGAGTTTCCATTGTTCCTTACCTTTGTTTTCCTGTTTGATGACCACATAGGTTTGGATCTACATTCAAAAGATCTATATCCATACTTCTGACAGGTATAAAAATGTCCTTCAAATCTTTGTGTGTGCATAGTTTTGGTTTTGCATTCATGTGCTTGATGACCTTGCTTGTTGTACTTGTGGCAGTGAACCATGTTCTTAGGCTTGACATTATGATTTACAGTCTTTCTCTTCCACACATTAGCAGTATGTCCTTTATTACCAAAATTATGACAAGTAGGTTTGGATTTCTTACCTTTGTTGTTCCTTTCTTTTGCACTTTTGGATGATTCTCCTTCTTTAGTAATTGTGGATCCCAGTCCAGATGTATTATTATTAGATCTAGGGGATCTCAATAATTGCTCAAAGTATTTGATGGCTTCATTTGGCTTGTTGAACCTTTTAGAAAATTCCTTTTCCCTCTTTAGGTCACTCTATAATTTTTCATTCTATAACTTCAAAGTAATTATCTCAATGTCCTTGACATTCAATTAATAGTTGACATTCATCATTTGACTTAGAGTATCCAATTACATATTGGAAATCTTGGTTAGCTCTATTGACTTGTCTTCTAGTCTATTTCTTAGAATTATTTTATCTTCTTCAATCATGGCTTTGTCTTCCATAGCTTTCTTCTTCTATTCAGTCAACTTACATAGCAGTATGGCTTGTGATTCTTTCTCTAACTTGAGATTTTTGATTTCCTCATCTTGGACTCTATTCTTTTCCATCAGATCTACAATTGCTGCATCAAATTCATTGGAGTCATCATTTGCAAATAGCTTGGTAGTGTTAATCACTTTTTATTGTGTGTCATTCTCCATAATATCAATTTCTTTCCTTCTTTTCAAAGGCTTCTTTAGTTCTCCTCTTGCTTCATCCAATTGATGTAGAATGAGTTGTATCTTGATTCCCTGATTCTCAATAATCTTTTCCAACTTTTAGAATTCCATTTCAAGATCTTTCCTCAAAGCTACAAAGCTTCTCTTTCAAAGAACAAGGCTCTAGTACCAATTGTTGGAATTACAATAGGATAGGTAAACTTCTAGGGGGTGGGGGGTGTAAATCAATAGTTTAAACTTGGACCCATAAAAATTTCACCACACATCTATCTCATGCCTTAACAAAGAAACTAAAGTAACATGTAAAGCATGTACATATAAATCATGTAAACATATAAGTAATCACACACATGTGACACTAGATATGATTACCCAGAAACCCTCCATTGAGAAGGTAAAATTGGGGTGGGGATGACACCCAAAAATCTTCACTACTGCAGTAAAAAAGTGTATCCAATGAAGGTTACAATGTTTTGATCATGAAACATGATATTCCATGTAAAAGGTCTGCCTTGTTAAAGGCTTACATAGACTATTAGATCTCACCTTATTAGAGGATTTCAACACCTTGTTAGAAGTGTACCTAGTTAAAGGACTTTAACTTATAATTAAGTGAGCACCCTATTAGAGGATTTCATATAGCTTGTTACAAATACTTTGTTAAGAGATTTTGACTAAAATCAACTTTTAGAATGTCTCTACTTTGATCTCGCAGTCAACACTTGCTTGCTTGATAACATATCACCTCTAAACTAATGTATTTTCAATCCTTCTTGATCAAATGTCTCTTTTTTGTATTTTTTTCTTTCCTTTTTTCTACTCTAACTAATTATTTAATGTAATCTCACTTCATAACTTCTAAGCCACCATGAATACTCTATGATGACTCTCCTTTATTAGTATACCCTAAGCCAGTAGTTCCTATAGGTCTATTCAAGGTTTTCTTATATAGTTGATTTACACTTTCTTGTGATCTCAATCTTCTTTCATTGAGTTCCTTTTCAGCTCTAAGTACATTATGCAGTCTATCATTTTATGCTCTTAGATTTGTGAATCCTTGATTTGCATTTTCTAGTTCATCTATCAAGTCTTCCTAACGTTGAGATAACTATTAAACTTCATAGATCTTTTCTTCTAGTCTTGTAGAAAATAGTCTTATATCTTCATTTTACATTTCTTTGTCATTTATTTTTATTTTTTTTGTTCAATGAACTCACATAGCCTAACTGAGTGACTTTCTTTTTCTCTTTTCAACTTTCTTACTTCTTGTAGAGTGGCATTCCTTACTAGTAGATCTTTTATGCCTTAATCTAATTCTTCTAAACTTCTTTCTTTGCAAAGATCTTTTATTCTTTCTTCTATGTACGCATTTTCATTCATCTATATAGCCAACTCATTTCTTCTTTTCAAAAAGTGAGTTAGTTGCTCCTTGAGTTTATTGACTTTCTCCATAGCAATGTGTACATCCAATATTTCACTGTTAATATCTTTCTCTAACTTGTACACTTCCATTTCCTCAGATCTTTACTCTCAAGTTGTTAAGCATTTTATAGGACAGCATTTCTTTGATATCAATTTTTGGAAATGTACTGACAAGAAAGTGACTAAGAGGGCAGGGTGGATCAGGAACTAATTAAAATTTTTCACTTAGATTACTTTTGTTTTACTTCTTTAGATTCTCTAATCTACTTTCATGCATTAGTGTAAAGTAAAAAAGGAGTCAACAGTATTACACTTTGACACAAAATTTGGTAATCCAGAAATCCTCCAAGTAGATGGTAAACCTCAAGTGGGGATGACACCCACTATGGTTCACTACTGCATTAATAAAGTTGGACTATTAGGGCTTACAATTGACCACTTTTGGTAATCTACTCTATTAGGAGTATGAAGGACTGTTAGCTCCACCTTGTAAAAGGATTTTACAATATAATGAAGTATGCACTCCATTAAGAGATTCAACAAAGGATAGTTAGGTCCACTTGGTTAGATGCTTTGGATGATGTCCACCTTATAAATAGATTTTACAATATAATAAAGTATGTACTCTATTAAGAGATTCAGCAAATGATTGTTAGGTCCACCTGGTTAGAGGATTTGACTAATGCACCTATTAGGATGAATCAATAAGATGATCTCTACTTTGCAACTTTATTTTCTGAAATAGATTCTTTGAATAAAATGATCACCTAACTATGATGGATGAGTCTCTTCTTTTCCCTTTATATAGCTTTGTATTCTACTTACTTAGTCTATTCCATATTTTCTCCTTGTCTTCATATTTATATCTTATATTTCATAACTTAATTCTTAGAAAAACTAATTTTTCTTTCTTATATACTCAAGTCAATCAATAACTTCGTACCAATTTGGCTCACATAAGAGACATCTCTATAATAATCAAGATAGACCTTCAAGTTGGCCTAAATACTGATGCCCAAGAAAGACTATTCATTTTATGTTCTTTTGATGCTTAGGCAATACATCGAGCTTGGGTGACACTTTTATTTGGCTAGCATTCGATGCTCAGATAATACTAGGACACTCGGATTATACTAGATCATACTGATAGCTTAGTTCAAACTAAGAACTCACTATGAATTGTGAACTTAGTTTACACTTGGAACTTGTTTTCCATTGATAATACTTGACAACTCAATTTATATTGTGATTTTTCTTAACATAGTATAACCTTCATTTGCTCGAGTTACATTAAAATCTTCTTACTAATGGAAATCTTGGTTACACCATTAACCAACCTTCCTAGATAATTGACAATATGTCATGCCATATGGTCAATAGCTACACCTCAAGAGGTGAACTAGTAAATATGGGAAAAATCCTATAAATATTATATCCATATATAGTATAATTAGTATTAAACAAGTGTCTACTGTTGACAATTTTCTCTTTAGTAGCTCCCACTCACATTAGAATTTGGTATCAGGCCATCACTTCTTGTAATAAGATTTAGAATATGAAACCTTTATAGATCATCTCTATCACAATTATTATTACCCTAGTATTTATCATACCAAATTTCAAAAAGATTAAGTCAAAATGTGAAAGAGAATATCAATATTCAATCTTTAAATTGTTCAAATACTTATCCAATTTCTTAGTAGTCTCATAATTTCAAATCCTATGACTAATCACTAGCTCCATACAACATTTCAAATTTCCAAATTCTACCATTCGAGTCTCAAATTATAGCAAGTTAATGAATAGAACCAAAATAAGTGTTTTCCACTTGATAATTAACCATTAACCTTTTTTTTTAAAAGAGGTTAATGTTTGGGGACCAAAACTCATGTTTCAATTCAAAATCTTAACGTCTCCATTTAAAAAGGGTTAAGATAAATTTGCAAAATGCATATTTTCCACCCAATCATTAACCATTAACCTCTCATCCAAAAAGGTTAAGGTTGGAATTCAAAACACATATTTTGGGTTTAGTTATTAACTTCTTTGATCCATGTTGATAAATGACAATAATCGAAAGTTGAATCACTTCAAAAACAACTGTGAGATGAAAAGATGCATATGAGCCAAGAGGGAACATAATTAATATTTTGGAGGTATTCTATGAAGGATTTGAGATCTACAAGGTGAACCTATCTGCATTATTTGAGAAAAAGGCCAAGTCATCCTAGTTCAATGAAACCCTAAATGCAAGGTTGGAAATATGTGTCATAGATGTAATCGTTATGGTATTTTCATTTCATAGAAAAAACATCACTTCAAGTCTTTATGGGTTGTAAATGCTGCCATAGTAGAGCTATGGATGCTCATAAAATGTTTGACTAATTTTTTTGACTTTTGAATCAATGAATCCTAGTAATGCTTTGACACCCCATGTGAAAAGGATTGATAAAAGAATAACAATTTTTAGAGAAGATAGGAGATCTATGCATTTTGATATAAATAGATGTTCTAATATAGATGTGGTAGAGATGTTGAACCTATAAAGAGATATTCAAACATCCAAGACAAGTATTTTTCGATTTGAGTTCAATGTAGAGGTAAAAAAAAAAGTTGGCATCTAGTTTCATCAATGGTTTTGACTACTCCATACAAGTTTAAACTTGACTAAACATGTCATGGAGCCATGAAATTACCCACATGCATTAATACAATATGAGACAAGTTGTATGAATTGTTGCAAGTATATACATAGTACATGAACTATTGGGAAAACCTCTCTCTCTCTCTCTCTCTCTCTCTCTCTCTCTCTCTCTCTCTCTCTCTCTCTCTCTCTCTCTCTCTTTCACGTCTCTAGTTGGTAGCCATACAAATTCATTTAATAGTTAGAAAAAATTAGAATATTAGTCATCACAAGGAAAGAGGATGGACGTTTATTTGTACCTAATAGTAAAAATACTAAATAACATTGATCACACCTAGTGTCATAAGAAAAGCAAGTGAACTATTTGGCAAAATGCTCTCACTACTCTAGTCAACAACATTAGGTGATTTTAAATTTTGCAACCTCCTTCAATGTATATAATGAGAGTGTGAAATATAGGTGAATATACCATGAATAATGTGGGAGATTATGTGTGCGACATGACTATCATAGTGCCATGAAACTAAGATGGTGTTGTAGAAGCCTCAAAGATGTTTGACTTGTTTGATCGAATGCAATCAAGGCAATGCTATCACTGTTTGAGAGTAAACTATTTGTCAAAATGCCTCAATGAGAAGTGACTCTAAGACCTATACAATAATATGATATGCAAAATGATGTGTCAAGACCTTGATACATTTTGATTATATGAATTAAACTTATCATTTATTTGGGAAGTTATCAGAAATTAGAATCCTATGTTCTAAAAAAAATGCTAGTGTATTGTGTGGATCTTTTAAATGATCTCAAAATCAGTTGTGAACATTACCAATCTTGAAACATGCGATGAATATGTCTTGAAGAGATCTATAAATTGTAGTATTGTAAGTTGATTCTAAAATAAAGAGCTCTTAAATAGAGTTGCATCTATCTTTCATGTTCAATGATGATGCCTTTTGAGTGCAAAGGAGGGAAAATTTAAAGAAGGTAAAATACAGAGATTTAATTAAGCTGATGATGTTTCAGTGAAATTTGAGTTGATTTCTTTTATGAGTATATAGTTTGGCTACACTGATACTTTATGTTTAGGTAGGGGCAGTGCTAACAGAATGGGTTTGGCCAAAAGCTAAAAGTGGAACATTATAATTACCTCCCCATGTGTTTGCATGGAAGCATTGGTAGTAGTATATAAACATTTCCTTAAGCATTTGAAAGTGGTGGCATTGGATATTATAGTCCAAATTATGATTACATTAGTGGGTTGATGATTATGTCAAGTTTCACATCTTTCAAGTAGATCTTGTAAACAATGATCTATGTCATTTTGGGTTAAATGTTGTGAGGTTAATTAACCTCTCCTAAAACACATTATTGGGAGGTGGTTATTAACCACATAGGAGTAGTTTTTAACCTTGATTTCTATACAAGTGATCATCTTAGCTTTGTAAATGGACTTTTTGGACTTTGGAAAAAGGAAACACTTATGCTAAAATTTTGACAAGATGAAATTTTTTGGAAAGCATGTATAGATTTTGTCTTTGAAATTGAAAATCTTTGTTATGTTCTTAGTGCAAGAAACTAAAATGTGAAATGTGTTTGGGTTCTTCTTCTAAAATCTAAATTGTTGCAACATAAAATTGTTGATTCTTTCTGTAGTGAATGTTTTCATGATATTGTGTGAATGTTTATGAATCATGAATCAACATGGTAATAATTATTATTTTCATGAATATTTCTTGATTATCTTCATTATTAGTTAATGCTAATTCAACAAAGATGTGAAGTCATGTGGTGCATTTGTCATCAATAGCTTTTTCTCTTTCTTTCAAAGTTTTAATTCATTTATGTTGAAAAATCAAATACACCCATCATATGAGGGAGTTACCCCTCTCAAACACAAAGGAAGGTCGTAATCTAGTATTGATCTGTTGCAATCTCCCTAATTGTTAGCACGGTTGTCACTATTGACAGGGTGAATAGGGTCAATTTCAATAGTAACTTCACAGTGACAAATTTGTTTACCAATAGATTTTTGGTGACTCTACTAAGGATATGAACAATATAGAATAATTAGTCACCTATGATGAAGCAAGATGGTGTTGCTGCATGAGAACATGCTTCAAGTTCTCCATCTAAATCTTGGTTTCCAAGACACATAGGAAGACATTATTTCATATTTTAACACTCTATCCTAGAGGTGTTGACAAACCACTCAACAGTATCATTAGGTGAATCAAGTTCTAGAAGAAGAAGAATTATTTGGGGAAATCTTGCGAAGAGCTCCTATTGGTCAAAACATTGTGGTGATTGAAATAATAGTTTATATTCCATGAAGAAACAAGAATTTTTTTTGTCACATCTAGGGTCAAGTAAATAATAATTTGGAAGGTAGATAATAAAAGTACCTTCCTTTAAATGAAGCTTGGTAACTCTATCTAAGGTTTGAATTCAAAACATGGTTTGGTGCAAAGGGAAAGTTGAAAGTCACAATGAGTGTGATAGTGACAGTAATGAGGAATACTTTTCATACACAAAAAAATAGATTCCTAATGAGCCTCTACAAGTTGAATTCTTGAAGAATTTATATAGTGGCAAGAGGCTATGTCCTAGAATGGTTCATCCATGCTTGCTGTAAATTTTTCAAAAGATCAAAAAAGATGATGGAAAATAGTATGGATCTATCTCTCATGATCATGAGTCTTTCTTTGAAAAAGGTTAGACATATAGAGATAAAGAAGGTCTTTTCGAAAAAGATGTCTCATCTAAATCAGCAATGAAGAATAATAAAAATGTCTCTCATGCACCTTTGTCTAAAAAAAATAAGATTTTATTTGATCCTAAGCAGGATAGCTTCTTGAAGAGCTTCTATGGTTGACTGGAACTAGATCTAGAAAAGATCCATTTGTCTTTGTTCTGAACTTTGTAAAAGATAGATGAAGAAGATGGTAAAGATAATCAATTTTTCTCTCATAAGCCAAACTCATTTTTAGAAATAAATTTCACATGCAATTAAAGGAAGAATTTAACCAGAACAATGATTCATCTGAACCAAAGATGGATAATGGTGGTAAAAATAGTGTCGCAACACTAGCACATATTTCTCATTAAGTTCATACTTCCATTGATCACAATCATGTTGAGTTTTTAAAAATCTTTTGTGACTATGTAGATCTACATCCTGACAAATTACATCCTTCTTTACTTCAAAACAACAAGAAATTGAGAAAGAAGACCCATACAAGAATTATTTTCTTGATAACAGAACATCTCCCAATCCAAATGTTAGAAAGGACTCATCTAAATCTTCCTGCATGAAAGAAGATAGGGGTTATATGTCTAATCAAGGATATGGTTGAGAAATGGAGTCTATAAGGAAAGAAGGATCTCCTAATGTATCAAGGCATACTATAAAAATTTCAAAATCGAGGAGAAATCCTCTCAATCCTAATTGAGAAAGAAAATTCAAAATCAAAATCTCAAGAAACTACCCAACATATAATTAAAGATGATGTAAATTTTGTTCAAGGTAAATTTCACATTGTTTTTATTTCTACTTGGTGCCTCAATGCTTCAGATGATGACTTCCTATGTGGAGAAGATGTTCTCGTTCATCCTTCCATGATCATTCAAGGTAATGAATCTATTGACAACATTAATACTTCAGATATTATATCACAATCTGAAACCATTACCATTGACAGAGATACAAGCCCCAATGAACCTCTAAAAATATAAACTTTCCCTATGGAAATGGAGACCTTTACATTTGATGACATTTATGAACTTGTGATTAAAAGATTAGCTGATGAAAAAGCTAAAAATCAGCTTCAAGGAGAAGAAGGAAAATGATCTAGCCTTCATTATTTATCATGCATGTTAAAAGAATATCAACCTTTCATATTTCATGAAATATGTCTTGGAGAAGAATACATGATTCAAAAGGACATAGATATTAGTGAACATATAGAAAATGAAAGCTATATGGATATAATGACAAGTTCCTCTAATCCAATGGAAGTGCAATCAAAATTGTATGGATCATTGAAAGGTCAAATAAATCCTCTTTTTAAGCCTTCTCAAATAGGAAATCCTATGTCAAAGAGATTATATGAGAAGAATAACAATGATAAAAGAAGTAATGAGTTAGCATGGGATCTCATGGAGAAATCTGATGAAGGAAAATCTTATGATATTTTTATCCCAAGCTTGTTTTTAGAGGAAGGAAAATATTTTTTTTTAAACTTAAAATATTTGGATGGTAAATTCTTGTATGAAGAAAATATTTTCTTTAATACTTTATTCTTAGAGAAAGGAATTTCTATTGATGATTCTCAAGTTGGTCTTCAAAGACAAGGTTCAATGGCTATCACTCCATAGGTTGCTTCATGTCACAGATTGTATGAAGCCAATCAAATAGGATGTTCAATATCTTCTCATCTTAATCATCAAAAGGCCCTTTAGATAGGGAATTTTGATATTAATGGGACAAAACTTGAAGTTATGTCCTACAATGTTGAAGATGATATCAATACAACTCACAAGTTCCTAAGGATTCATGATGATCTTTTGGAAGATAAGGAACAATAAATGGATGATAGGAAGATTCAATCTAACACAGATGTGGATTTAGGTTGGAATAATTTTATGGAAGATTGAACCATAATCATGCCAATGGAAAAGAAAGATTGTCGGGTGTCAGAAACAAATTTAGGACTTCATGATGACCAACTACTAGAAACTCAAGTAGAGGGTTTGCCAAGTACAAGAGAAGATCATAAATGCATTGAGAAACTTGAGAGGCTTATATTTTAATTCTTTCAAAATAAAGTTATCAATGACATGTAACAGGAGGTAGAGTCAATTTTAAAGTTCAATTTTTTTTATGAACCATGGTTATTTCAATGTGTCCCTTTATCCAGAGATGATGAGCATGCTAGGGATCTCAGAATTAGAATTCAAGGAGTGAACTTATATTTAAGCCCATGGGAACATGAGAGTTCTCACATGTTATCATGCCATGGTGTTTATTTTCCCTAGCCAGTGAATGGATTTGCATGATTATACCTTGAGTCATTAGAGGTAGGAAGACATGCCTTGTACATAGTCTAGTCAGGAGTTTTTCTAGGTTGTTTCGTTGGGCCTAGTCTTTCTTTCATAATTTGTCTTATTTTTTGTGCTAGTTTCCCCCTTTACAAAATGGCTCCTTATGTGACTCTATAGCCCAATAGGTAAGGCACTGTTCTAATTTTTCTAGGTTCAAGCTTCATCCTTGTCTGTCTTGGTCCCTAGTTAGAGCCAACTGTTGTCCTAGTATTTGTCATACCCAATTTAAAAAAAATTAGTAAAAATGTGCAAGAAGACATCAATATTCAATCTTTAATTTTTTTAAAGATTTATCCAATTTCTTGGTAGTCTTATGATAGAAAATCCTTTGGGTCATCACCAACCCTATCTAGCACTTCAAATTTCCAAAGTCTGCCTTCTGAGTCTCAAATTATGGCAGGTTAATAATGAACACCAAAATATGTGTTTTCCACTCGATCATTAACCATTTACATTTTTTTAAAAAGAGGTTAAGGTTTGGGGTCCAAAATATGTGTTTCAATTCAAAATCATAACCTTTTCATTTAAAAAGAGTTAAGATAAATTTCAAAAATGTATACTTTCCACCCAATTATTAACCATTAACCTCTCATCCAAAAAGATTACAGTTAGAATTTAGAACACATATTTTGGATTCAGTAATTAACTTCTCTGATCCAAGTTGATAAATGACAATAATCAAAAGTTGAATCACTTTAAAAACAAATTTGAGATGGAAAGACGCATATCAGCCAAGAGGGAACATAATTAATGTTTTGAATGTATTCTACGGAGGATTTTAGATCTGCAAGGTGAGTCTATCTGCATTATCTAAGAAACAGGCCAAGTCATCATGGTTCGATGAAACCTTGAATGCGAGGTTGGGAATATGAGTTAGAGATGTAATCTCTAAGGCATCTGCATGATCATAGAAAAATCATAGCTCCAAGCCTTTACGGGTTGTTGTGAATGCTAAAAGACAGGGCATGTATGCATTTTGATACAACTAAATGTTCCAATATAGATCTGGCAGAGATGTTGAACCTTGAATGAGATATTCGAACATCCTAGGTAAGTATTTCCTAAATTGAGTTCAACGCAGAGGTACAAGGAAGTTGGTATCTAGTTTCACCAATGATTTGACCACTCCATACGAGTTTAAAGCTGACCGAACATGTCATGTAGCTATGACATTACCCACATGCATTAATATAAGCCAAGACAAGGTGTGTGAATTGTTGCAAGTATATACATAGAACATGGACTGTCGGGAAAATCCCTCTTTCTCTCTCACATGTCTCCAGCTGGCAGCTATAGAACTTGATTTAATAGTTAGAAAAATTCAGACCGTTGATCATCACAAGGAAGGAGCATGGATGTTTATTTGTAAATGGAATTCAAAATCCCATCACACTGACTGCACCTAGTGTCATAAAAAAAGCATGTGAACTGTTTGGTAGAATACTCTCATAGCTCCAGTTGGAAACATTAGGTGATGTTACATTTTGCAACCCCCTTCAATGTATATAAGGGGAGCATGAAATATAGGTGGACGTACCATGAAGAACATGAGATATTTGTGTGGCATGAATACCATAGTGCAATGAAACCAAGATGTAGTTGTAGCAGTCTCAAAGATGTCTGACATATTTGATCTAATGCACTAAAGGCAACACTATAATTGTTTGAGAGTAAATTGTTTGTCAAAATTCCCCAATGAGAAGAGACTCTTAGAATGATACAATGATATGATATGTAAAATAATGTGTCAAGACCTTGACACATTTTGATTAGATTTATTGAACTTATTACTTATTTGGGAAGTCATCAAAAGTAGGAATCATCTGGTTCTAACAAAAATGGTAGAGTATCATGGGTATCTTTCAAACAGTCTCAAAATCAGTTGTGAACATTCTCAATCTTGAAACATGTGATGAACATGTCTTGAAGAGATCCCGAACTTGTAGTATTGTAAGTTGATTCTCAAAAAAAATCTCTTAAATAGAGTTGCAACTATCTCTCATCTTCTATCATGATGCCTTTTGAGTATAAAGGAGGCAAAATTTAAAGAAAGTACAATATAGAGATTCAATAGAACTAATAATGTTTAGTGAAATTTGAGTTGATTTCTTCTATGAGTAAATAGTTTAGGTGTATTGCTACTTTATATTCAGGTAGGGTAGTGCTAATTGAATAGGTTTGGCCAAAAGCTAAAACTAGAACATCATCATTACCTTGCCACATGTCTGCATTGGAGCATTGGTAGAAGTATATAGACATCTCCTTAAGAATTTGAAAGTGGTGGCATTTGATATTATAGTCCAAATTATGATTACTTTAGTGGGTTGGTGGTTCTGTCAAGTTTCACGTCTTTCAAGTAGATCTTGTAAACAATAATCTTTTTAATTTTGGGCTAAATTTTGTGAGGTTAATTAATCTTTCCAAAAACATGTGATTGGGAGGTGGTTATTAATCATAGATGAGTAGTTCTTAACCTTGATGTCTATTTAAGTGATCATCTTAGCTTTTTAAAGGGACTTTTTTGACTTTGGAAAATGGGATCACTTTTACTAAACTTTTGATTAGAAAAAAAAGTTTGGAAAGTATGTATAGATTTTGTCTTCGAAATTGAAAATCTCTTTTATGTTCTTTATACAAGAAAATAAAATGAGAAATTTGTTTGGGTTCTTTTTCTAAAATCTAGATTGTTATAGCATAAAATTGTTGATTCTTTCTGTAGTGAATTTCATAGTATTGTGTGAATGTTTATGAATCATAAATCAACATGGTAATAATGATCATTTTTAGCCATAGTTATTGATTATCTTTAATATCAATTTATGTTAATTCAAGAAAGTTATGACGTTGTGTGGTACATTCATCATCAATAGCTTTCTCTTTATCTTTCAAAGTTTTAATTTATTTATGATGAAAAATAAAATACACCCATAATACAAGGGAGCTGCCCCTTTCAAATGTAGAGGATGGTTGTGATCTCGTACTAATTGGTTTTAATCTCTCCAAATGTTTGCATGGTTGTCACTATTCATAGGGTAAATAGGGCTAGTTTCAATAGTAACTTCACAGTGAAAAATCTATTTACCAACAATTTTGTAACGCATTTCAGCCTACTAATTGTAACTAATGTCGATTAGGAAAAAATTCCCAATTGTGGTAGTTCACCAAGGAAGACAAGGTAGAAATCTAAATATGACTTAAATGAAATTGATGGTGAGGTTGAGAATCAAGCTAAGCTAACCTCCATCTTTCACACTTGGAAGGGGAAGTGAGTTTCCTCCTCCCATTGAAGATTACCTCTTGGAACATCAAGGGAATTAATGCCCCTATTAAGTAGCACCTGAACAAGTGTTTCTTAGAAAATTTGATTACACACATAATTTGAATTTAGGAAACTAAACTAGGCATTGAGGAAATATCTAGATTTGATAGAAAATTCTGAATTTGAAAGGTTTGGGGTCAACCCATCATCCATTCTTTTGGTGGTCTATCCAGTATTTGGAATCCTGAAACTTCCTTCCATACTCCTATTAAATTCCATCTAAATTGGATAAGTGAATCAATAAAAAAAAAATTGAGGTAAAATAAGAACACTTTAATGAGATGTATGCCTCCACTATACAAACACACAAAAGGGTGGGGTGATTTTCAAGAAGGGTTTAAGGAATAGATGGTTGGAGGGGTCATTCTAGTTAAAAATTTGATGGAGGTCCACATTAAAGCACCACTAAATCCTCCATTCAGAGAGAATGTCCCTCCACACATCTGAAGCATAGGTACAATGCATGAGAAGGTACTTGATGGATTCTGTAGCATTATAGCATAACACCCAACAACTAGCTCGTTCAAAGCCTTTCTTCTAAAGGTTATCAATGGTGAGGATGGACCCATGCAAATCCATCCACTAGAACAAATTGATCTTAGGCAAGATCCAAGGATGTCAAATATGCTTCCAATCTCTCGTGGCTTCACCTCTCATGATGCAACAATTGTACAAAGATTTGATTGTGAACTCACTAGAGGGGATCAGGTTCCAAACAAAGGAGTCTTCTATAAGGGAGGTTAGAATATGACACTTGTGAATAAATTCATGTAGCTCCAAAAGCAATCCTATCCCTGAATTATTCTAGTCTTGAAGTCTTTTCCATTTTTTATTAGGTGTAATATAGTCCTAAATCATATCACCAAATTGTCCAGAGAAATTCTCTCTAACATGTTGGAATATAGTAAAGGTGAGTGGAGCTCCCTCAAACCAGTGATCCTCCCAAAAGTCAATGATTATGCCATCCCATAAGATCTGGTGTATACCCTTCTTTATAAATTTTTTTGTGTGTAGCACATTGTTCCATATTCTTGATCTCATGGGGAGAGTACTAGTAAAGACTGGATGATGAAATGGCTCCCGTCAAGTAATTAGCACTAAAAATATTGCACCAATTACCTGAGGAAATAATTAGTCTCCACCCTACCATAGACAATAGGGCCTTATTCAACTATCCAAACCTTCTTATGTTAAGACCACCCAAAGACTTAGGCACAAAAAATTTATCCCATCTCACCAAGGTTATCATGGTCTTCCCCTCTGTCCTTGACTATAGAAATTTATTTCAATTTTCTCAATAATTTCCTTGTATCTTCCTCAGAGTTTAGAAAGGGAGAAAAAGTACATATGTATTCCTTTTCAAGAGGTCAAGAGGAGTTGGAGTTTCCACCACTACTTAGGATTTTTCCTTTTGAGCCTGTAAGATTTCTCTATATGCATTCAACTAACCCATTCCAAAATTGTGAAGACACATCTTTAATTGTATGTAGGAGACCAAGATAGGTGTCTAGTAAACTTGCTTCCTAGCATTGTAGAATTTGAGTCACCTTTATCCTGAAGTCCTTGAGAGTATGAAAGAAGTACACCATTTTTTTCTTATAGTTTATACATTGGACTAATACCTCCACATATTGGTTAAGAAGGATTTTACAAGACCTCACTTAATGGATTGAGGAAATACCAAAGACAAAGGTTTCATAAAGAAATTGTTGCAGCATTTGTGGAGGAGTCGAGGAGGTCAGTCTTATACCCTTTATTCTACTTTTCTATGCTAAAGCCATTAATTTTCTTTCCAACACCTTTGGCACAATAATGAATAAGCAAGGATAAATGTGGTCCCCTTTTTGAATACCTTGCCAAGTGGTAAAAAACTCCCTGGAGTCCCATTCAAAAAGAATAGGGAACTGGACCGTAGAAACAAAAACCATGATTATCTTAACAAATTTTACTACAACGTGAATCTTGCTAAGGATATCAAATAAAAATTCCCTTCTCACCTTATCAAATGACTTAGAAATATCAATTTTTAGAGTCATACCTAGGTCCCCACATTTCTCTATGGAGTGGATCACCTCATGGCTAGTAATAACTGCATCTAGAATCTATCTTCTTGTGACAAACCTGTCCCAATAAGGGCTAATGAAACTGTCTAACAAGGGTCCCATGTAGTTCACTATAACTTTAGAGATGATCTTGTACATCATATTGTAAAGGCTTATAGACCTAAATTCCTCAAGATGCCTTAGTTCATTAGTTTTAGCTATTAGAACAATAAAGGTCTAGTTGAATCCATTTAGCACCTTTCCAGTTTGAACAAAGTCCTTAGTAGCATGAAGAAGATCATACTTTAAAATATCCCTGAACTCCTGGAAGAAAAACTAGGTGGGAACCATTATGCCATGTGGCTTTGAATGAGCTCATGACATAAAAAAAAATTTTGACATCCTTTTTAGGGACCTTCTCAATTAATTCTTTATTCATTTGATCATTAATGACTGGGTTTACAATCCTTTAAATATCATCTCTTGTGTTGGTATTAATATGGATTGGTGGAGGTGGGAGGGGTTGGAGATATCCTGAAAATATTTAGAAACATAGTCCACCATTGCAACCTCCTCCGAGATCTCCTAACCAACAATGTCCACCAATATTCTTATTATATTCCTCTTTTCTCTCTTTGAGGCCGAAATGTCAAAGGTCATTGTCATGTCACCTTTCACTACACATTGAACCCTTGACCATTGTTTCTAGAAGATTTCCTTTCTATCTAATTCAACATATTCCACTGGTCATGATAGGCCTTTTCCTCTTGTTAGTCTTCCTAAGATGAGAAATCATTGGCCATATTTATTTGGAGGATTTCTAGCTTCTTCTCAGCCAACTTCTTTTCTTTAAAAATGTTACCAAAAAATACTTACAACACCTTTTGACCTCCTTTTCAATCCTTTCCAATATCCTAACAATGTGGAACATGGCTGAGCTATGGATGATATTGTTCCACCACCAGAGGATGTGATCTATGAATTATAGATGGGCATGCCACATTATTTCATACCTAAAGGGTCTTCTTTTGCAAGCTTGGTTTTGCTTCCATGAGAAGAGAATAATAGACTTTTTGGAGATGGTCCCTGGGTAAGCCATTAGGGAGGTATACAGAAAAATGTCCCAACTAATAAAGATCAAAACACAATCAAGTCTAACCTAAATTAGGTTGTTTCCCATTCTATTGTTTTACCTGGAAAAAAGATTTCCCTAAAGATCAATATCAAGAAGGTCATTCTGACCCATGAATTTTGCTAGATCATACATACTCTCAAAGAAGTCCTCCAAACCTCCCATATTCTCCAAGGGTTATGGGTGGCTGTTAAAGTCTCCCACACACAACATCCTCTCATTTCTTAGCAAATCAACAACTTTGGTAGCCTCTTCCTAGACCAAAAGCCACCCATTATGAGTTTTTTGGGTGTTAAAATTGAACCTCATCCATTTATGAGTTTTAGAGATTAATCTAAGAATAGTGAAATGGGGATTTAGGAGAACCTCTCCACCCATGACACTATCAAGATTCTAGAGAGTTGCAATGCCTCTCAATGCACTCATCACAATGCTATAAGAGGATTTTGTACCTAGCCAAATGTACTTAGCCACTTTTGAGAATGTTCGTGTCATTATTTGAACTTCCTATAAAAGAATAATGCCCACTTTCAACTCAATGATCTTTTATTTCACTTCAAATTGCTTCCTAGGGTTGTTAAGACCTCTTACATTCCATGATATAATCTTCATTTTTTCAGTATCTATATCTCCTCTAGGGTCATCTACTTGCCTTGTGCTATGTCTCTCACTGTCTCCTTCTGATGAACAATCTTGGTTGGGCATCTCTCAATTTTCATAGTCATTCCAACATCATCCTTTCTCACACTCCTTAATTTCCTTTCGGTATAGTCGATGTAGCATTACTATCAAGATTGTAGTCATCCATAACCATAGCCTAGATAGGAGAATGCACTTCCACAATACTCAGGAGGGAAACCACTATGGTGCCCTTTAGATTAGGTGAATAGTTCCCTTTCATAGAGGGGTTCTTGGGGGGTGGGGGTGCAGATTCTAAAGTTTGGGTATTCCCAACCTCCTCTAGAAGATTCAAAAAACTATTCATCATTTCCCCCCTTGGAGAGTGTTCAGTTTAGTCTCTTTGAGGAAATCTCCCCTTTTTCAGGATTCTCCTCATCCTTAGTCACTAAGACTCTACCATAAATCTCCTTAGCTTTAGGGTTATTATTGTCCAATGCATCTGGGGTTTCTACTATCACTAAATCCATGGATGGTCCTTCATCCTTTTTCTAGGTTTTGTCACTCCCACCCAAAGGGTGAGCGACATTTACCTCTAAAGCCTTGTGTCTCCGCACTTTTTGAGACTGTAGCTTCGGTTGCATTCAACCTTTTCACCACAACCACCCTAGGAGAGGAGACTTTCTCATTCAACTTCTCACTTTGATGATAGTCCACAACAAGGTGATCAAACATATTGTAATTTTGGCAATAAGATATAACCAAAATACGAATAACTATCTATATTATTTCTTGTGCATTATCTATTACTAGTCCTTACCAAATAATTTTTAACTTAGCCAAAATATTACAAAAATCATAGAGAACATAGAATGATATCTATATTCATTCTTCTACATAAATATAAGATCACATACATAATACTATGACTAAATAACCTTGCCCAATTGATAATCCACATGTGATATGCATAATCTATATTTATAAGGAATATAGAAATATATATTATCATCAATGACAAGAAAAAAAGTCACCAATACAACATCTTAGCAACTCATCCAAGTTCCCAAAAAGGCCTCAATTCTTGAAATATTATCCAACAAAAGAAACATATTCCATTCCTTTACTCTTTTATTTTACACATGGAGCTTTAGGTTGTATTGTATGCATTGGTGGTATTGATGAACAAAGTCTTCCATTTTCACATACCTTTGAGGTATGAGTGATTGGATGCTTTAAGATTAATTGTAGACACTATCTATAGTCCCTTGAATATTTTATTTGCATAGGGATAGTTTATTTCACTATTGTTCTCCTTGGTGTTTCATCTTATTTTAAATAGGATTACCTCTAACAGAAGTGATCTTTGAAATTTATGTTGTTGTTTTGATTTTAGCGAAGTCATGGTAGTATCATCTATATCTATTGAAGGTAATAGGATTTTATGGTTGTATTCTTTGAGCTAGTGGATATTCATCTTGGTTTGTTATTCCTCTTACATAGAAGGCATACTAGACAATGATAGTTATTATTGGTTGAAATGGTGCATGTTATAAAAATTGGTTCAAGGGACATTATTGAGAAAGAGAGAAACTCTTTTGGTAGATTTGTGGTTTTACAGATACTGATGATGAATTTTTATAATTAGTTGACTTTTAGAAATAAAAAATATTTTTATTTCTGGTGAATCCTATAAAATCTTACCCACGTGAGAGATTTTGTGGAATTAAAACACTTCAAACATAGGAAATTTAGTTGGATTCCATTTTATTATATTAGTGATCCTGTTTTTCTACTTCTTACTGAATTAATGATAGTTATATATTTACAAAGTACATAACATAAATATTATAGGGTATCATGAGACTTAGGTGCAATTATTTTGGAGAAGACATTCTGATTGTTGTTCTAAGGATGAATGTTTTAAGAAAATACTTACCGAGGATTTCCTTTAAGTTCTCTCCAAGTGACAAGAATAAAAATATTTTGATCCTTTCTTATGCATGGTTCTAGAAAATTTGGCCATGGGATCATATTTTGCACATGGATAGATACATAATTTAAATATAAAAAATATATAATGCATCGAGGAAATTTCTAGTTAAATGGTGTCTAAGATACATTGGTAGTGGATCTATTAAGAATTTGATTCCTTTTGCATTGTGAACTGCACAAATACGAGGGTTGTTAGAGGTCTTGAACGAGGGTGTATTTCATTTGACTATAATCATGGTGCAAAATTGTTCATAGGATGTAGAACTACACTTAAAAGCTTCAAGCTTGAAGTTTAGATTGTATTTTGACTCTATCTTGTTGTTGAAACAATCCAACAACTCTTTGATCTTGGAGTGTGGTTCCTTTTATTGAAAATATTTTCCCCCCTTTGTATTATGTGTTTATATCTTGTTTTATTTATTTAATGATTTGATATTGGCGATTCTTAATATATTCATACTGTTTGAACTATTGGATATTCAGAACATTATCCATAATAATTCTATAAAATAAATTATAGTTGACTCTATTTTAGACATAGTAAAATGCCTTGTTATTTTTCTGTAAAGAAATAACAGTTACTCCAAGCTTATACCGATTTCAAAACAATTCTTTAGAATACTCAACTTCCGAATCCTGCACGCAACAGAGACTTCACACCTAACAAATCCTTTATGATATTTAAAACCTTACATCAATAGGACTTCATACAAAATAGACTTTTAAAGTGACTTTCTCCTTTACCAAAGCACTAAAGACTCTATGACATTAGATTGAAACATCAGCCCAAAATAAAACAAAATGTATATTTATTTTTACATATATGAAACACATTTTCCTAACCGGGTTCTCGATATTATAGCCGTATTTTAAACGACGCGGAACCGACCGAATCTCTCAAATTAGATTAAGAGTCAGCGAGGGGGTCCAAATGGGGTTTTTCTTTTAAACGAAACATTATATTTTTCAATTTGGATGGATTCGAAAAACAGGGATGCTCCGAATCCTGCCGCCACCGAAACATTGATAAATATATTAACATTATGACAGCGAATTATAGCAAGGTTGCGCCGGCAAAACCTTCTGGGGAACGATAAGCTTTCTCCTTTTTTTCTGATAGTATAATCCCCAATATTTCCTTTAGGAGGAAGAAGTAGAGCAGTAATGGCTGAGATCTTTAGACTGTCTGAGTATAAGAAAACACAGTGTCCACGTATCTTTGAAGGCGATCAGACTGTGCTGAGCACGTTGTCAGGGAAGATGGGTGAATTTTCATTGTCACGGTCTGAGTTTTCCGTGTTGCCCTCTAATTTCAATGGCGAAAAACACACAAATCTCAGAGATTTGTCGTCTGAAGAAATTGTGAGACTGGCGGGCATACAGTACGTACGAGGCTCTCCCAGTTGCGGAATAGTGGACTCTTGCCTTGTGGGTCCTGCTCTCGGAACTGAGGACCAGAAAGGGCTTGAATTGGCTCATCTTCTCTTCTTCTCTGCAGAGTGTATAAGCAACACAAACTATGATCAAGGGGCGAGGCTTTTGACACAGTGTCGCACCTTGTCTTCGCAGTGGGGAAACCCTATTCAGAGGCTCTGCCATTATTTCACCGAGGCGTTGCAGGAGAAAATTGAACGCCTGGTCTGCGTGGAGAATAAGAGTGCTCCTCTAAAGCGGCCGCTGAATTTCTCCAACAATTTCAACAGTGGGTATAACAAAGCCCAATTCAATCAGGTGATGGCGTTTTATAATAGTGTTCTGCCCTATGTGAAAATTGTGCAATTAACATCTGTGCAGGCAATATTAGACACGGTGGGAAAGGCAAGCAAAATTCATGTAATCGATCTGGAGATTCGGAATGGGTGTCAATGGTCTGTGCTTATGCAGAGCCTTGCGCTGAAAAGATCTTCGTTTCCGATTAATCTCCTGAGGATCACAGCCGTTGGAATGGATGAAGATGATCTGAAAGATAGCGGAAGAAGACTTCATGACCTCGCTCGGTCATTGGAGATTCCGTTTTCGTACAGAATGGTGCAGATCAAAACTATGGAGGAGATTCATGAAGGTATGTTTAATGTTAAACCTGGTGAGGCTGTTGCAGTGTTCGTTCCTACCGTTTTGCATAGGCTGTTATATAACCGGAGTCTTCTGGAGGGCGTTGTGGATGTTATAAGGAGATTGAGGCCCAGGATTATGGTGAATATAGACGTGGAGGCTGATAGCAATGATCCTTCTTTTGACAAGCGTTTTGTTGATGTGCTCTTCCATAGCAGCGCTTGTTTTGACGCCTTGGATGCGATTATGCCGGATAGACATGATCCTCGAAGGATCAATTATGAGGAAATATTCTGTGGGAGACAGATAAGGAATATGATCGCCTGTGAGGGGGCGGAAAGGAGGGTTAGGCATGTTAAAATTGATGTTTGGAGATGTTTCTTCACGCACAAGGGATTCAGGGAGATGACTTTCAGTTATCAAGCTTGGTATCAGGCCAGATTATTGCTGAAAGAATTTCCTAATGCAGAGTGCTATAGCCTTGAGGCCAACGGAGATGCCTTAATAACTGGGTGGAAAACAACTCCTATTGTTGCAGTATCTTTATGGACTTGTAACTAAATCTGGCAGATATATAATCGTGCTGTAGTGGTTTGTTATAAATATTTCGCGTCCGCTGAGGTTCGGTGGAGTTTATAAACCGCAAGAGTAATAAAATTAGTAAGATAGTTTATTTATACTAATTGGTTATATTTTGCGAGCATTAAAATTTACCAAGCTTGTCTGGAGATAATATTACGAGATTCAAGAGTGTTTGTCATGGGATGTGCCATGGGATTTACATCACACTATATTTTAATAGTTAATGTATGCCAGATTGTCAACTTTTCTATTAACACAATCATCTTAATGACGTAGTTGTAGTTTTTTATTATTTTAATATGATTTCAATAAAATAAGACTGTAATTTATTGATTCTGTCATAATTAAAACTTAGATAAGTTTGTTCCTGTTGAGTATTCTATTAGATCGATAGTGGCAAGATGGTAAAGTTTTTGTAGTCATCCACTACAAAGCTACAAACTCTTTAGTCATCCACTACACATTCCAACTTATTGGATTTCTGTAATTATGCTTCATGCCCCAACGAAGGGTGATTTCGTTTACTATACATCTACCTTAAATTAAATAATGCAATAAAAATTTCCTCATGCCACGAACATTCAACACTTAAGAATCTAGTAGCCTTGTATCCAGAATCATGTATTATGTTGTCATATATGATGGAAAGAGTTCGTAATATCTTATATCCTTCAAACAAATAAATAAATTTGGGGTTCACTTCAGTCAAGAAACGTCCTTCGGACAATTGAAACTAATGTAAAATAAACTAAAAGGATTTAAAATATCTGAATATAATTTGTTCTGTAATGTAAGAAATAATTTCAGTAATAACTTGTTTTTGTGAAATGGTGTCGTGCAGTTTAAGCGCTGGGGACTAATACATGGAGGGGCGGTTAGAGACAACTATTAAGACAATTGATGGGCTAAATGATATATTTTCAAATGGAAAAAAAAATTGTCTGTTGTCTCAAATGTTGTCGTTAATCAGTTGTCTTTAATTATGTCTTTAGAAAGACAAAACCAAATGATTGTTTTTATGATCTCAAAATAATATCACTTTTACCTTTTACGAGATAATAGTTCTATTGTCTATAAAGAGACAATATGTTTTAAAATCTCAACTAATGTCTCCTAAGAGATAATATGATGTTTAAATTTTTTTTTAAAAATTAATTTTTTTTAAAATATAATTTTGACACTTAACATTTCCAAACATCAATAATTGAATATTCACATTCTTGTAAAGTACTCAACAAAATAGTATAACAGTAACTTTACTTTAAAAATTATATTTATTGTATTTATTCTTAATGTTATTTTACAAAATAATGTAGTAGTTTCGCACCAAAAAAAATGTATAATGACCATAGCTATTGTATTTATTATCAATGTTGTGTTACAAAATAGTGAGAGTTTCTCCACAACCAAAGAAACAAATTGTGGAGATGATATCAAATATTAATTTTTAATGAATAAATTTCTCAAACACTTGACACCATATTCCCAAACAGTGTAGCTTTATAATTAAGTACTTAAAATGAGGAAAAGAGTGTAAGAATATAACATAACAAATTAAATGATGCTACTTGTATATGCATAAACATAGATTAATTAACATCTTATAAAGAACGCAAATAACTTCAAACTAGTAAAATGTCTTTAGGAATTGAGATTAATGATATCCATTCTTACTGATATCACATTATCTTTAGTGATTAGAATTTCTTAGATATTGATAAATGTTTAAAAAATAATATTATATATACTAAAATCTAAGGCCTATTTGATAAATTGAAAAGCTACAAAATAATAGAACATAATTTAATGGTTTTGGGCTGGGATTGACTACTTTGTGAACTTCTAATGAAAAGATTTATGATCATATCAAGAATATTATTTATTTAAATAATGTTATTGCTATAGAATCTACAAGTATTAGTATGGGAGTGCTTATGGTTGATACTTCAAATGAAAAGGAAAGTAAAATGTTTGTGAATCCACATGATAACATGAGAAGATAATTAAAGGCGTGGCCCTTGGAATTGCACTAAGTAGTGTCTATGGAAGGGAAGAAGAATATGGTACCCTTATAGAGGGAATAACCACGGATAAACATCCAATTATGCTATAATGTCTTTGAACGCTTTTGTGCTCCTCCTTATTTGACTAATCAATTTTGTCCATATTGGGTACCCCTTCAATCCATATGAATCTATGTGGATGTGAGGACCCCTTATGCTATAGTTCGTATATACACAAAAATCCTTGACATTCATTCCCTTTTCTAAAATCTCTTTTCTAAACATTGAGTTTCTTAAGTGCATATAGTTTGTCACTATGTGAGGATAATCAATAACATTTTTTCTTTTCCAATTATGAGCTTGTTGTGGATTGGTTGTCATTGTTCCTACCATAAGTACATTTAAATTAGGCTAGTACATATTTTTTGCACTCAATGTGAAAAATATTGTAGGAGAACTAATTTGATGAAGAAAATCCCTCAATACTAAACAAGATTTTTCCCAATATGACCATGTTCCCCTTAGTGTTATCCCAAATCACATCAATTTATCTGCCAAAGTAGACCAAGGTGTGTTTTCTATATGTTTTTGTGACTCATTGATTGTAATTGGCATATGTTTAAACATGTGTTTCACAAACATTGAGGATGAATTATGTGCACAATGTCTCATGATCATGTTAATCACAAAATATCTAAATTTAGGATGCTTACCAAAATGACGATCCCTATATTGCAATAGTGCTTTACAAATTCAAGATGATGCACCTATCTCATTCATGGTTCTAACCAATCACAAATTCCATTAGGAAATAGTGTTGAGAATGCCATATCCTATAATTTTGTTGTGACATACTCATTTATTGGGGATAGACCAATACTTGGCCAATCTATCAATGATGTTGGGTTTGCATTAGGATTATTAACCCATACACGAATAAGTTTCATTTCCTTTTGTGGATTATGTAGTCTTGAAGCCATTTATATTGTCTATTCTATTACATTACCTATATCTGTCTTCACATTTGCACCCTGCAAAAACAACTTCATTTGCATGTGTATCGAATTCCATATTGACTGTCTTCAATTTGCAAAAACTATTTTCATCTTTATTTCTAGGAAGATCATTGAGAATATTTTAATTAATTTGAACATCAAAGTAAATTTTTAACATGAACAAATTTCCACAATCAGTCATAGTAGAGAGATGCACATTCAGGATTTGATTGTGGGACATATTTTTGCATCAACATTTCAAATCACACTCCATGATCCATCATCAGGATGTGAAAAGCTAGAGGAGAAAAATCCTAATGATGGATCATGGAGTGTGATTTGAAATGTCGATACAAAATATGACACACAAATGAATCCAGAATATGCATCTCTCTAGAGTAAAATTTGTCATTCTCTAGTTTGTATTTGAGTGCTTTGTAGACACAATCCTATATTCATAGTAAAGTTATAGTGTGTCCCATGTTTATCTCTCACTTGAACAATAATAATTAACAAATTATCTATTGTTTGTGGCAATATATTGGACACACGTTCTATATTTTGTGGCAAAATTATTGAGTGTGCTTTATATTTGTATTGACCACTAGAAGTATGTGTTACTTGAAGCATGAGACTCACACGACCAATTAGCATTTCGTCAACTTGAGTCAACTTTGCAAGTTCCTCAGATTACTTCCCTAGATCTGTATTATGTAAAGGAGAGAATTTATTATTTCCTTTTTCTTGTCAGCATCTGGTCCATAGTGGACCTTCTGAAGTGTGCGATGCTTTCATTTTCTTGACATTTTAAGACTATTCAAATACTGTCAAAACTGCATTTGGAATTGATAAAATTGATCTTGAAGAACTACACTTGAGTTTTGTGTATTTTCTAAGTTCCCTTGTGTAGATAATTTGGCAACTAAATCTAATTTCCCCGTATGAAACGATAGTAGATTGTCAAATGAATACTCATATTGAGAAGTGAAACTTGGATACTGCTAAAACGAGGCAATTATAATAGAAGCATGAACCCTAAAAGGGAAATTTGACAAAGTTATGTATTCTGTAAACATAGTAACGATATAATAAAAAATGACAACTATAACAGTAATCTATACAGTTCAACTTTATGTATTATATTTCCTTTTATTTATGGTGTAAATGGCAACGATAGGTACAATCATTCGGATAAACAAGAATGAAGGCGTCATTGACAGCTTTCTAACCCCTATTAGGTTCTCTTACAAGCCCATGCCGAGAGTGAGTGCAACGGCCTTCCATTCCAGCCTAGAGTCATAGCACATCCATCCTGGTCAATAGTAAAACGCTCTCCATTAACATACTGCTGGAGCAATAGTCTTGCCTGATACCAAGCCCGACAGTTGAACTTCTTTTCTCTAAATCAAGCCCACGTTGAAAAAGACCTCCACATATCCATTTTAACGTGTCTCACTGTTCTGTCCTCCCCCTCACAGGCTATAATGTTTCTCAATTGACTCCCACAACACAGTCTTTCGTACTTGGCCCTTCTTACATAATTTCTGTTGGGTAGCACGGCCTCCAAACAATCAAAGTAAGCGGTGTAATACAAGAGCGCTTCAGTGAACCGGTCACAAAAAACGGGGGAATTGTGCTGCCCTTCTATCTCCGAAATCACCATAATCTGCGGATTTAGTTTCCTGATTACAGCAACAGTATTTCCGTGAAGAATAGTGTCATATAGCAAAGTTCTGAAAACAGTTCGAACATTCACGGCCACGAACTCGCATGCTTTCACATTGAACAAACCTTCATTAATGTCCTCCAGCTTTGAGATATTTATTGGGCAGTACGAAAAGGGAATGGCCAGAGATTTGGCAAACTGCGTAAGCCTTCTTCCGCTGTCTTTTAGGTCATCACGATTCACACCAACAGCCGTGATCTTGAGATGCTTAACTGCAGAAGAAGAAGATCTTACAGAGAGGGACAGAATCAATGCTGTCCATTGACACCCTGTTCGAATTCCCTAATCAATCAGATGAATTATTTGACCATGCCTCACCGCATCAATGATTGCTTGGACGGCTGTGAATTGTAGCACTTTGAAAAAGGGAAGTACAGTAGTGCAGACACCAAGTATAGAAAAAAACTCAGCTCTAGCATTATCATTACTGCATTTCTCAGTGAAATCATTCTTGTAGTTGTTGGTGAAATCGGGGGTTATTTCTTTCATCTCATCTGGCTTACTGCATGTGCGGCGTTCTATTCTCTCTTGGAGGGCTTCGGAAAAGTAATAACAGAGCCTCTCTACAGGGTTTCCCAGCTGTGAAGTGAAATTCTTGCACTGTTTCAGCAGCCTGGAGGCTTCTTCATATCTCTGTTCGCTCACCATCTCTGCCGAGGAGAGAAGAAGATGAGCCAATTCAATTCCACTCTGCTCTTCCCTGGGCAGGGCAGGAACGGCGAAAGAGTTTTGCAGATTAAAACCCTCCTCAGAATTCACATGCATGTACTGAACGCCTGCCGCTTTGATGATTTCCTCAGATGACAAGCCCTTGGCATGTCTGTCCTCTAAGGGCGCAGAGAATTTATGTTTCTTAAACTGACCAGTCAAATCTTGATCACTTGCCTCCTAATCCTGACAGTACATCGAGCAGAGGAAGCACATGCTTCTCCTCATTAGGGGTTTCAAGTAGATAGTCCGATACAGATAAAATTGGGCACCGGCTATGGTGGAACTCATTTGCGGCAACGGCTACCCGGCACCGGCTACGGTGCAACATATTTGCACCGTAAAAAACTGTGCCTTTACTGCCCTGCCCGGATACGTCGTCCTCGCTGACACTAGCGGATGTCTTACACGTTTAATCACAATTATTTTCATTTGATTTTCTGTTAAGTGCAGAGAGGAAGGACAGAACGATCAAATCAGTGTTTAGAAGAACATAACAAAAGAAATTGCAAAATTGTGCAAAGCGTTGGCAGCGGAGTTAGTCCAATGTTATTTGAAAATCTTCATTTAATTTCACTGTTTAGTTGTAGGATTTGTTGAACATTAATTTAATGTTTTTAACATAAGTATATTTGTTCCTTATAAAATATATGAAGTGAGAACTCAATTTTCACTTCATATATTTTATAAGGAACAAATATACTTATGTTAAAAACATTAAATTAATGTTCAACAAATCCTACAACTAAACAGTGAAATTAAATGAAGATTTTCAAATAACATTGGACTAACTCCGCTGCCAACGCTTTGCACAATTTTGCTATTTCTTTTGTTATGTTCTTCTAAACACTGATTTGATCATTCTGTCCTTCCTCTCTGCACTTAACAGAAAATCAAATGAAAATAATTGTGATTAAACGTGCAAGACATCCGCTAGTGTCAGCGAGGACGACGTATCCGGGCAGGGCAGTAAAGGCACAGTTTTTTACGGTGCAAATATGTTGCACCGTAGCCGGTGCCCGGCTACCCAGCTAGATATTTCAATTGGCTGGGTATGCCGTCCGTCTGCCGCTTATGCCTCCGTATGATGCCTGACAATACTCCGTGCGGGCCCTGACAGTACGTTAGGTTTTGGGGGATTATATTTTTTTAATTGGAATTTGGATTAGGTAAAATGATGATTTCGAGAATGTTTATTTGGTGTTGAACTTTTATAATATCGTTAAAGATGCTTGTATTTTTATGAAGGTGCGCCAAATGCTGGGAGGTGAAGTTAAGGTTAGAGTATATAGATATTTCTTTTTAATTTTGATTTTGGTATAATTATAATTAAATGGAGTTTTCAAGTATTATTTTGTTTTAAGTTTGTAATATATTGTAATTAAGGCATTAATGTTTCTGTGGACACTATATATATATAATCATACTTGGAAGATACAAATTATAGTGTGGATAATGTTTATGGTGAGTTCTTTATTATTTTTATGTGGGCTACGAATTTGGATCATATCTAAGTGGATGTGTTTATTATAGGAGAAAAGGGGTAGAAGTGCAAAATATTAAATATTATTTTTATCTATTTTATAATTAAATTAGACATTAGTGCAAAATATTGAAAATTTTAAAGCAACTTTTATTTTATTTGATACAAAAGATTAGAAATGTTATAATTTGAAAAAATCAACATGAGTTAGTTATGTATTCTATAGGGATATTATTATGTCAAATTTATCACCAAATTTTTCTTTAATATAAAAATTGTCTATTATACAACTTATTGTGTCAAAATACACATCAACCAAAAAAATCAATCATATTATGTCAAAGTTGTTTGAATATCTTAACATTTAAATAATAATATATTTAATTTATAATCATACAAATCAATGTCAGAGTAATCAAAATTGAACACGGTTAATAAATGAAAGTTTGAAAAATATAATTTAGTTAACTCATATTTGTAACTATTTTTTGGTAAATATATGAACTACTATTTGTAATTACCTCTTTCTTTCTTAAAAAAATCAATTATTAAAACTTCATTCTTTTCAATAATTGATTTTTTTAAAACAATATTTGAACATTGTTTTTGTTTTTAGAGTTTTAATTTTATAATAATAAGTACAAATATGTAAGTTGATAATTTTAAAAATATATTATATACATTGATTTTAATAAATAGTTGACTTGGTGGTTAGCACCTCCTCTAGTGTTTGGGGCATGGATTAATAGCCTTTCGTGGATTTGGGTAAGTCTGGTGTTTGTGACATTCATTGATAGATGGAGTTTTTGGTGCAACAAAAAACGTATCAACTATTGGTATCAGAGCCTTGGGTCACAGGTTTGAATCTCAGGAGGTCTACTTCATTTTGTCGATGTGGAACACCTAGCCGGTGCTGAGGGGGAGGTTGTTGGCCTGATGGTCGGCACCTCCTCTAGGGTTTGAGACATGGCTTAACTGCCTCTCATGGATCTGGGTAAGTCTGGGGGTTGTGATGTTCATTTATAACTCAAGCTTTTGCTGCAATGGCAAACATATCAACATGAACATATGAATTCTTTTATATTAATGAAAAAACATTAAACTGTAAAGGTGTATAAAATAAATATACTCATAATACACACTATAAATATTTTGTATGAATTATCCTCATCATTATAGTATATAAGTCATATTGATACTTTAATGTTTTTGAACAATATAAAATAATTATTGGTAGCCAACCTTATTAGTTAAAAAATCTCCATGGCAATGTCAAAAGGAAAGCTACAAAATATTAATACTACTTTTCAGTTCACAAAAGGTGATCTTCTTGATTTTATTCCCATTTCCTCAAGTTTCTCTAGTCTCTTAATTGTTGGTACATCAGAAACTTGTGAAGATTTGGTGTTTGAGCTCTACAAGGACATGTCCACAGAGAGTAACACTACTCATATTGAGCCACCACGGATTGAGGATCCATTCAGAAGGAAAAACTTTCTTAGAAATATCTACATGAAGGGGGTTTGATTCTTTCTAGGGAATGAATTGAGGATCACAAAAAAAGGCTCTCCATTCAATTCATTGACTCCTAAGAGGATTGATGTGGTACTAGTAATGGTGTCTCATTTGAAGTCAGTGAGAATGTCATTAAAAATGGTAGTGGGATATCTCTGGAAGGGATGAATTGAAGGAATCTAGCTAGGGTTGTGGATGAAGCATGTTTGAGAAAGTTCTTTCAAATGGGTGAGGAAATTGAATTCTTCTATGGTCATTTTTCTTGTGAAAAACTTCTAGAGCATTGGGATGTGGTCTGTTACACTCTCATTAGGTACATTAATCTTGAACATAGTTTTAAGGTCATGTACTATTATCATTTTCCCACCCTCAATCGCTTTAGGAATATGGAAATTATATCTTTTTCTTATGTGTTTCTATATTCTATTGAATATTGTGTATGGAATGTGCATACGAAAAGAGAGGAGGGTAAGAGCTATACCATTTATCACCAAGCTCTTATGTTTCATCCCTATAAATTTTATAAGGCCTTTAACCCTAAGGTGCAAAATCTCACCCCTCACATCTTAAAAACTCTAATACTCCCCAAGCTTATTCATATTCATGCCATACCCTAGATGATAAAGTTCCCTACTCCACCCCTAAGTACAATAAATTTAAAAAGATTGAGGTCATGGATGTGAATAGTGATGGAGCTACGCGTAAGAATAAAATGTTTGGGACTAGTAAGAGTCTAAAAGAAAGGAATCCCTCTACCTTTCTTGGTCAAGATAGAACAATTAGCTCAAAATTTACTGAGAATACTAAGAAGAAAGTTTTTCCTAAACCTAAAAGGAAGTTCACAAGGAGAAATTATGGCAAGTTGGAGGATGAAGATACAACTAGTGAAGACATGGGTTAGGATACCCCTGTTTGTGTTCAGTACAACCCTACACCTTCATGTGTTTTAGATACTTTAAAATTTAAAGCCAATACCCTTGAGTCTAAGATGGAGGGTGATGTTGGTGATCAAGGGATTGTCATATCCTATGTTAGAAAGCTGAATATTGATACTCAAAATTTGGTGATTGCAAAAATTAGGAAGACTCAACTTAAGGAACCTTTGGGAGGATATAATTAGAAGGGGGATAGTTCCATTCCTCCATAAACCTTTAATGGTCATTCACTAATGAAGGATTTTTTAAATCTAGGATGGACTAAACCACCACTTCCCTAATCAAGAAGAAGGACAATTTGGGGGACAATTTTTATAGAGTGCTGAATTTCTTTATTTATGTCATGCATCGAGGGGTCACTTCCCTTCATCATATTCAAGCTAGGAAGGAGGGTACCAATGATTCCAAAGAAAAGGAGACTGCTATTTCTCTCTATGGCTTACTAGTAGATGATTGGTTGTAGCTCTTGCTAGAGATTTCAGATAAAGATACGAGGGAGAGTTAGTACCTAGCTCCATTCTTTTTGTTTTTTGTATTTTTATGAATTTACTATATAGCCCACGGGGTTCTTCATGTTAATAGTTGGACTTGGGTCATGCCAAGATGGATTAAATAGGATGGGTTTATATGTATTTGTGGTATTTTGATTATTGTAGATTGTAGTGGCTTTAGATACATAAATAATTTAATTTTGGATTTTTTTTAAAATTAAGGAAGGGGGTAGGTTAATCTAATGGTAATGAATTATAGTTGATGTTCACCTAAGATATTTTGTCTTTGGGTTAGCTCCCATTTTGACTATGTTTAATAACAAAAAATTTAATACTACCTTATATTCATAAACCTTGAAAACAAACATTACTCACCATAAATACAATATAATAATTTTTAATATTTGATTGTTCTTGATATTTGATGCATATATATACCAATGAATACTCCAATATAATGTTAATGGGTGGGATATTGATTATTCATTCCTGCAATGCACATAAATATAAAAACCCAAAATTGATAGAATAATATAAAAATATAATAGAAGAGCAATGTAACTAGCTATATTTTTTTAATTTCTGTCATTATCTCTTGCTTTTGGATTATAAGTATTTAAGACAAAGAAAAATAAATAAATTAAAATTAAGAACTATTTAGGTTATTCTTGTAGCAAAAAATTGACCTCTAAATCTTCGATCCATATATTAGACCTATAGAAGACAAAAGAATCTCTCAAATGAAATCATGAATCAAGTGAGGGACATTGGCCCACTATGAATAATCCCCCTTCCAATGTTACTAATTGTGGCATGCAAGAATTTTAACATATGGCCAAGCTCTATTTACACTTGTTATGTTTTGGGGTTTGCTATTGTACCAAAATATTCACCTATAAATGATTGATACAACCAATGGACTTTTAGAAGAAACAAGAGGCTGTTTGACCATGCCATGAATCAGTTAGAGACACTAGCCCACTACCAAAAAAACTAAATTGTAAATTTAACTAAAAGGATGATATCTAATAAATAGATAGGATCCTCAAACTTATAATATATGTCCCACTACATAAGGAAAACCACCATACAACTATTATAATATATCTGCATAAAGATAAATAAATCTCAAAAGAATCTACATGGAGGCATTGTCATCATGAGCTGAAATCTCGATAAAGCATTTCATTTTGAATAGTTTCTATACGGGATTAAATTCATCATGTTAAGGCCACCGTGTAAGCTCAATTTATTGATTTTGGAGTATTGACATGTTTGTTTATAATAGAATTAAGATAAATGAAGAATGATAATTTATCTTTCTTTATCTTTGGTTGTAGTGTATTTTCTATTGTTGAAATGATTTCAGGGTCAATAATTTTAGTTTTATTATTGTACAAACATTAGTTTCCTTAGATTTTAGTAAATACTATATGCTCATGTCCTATGAATATTGTTTCTAGCTTCATGTTGTGATATTTTTTTTTATGAATATATAATAAATAAACCTTGATAAATGACCATAACATATGATAAGATATGATATAAATATATAGGATACTAAAACATAATATATGTCCCACTACATAAGGAAAACCAACATACAATCATAATAATGCATCTACATAAAGATAACAATATCTCAAAAGAATCTACGTGGAAGCATTGTCATCATGAGTTAAAATTTTGAAAAGCATTTGATTTAGATTAGTATCCATATAGGATTAAATTCATCACATTAAGGACACCATGTAAGCTCAATTTATTAATTTTAGAGTATCAATATATTTGTTAATAATAGAATTAAGCTAATTGAAGAATGATCATATATGTTTCTTTATCTTTGGTTGTAGTATATATTTTCAATTGTTGAAACCATTTCAGTAATTTTAGTTCTATCATTGTACAAGCATTAATTTTCTTAGATTGTAGTAAATACCATATTCTAATGGCATATGAATATTGTCTCCAACTCCACATTTTAATATTCTTTTTATAAATATATAATGTAGAAAACTTGATAAATAGCCATGATAAGATAAATAAAATCAAAGAAAATATATGTCTAGCTCTCTTAAAAGTGAAAAGGTAGATAGTAGAATTTTACAATTTTACATAGTTTTTTAACTTTCCATAGAAAAAAGCATATTATATTTATGCTATAGAGGACAATAAGAAGGTAATTTGGGGACACCTACGTAGACTCTAGGGTATGTGTAGGATAATGGTCAACTAAACTATGGCCTTAAGTAGTAGTAAAAGATCAACAAACTAGGGTTATGTCAACTTGACCATTGTTTTTAAGGTAGTTATGACTTCATTATATTAAAAATTTGAGAGAAAAGAATCTATAGGAAATGGAATGTATTTTGTAACTTATTAGGCCTTATTTGAAGAAACATTAGATTGGTCAATGATTTTATATTTTAATGAAGCAATACAAAAGTTTTAGGAAAAAAATAAAAAGTAGGTGTATAAGTGGCCACCTTAATCAAAATTAAATGATAATATTTTTTAATATAATTCTAGAGATATAAAGTAGACACATGCCTAGATGTATCACATATTTTTGGGTATTTTTATTCCAAATAAACAATTAATCATGAATTGTATACTATAATATTTACAAAATTAAAAAAATCTCATATTTGACCACTTTAACTAATTCACAAAATTAATTTTTTATTATATTTTCTTTATAGTAGAAAAATCATAAAATGGGACCCATCTTTCATATTTCAAAAATATTATATCATTTGAAAGTTATAGTTTTTTATCAACTAGTATGTTAATCAACACTCTACAAGCATCTTCATTAGTAATTAGGTAATAATTACTTATCAAACTCATAATTTTTCATCATTTATATTGATAGAATCTTGAGAGTATTCTGATGAAACATATTTCATTTCTTTGAATTTGAATAGAAAAAGAGTCCACAAATGGTCAGTTGAAGTCTAGATGTCAAATAAACATGGGTCAAATACATTTTGTGAGTTGACCAAATTGGCTTGGTAAATATCAAGCCTAATTGGGTACCCAAAATCAATTCAAGTACCTAAAAATAAATTTGGTACATGATCACGGATCAGTTACTTGATTAGTAACAGAAAATGCAAAAAATTCAAATTTGGGACCATGTTGTATATTTGAAACAATTTTTTTTTACAAACATATATAAATATGTTTGAGTACTCCTACATAAGATATCATAATATGTGAATATTTTTATTTTATATTTTATTAGATAATATAATATATGGTATTAAATATTACTAAATACTATATTAGGATCATAGTATTGTGTATTACTAAATGGTATTTTATATTATCTATAATGTAATATGTTATATCATATTATAAATTTTATATTATTATGTATTATTAAATGTTTCTACTATAATATATGTTTTGAGATAGAATTAGATACATTACCTAATATGTGGTGGGTTTTCTAGGGAACACCTTCTTAATTCCTAGGATGTCATCTGAGATACATTACCCTAAAGGATTGGTTTAAGGTACTTTATTTTTACCGTTTCCCCATCCTCAACCATTTTAGAAATCTAGATCAAATCTCTTTTCTATTCTTTTTTGTTTAATTCTATGGAAGATAGTATTTTCAAGTCAAGGAGAAAGAAGGAGGGAAAACCCTTTTACCTCATACACTGGGGTTTCATGAATAAGTTGTATACCCATCAACTTTCCCAAAACCCACCACTTCTGGTTAACCCTCTAGCTACTACTACCCCACAATTTTCTCATAACCCTAGCCCTGTCCCTATCAAAAAATAATCAAGAAAAAGCACAAACCTATGTCACCTTTTATAAAGAAATGAGATATCAGAATGTGATAGTTCAACATTAATGACAAAAAAAATGGTATTTGCATTTAAAATATGATGCTGTAAACTGATGAAATTTGTAGAATTCGATGAATTTTATGCCTATAATTTTTATAATTTTTTGAGTAAGAATTTATTCATTTTATTTTATTTTGAAGTCCCTTTTTTAACTATACAAAATACAGGGTGTAGTTCTCATCAAACAATTATATGCGAATCATCTCTTTCTGTCCTAATTTGAAATATCTTATAGATGACATGTATAACTAGTGAGAAAAAGGAAATTATTATTTTTGATGTATATTTTCTTTGTTATAAGTACTCAAGGTTGACCTTATCAAAATCCAATGGTTTTTTCCTCCCGTCAAAACTTTCCTATCAAATCTATACCTTCTTGAAAAAAAATTACATATTAGTGAAGAAGATTCTCTCCTCTAGAGATAAATATTATTTTTTTATTTTTTTGATATGACTTACTATTTTTTTTTCCTTTTTTGAGGGAGCATCTTCTAAAATGTTGAAATATTGACTTATAATATTTTGAGATTATAGCATATTATAACTAATCAAAACACTAAAAAATTTATATAATGATGATATTGAATCTGAGATCTATTAAAGGGCATTTTTAATTTTAGAAAAACATTGAGTTTTGATAGAGAAATAAGATTTGACCAAAACAGGTTTTGGTATCATAAATAGTGACACAGATGTGTGCTTTTACCCACTTAAGGTCAAAATTAGACTCATAGATTTCAACATGGATACTAGGAAGAGAAAATAAAGTGCTCATAGATCTAGCAAATGGCTCCAATTAGAGAAGCTTAAGTACCCTTCCAAATAGGTCTTCAACTTAGAGTCTACTAAAAATTAAATTAAACCCTCTAAGAGGAAGAAACCCCACAAGCACTTGGACAAGAAGCCTAGCTCCAATCCTCCCAACCCCTCCCTTATTTTTGATACCCTAGAGCCTAACCCTTCTCTGACTAGAAGTCATGGTGAGGACATTAATTCCCTCGTTAGGGACACTCCTAAAGCAGGCGAAAAAGAGGAAAGCATATACATGACTAGAGTCATAGAAAGGCTCAGCTTGACATGCTTGAACAACCAATGAAGGATTTGGAAAATAATCATTTTGGTATCTACCAAAGATTTAAAACCTTGACCAAGTTCTCCACTAAAGTGATGCATTTCATGGCTATAATCCCTTACTTTCTACATGTGAACAAGGATTTGAAGGACCTAGGAAAGGAGAGTGAGACTTCCTACTCCATATATGACATCTTGATGGATGAATGGATGAAGACCCTCGTAGAAAAACTTGTTAAGGAGGAGGGGGTATCTCTAGACATGGATGGTCCTAAGGTAAAGGATTTGAGAAACTAGATAAGAAGGAGGGCGATTAGCCAAGTTGGCTATTTTTATTTTTGTTATAATGATATCATTTAATCTGAACTTGATTCCCTATGGATATTTTTGTTATTTATATAAGTTTAATTGCTAGATTGATAGTAGTAGTATGTTATTTTAATGTTGGAATACTTTTCCTATTTATCTTCTTGATCACAGTAGGACTAATGTTGTTAGGGTAGTTATGGATTATGTTACTTTTTTAAAGTATTAAACTAGTATTGGTTAGATGATAGGGAGTAAACTCCAACTGATCTTTCAGCATTTTTGCACTCTGGGGTCAGCCCCCCATCTCTCTTGCCTACTATCTATATACTTCAAAAATATAGTATTAGAAATAATTATGTAGTACTATATATTTTATTAAATAAACATAATTTTATTTAATATTATATTGTATTTGATAAAACTAAGTTATCGTTTGTTATTGTGTGCCATGTTGCCAAATTCTAGCATGAGTGGTCAAAGCGGGTCATAGGATATCATACCACTTCTTATGATTCATTAGAACACAACATTTATCACCTTAGGGGTCCTAGTACACCTACAAGCACATATTGTCACATGAAAGATCAAAAGAGGTAATAGGGTAACCTACAACCCCTTTTGACCCATTAGAACACAACATATATGTCCCTTGGGGTACAAGGACCCACAAGAACACATGTTCTCATGTAATTGGTTGAAAAGGGTGATAGGGTATCCTATGATCCTTTATGACCCATTCAAACACATCATTCATGTCTTTAGAGCTCCCAAGAAGCCTAGGGACACATGTTCTCATGTAAATGGTTGAAAGGGATCATAGGGTATCCTATGACCCCTTATGACCCATTGGAACATAACATGTATGTTACTAGGGCTCATAGGACCCCTAGGAATAAATATTATCATGTAAATCATCAAAAGGAGTCACAGAGTAAACTATGAAACCCATTTTGACCCATTGTAACACAATATGTATGTCCCTACAAACAAACGTTACCATCCCTTATGACCCATTAGAACAAAACTTGCATGTTTGTAGGGGTCCTAGGATGCCTAGGAACACATGTTGTAATGTGAATGGTCGAAGGGTCTCATAAAGTATGATATGACCCATTTTGACCCATTTGAACACAACATGTATGTCTTGGGGGTCTTAGGACCCCTATGAACACATGTTGTCAAATGATTTGTCAAAATGAGTCATAGGGTTTCCCATGACCCCTTATAACCAATTAGAACATAACATGCATGTCCTTAGGTGTCTTAGGACCTCTTGGAGCACATATTGTCATGTGATTGTATGAAAGGTAACATAGGTTATCATATGACCCCTTATGAACCTTTGGAACATATATTCTCATGGGACCCCTTACGACAAATTGGAATACCACATTTATGTTCCTGGGGATCCTAGGAACCCTAGCAACACATGTTGTCATGTGGATTGTCGAAAGGGGTCAATGGATAACCTACAGCCCATTTTGACCCATTAGAACATAACATGTATGTCCCTAGGGATTTTAGGATCCCTAGGAACACATGGTGTTATGTGGTTGTTTATAAGGGGATATTAGGTATCCTACAACCCCTTATGATCTTTTCTAACACAAATTTCATGTTCCTAGAGGTCCTATGAACTTGAGGAACATATGTTGTCATGTGAATGGTGAAAAAGGGTCATAGGGTATGCTACAACCCCTTTAAACCCATTAGAACACAACATGTATGTCCCTAGGGGTCATAGGATTCTTATGAACACATTTTCCCATGTGATAGGTTGAAATGGATCATACAATATCATATCAGCCCTTGTGGCCCTTTGGAACATAATATATATGACCCTAGGGGTCATATGACCTTGAGGAACACATGTTGTCATGTGAATGGTCAAAAGGGGTCTTAGGGTAAACAAAGTGTATATCCTAGGAATCCTTGGACACATAGGAACACATGTTATCATGTGAATGGTCAAAACAATCACAAGATATCCTACACCCAATTTCAACACATTTGAACACAATAGATATGTCCCTATGGGTCCTTTGACCCCTAGAAGCATATGTTGTCATGTGAATGGTTGAAAGCATTCATAGGTTAACCTATGAACCCTTACAACACGTTCAAACACAACATGCATGTCAAAATTTTTTTACCATGTGATTGGTTCAAATGGGCCATACACATACCTATGACCCCTTACTATCCATTGGAACACAACATCCATGTTGTCTGACTCCAAGGAACACATGTTGTCATGTGAATGGTTGAAATTAGATATAGGGTGACCCAAAACCCATGAGAACACAACATGTATGTCCCTAGGTGTTCTAGGACCCTTAGGAATACATATTGTCATGTGAATGGTCAAAAGTGGTCATAGCCCCTTATGAACTTCTAGAATAAACCAAAACACATGTTGTTATGTGATTGGTCAAAAGGGGTCTGAGGATAACCTATGACAACTTATGACCCATTCAACCACAACACGCATGTCCCTAGTGGTCCAAGGACCTATAGGAGCATATTTTATCATGTCAATGGTTTTAAAGGGTCACAAAGTAGCCTATGTTGCCCCATAAGAACACAAAATGCATGTCCTTAAGGGTCTTCAGATACCTAGGAAGACATGCCATCATAGGTATGGTGGAAAGAAGTCATAGGTTAACCTACAACACCTTATGAACCATTCAAACACAACATGCATGTCTCGAACACATGTTGTCATGTGAAGGGCTGAAAGGGTTCCTAGGGAAACCTAGGACCCCTTATGACCCATTTGAACACAAAATGCATGTCCCTAGGGAACACATGTTGTCATATGAATAGTTAAAAGGGGTCATAACATTACCTAAAACCACTTATGACCTATTAAAACACAACATGTTGGTCCCTAGGAGTACATGTTGTCATTTTAATTGTCAAAATGGGTCATAGTGTAATAAATGACCCCTTATGATCCATTCAAACACAACGTGCATGTTCCTCTGGATCCTAGGAGCCCTACGAATACATGTTGCCATGTCAATGTGCAAAAAGGTTCATAGGGTAACCTACAACCCCTTATGACACAATTGAAGACAAAATACATGTACCTAGGGGTCTTAGGACCCATAGGAACATATGTTGTCATATAAATGGTCAAAAGGTGTCACAAGGTAACCTATGACCCCTTATGAACCAATATAAACAAACATGCATTTTTCTATGAAAGGGGTTATAGTTTAACATGTGAGCCCTTTGAACCCATTTTAACACAACATGTATGTCCTCAGAGGTCCTAGGACCCTTAGGAACACGTTGTCATGTTAATGGTCAAAAGTGGTCATAGGAAAATCATAGACCCCTTTAAACACATTAAGACATAATAATGTCCCTAGGATTCTTAAGACCTCTAGGAACTGATGCAAGGCTAAGCAAGGCTAAGGTCTCTTAATGAGAAAAGCATCAAACTACCCTTACCAAGGGTTGCATACAAAGGCCATTTGCAACAATTCAATAGGTGTACTTTTTTAACTTTTCATATAAAACAATAACATGTTGAACTATGAGGCATTCCTTGTACTGATCTAATACATGATAAGAATTAAAAGTTAGATTCCAAGATTCCATCTTCTACCTTCTCCCTCAAGTCTCTCCTTTCCTACATCCAACCAAGCTTCTTATAAAGCTAGCTAAGTCACAAGTCAGCTAGTCTAGCATTTAATTGCATTATAGGTCCAATCTTGGAAGAATAAATCAAAACCCAAGAAAATGACAACATAAGAACACAAGCCCTTAAAGATAGATCCACATAGATGTTAGGAGTTAGATACAAACTGTTTAAGACACCATGTCACCACTAGAAACTATTCAAGTTGAAACAACATGCCTCACTTGATAAAAAAACTGTAGGAAATAGAGACTATGAAGAATCATGCTAGAATTGAACCATGTGAAATATAAGAATGCATGTAGTCAAGACATGGATTTAGGATAGGTCCTCATCATCATGCCAACTATGCATAACCTTGAACCAAAAGTAATGATGACTATGTTACAAACAAAAAAGTAGTACATAAAATGAAAATATTTTTGGTTGGTGTGAGATATCTTATTAACCCAAGATGCTCCTGCATAATAAACCTAGGGTAAGAAGAAAATTGATGTCTACATCAGAACTCACGTGTGTTCTAACATGAATCATAAATCTCTATTTCAGCCTGCAATATTCATGACTTATCTTCAACTGGATTTCCTTTCCACTTAACAAGGTATTCCATGCCATACATTCCTCTAGTGCTTCTACTTATTTTGATTTTTAAGATTTGTTCAACACCCTCATCTTTCTTCTTTGGATGATTTGGATTGTTAGTCAACTCACTTTTAGTCACATGGCATTCAAAGATATCATAAATGTTGAATATGGGAGAAGTATCCATATCTTTTGGCAACTCAACTTCAAAAACATTTATGTTATCAACTTTCTTAGAATTTTACAAGGCTCAAGCTTCTTCATCTTTAATTTGTTGTATGCTCCAACTAGAAATAAGTTTTTCTTCAAATGAACCATTACTTAATCACCTTCATTGAAAGATCTATGTCTTCTCCTCTTATCATTGAACCCACACATAGAATTTTATTATTTTTGACAAATTGTCTGTAGTGAAAATGAGATGCATAAAAAAATATCACTGCTAAAAAGATGAAGGTAAAATCCAATCCTAGGATATTATCAAGGTACTTTTGAGGCCCATTGATTGTCGTGTTTTTGTTTTCTTTAAAAAATAATAATTTATGTTATCATAATTGGGATTTTTTTTTCTACCAATGAAATAAAGAACTCTTATAAAGTATTAGGAAAAGGGTAGAGTTAATTATTAGAGGTGGAATATTCAAAAAATATTGATGAGCTTTTCATAGAGTGGGAAGATCTCAAAAGTAGGCATTCTTGTTAACCTACCAGCTAGGTATTGTGGGTGATAATGGCCATGTGGATATCAATGTTTAGAAACATTTTATTAGAAGAAATACCAATGTAAAGTTAACACAAATGAGGATGCTATAGGAATAACTTGTATATAATTATAACTTGTACATAATTATTAGAAATATTAAATGAACTAAATATTTTTTAGTTCTAAACACCCCACTTGTGATTGCCATCATAATGGAGAAAGTGTTATGTCTTCTCCTCTAAAGACCCATGTTTTCTCATCTTAAGATCTATGAACTCTTTTCTATTTCCTCTCATTATCTTAGTCATGGGTCCACAAATACTCTAAAAATATTTTATAAAATTTCTATCTAAACTAGCCAATGCATGAAAAGATCATACCTTTATATCACATGGACTAGGACTCTCAAATCAATCCATTTTGTAATAACTCATGCATTTGTTTATTCAACTCTTTACTTTGTACTCTTGTCATTTTGTACATTCCCTTGTTTGTTAAAATGACTCCTAGAATCAAGTCCATATACTGACTAATCTTCCTCACTTGTAGTAATCCATTAGGGAAATTATCATATATAACATCTAGAAACTCTTCCAAAAAATCTACAAATTCTCCATGTACCTATTCTACTTCTTATTTACCATCTTTTGGAGTTATGGAAAAAAACATATGTCCATGGCTCATACACTCTAGGAACTTATTTTATAAAAAATGCATACTCTAGCAGCACTAAATAGGTTTTCACATGTAACCTTCAATGGCTTCACCTTTTTTTTCACTAAATCCTTTGTAACCATGTAGGTATTCAAACGGTCACAATGTATATTGTTCCTATCAAGCTACCAAGCCCTATATATAAACATATGACATATATCCATAGGTATGCTATCACAAAGAACCTCATCCTAGTAGCTTATAATCTTGAACTTCACTAGGCATTGCTCATTGACCATGTCTTTCTAGTCATCCCAAACCTAGGAAATATAGTATGGATGTGGTTATTGATGTCTCTTGAGTTTTAACTTCATTACCATCTTTTCTGATACTATATTGTTAGTGCATCCACAATCGATGATTGCATCACAATACTTATTTTAACATTTTTTCCTTGTATAAAATAAGCTCCTCCTTTGACCAGGTTCATTCTCACCACTCAATAGGACTCTTTTTTTAGCTAAGACTTCTCCTCTTTCACCATCTTTAGAATGCAATGATTTGGCATCTTCATCAAGATATGCAAGACTCACTTGAATCCAAGTTCTCCTATACGCCATTCCTTTGTGCCAAAGACACTCAAATGCTCTATTGCTTTATTCTCCATAATCAAAATAGGTTCTACAAACACCTTCTCTACCATATCCTTGTGATCTTCCTCTTCCTCTCTAATCTTTGTTATTCATATCATGGAAATTATTAGAATTATTTTCCATCTAGTTCTCACTATTACTACTAGCCTCATCCTTCTTCTACTGATCTTCATTTCATCCTTTATAAGACCATCCACTATATTTTCCATTGTAACCTCTACCACTATTCTTGTTATCAAACTTCTTGTTCAGCTTTTCCTCAAATTTTAGGGAAAAATAGTATGCCTCTTCAATATTTTTTATTCATACTAGAAGTGATTCCTCCTAAAAGCTAGGCCTCAACCCATTAAGATAACTATAAACATTCTCCTTGTTAGCTTATGTATCACCTATTTTGATGAGAACTTGGTAGAAATTTTTGGTATATGTTTTCCTCTTCTATTTTTACCTAATTGAATCTTCTGCAATGAAATCTTAACATTATCCTTTAGTTTGGCCTTCTCAAACATGAACTTATTAGGGTGCTCAATATCTTCACACTCAAAGTATTCTTCTAATTCATTGAACCAACTGATAAATTTTGCTATGTTATGATTTCCCAAAAATGTGGAAACCTCTAACATTAGGTTTACAACTACCTCCTCTTCATTGTTTTCATCTTCTTCTTCTACTTCATCCTCACTTTCATCCCTTAACACTTTATTTATTTATTTCGTCTTCCAATGCTTGCATTTTTATTTGGAGGGTGCGAAAACCCCTAGATGTAACATGCACAACTCTTCTATCATACTCTCTTCTTGGAGGAATTTTTGTACTTTTCTAGAAACCCTTGTATAAACTCCCTCACAATTGTGATCTATGTACACATGCAACCAAAGCCATGATCCTTGTCAAAATTGTCTTAGAGACAATAGTATGTCAACATAGTTAGGAACTCTTGCTCTGATACTACTTAATGAAGTGTGCTTCCCTTATTACCAGAAACACATAACATAGATTAAAAAATAACAACAATTTGTGATAAAAAAATATGAACTTCTTATTTTTTCTAAAAATGTGATATTAATTTTTTTTCAAATACAATTTGGAAACCCACATGAGCACCTTTGATACATCGATCTAGAGGATAGAGTTGTGAACTATCACTTTGAGTTATCCTAGACAATCTACAAACCTTCCTTATATAGGAAAGTTTACACTACTTGGGAAGTTTCTAAACATTTAACCCTTACTATTTAGGCCAACCAAACCTAAAATTACATATAGAGTTGGTTCAAACCAGTTATGATATTTATTTTGCAAATGTTATTTTTCGAACTTTGAAAGACCATAACTTGTGAACAGCTAATGTGATTGGCTATTATAGCCCTATTTTTGAATCCTTATGTTCTAATCTACATCACTTGAATTGTGCAAGCTCTAGTTGGCCTTATTTTGAAGCCTATCTAGAGCCTCTATGACATTCAAATATGAGCCTAAAGGTTTTCTATGAAAAATTTCACCTAAAAAATCTGCAATAACTTCACAGTTACTCATGATATGGTAGTAAGCCTTAGGGAATAGGTTGGTATATCCAAGATGAATATCCACCTATGAAATTAGGAGATTTTGAGCTCATAAGACTTACGTACTAAGTAGAAATATTCCAAAAATAACAATTGAGCTCTGAGATAACCCTTATTTAGGAAACACATAGGAAACATTTTTGGGTGATGTAAGATTTATCTTAAACCCATGATGATCTTTTATCAGATTACCTTCTTAAATTTTCTTCACAATACCTTCTTCTGAAAACTACCAACCTTGTTTTTGTTGGCACAAGATTTGAAAATGTAGAAATAATTAGAATCTGGAATGTATTTATTATTTACCTTGAAATTGAATACAATTACTAAGCAGAAAATCAAATTTATAAAGTAGATGGCAATAATAGTTATGAACTATTATACAAAATTGTCAGAACAAAAAGCTAAAAGAAAAACCCTAAACTAGAATAAAAAAAACTAATCTAATAATTAGAACCTAGAAACCACAAAGATTACTGATTAACATCCCCCCTTAATTTGAAGGGATTAAACCAAGCATTGCTCTAAACTTCTTAAAATTTTCTTTGCCCAATGCCATGGTAAAAATATTTGTTGGCTAATCTATTGTGGGACTATATTGGAGGTGTATGTTTCCATATTTTACATGATGTCAAATCAAATGAAACTTTGTGTTATTGTGTTTCATGCGATCATGAAATACTAGATTTTTAGCCATTTTGATAGCGGATTGATTATCAATCAAGAGTGGTGTTGATGAAACTTGTGGTATTTGCAAGTCCTCTAGAATCCTTCAAAGCCATAAGATTTCTCCAGTTGCTTTAGAGGCTACCATATATTCAGCTTCAGAAGAAGAGATAGCTAGGACTTATTGCTTTTTAAATTTCTAAGAAATTATTGTAGACCAAAGTTGCATTAAATATCTAGCTATAGATTTTCCATCTGTTGAGTCACCTACATAATCTAAATTAAAATAGCCAAAAAAAGAAATTTTTTTTGTCTTGAAGTATTTTATCCCATAGTGTTGAGTACCCTAAATAGTAATGAAGATGACCTAAATAAGTCATATCAAATCCGTTCTTCAATTTTTCTTCTAGACCTTGAATGTAATTCTCATCATTGATGTTCCTTTCCATTCACTACATATCCTTCAAGTTGAGTCATATACACTATTTCTTTAAGATAACCATTTAGGAAGGTAGTTTTGATGTCCATTTGGTGAATTTTCCACTCATTTTGAGCTGCAAGACTCAACAAAGCACGAATGGTAGTCCATTTTTCCGTAGGTGCAAATATTTCATCAAAATCTATTCCCTCCTTTTCAGCATATCCTTTAGCAACAAGTCAAGCTTTGTTTTTTTCAAGTGTGCCATCTTCTTTCTATTTATTTCTAAAAATCCACTTACAACAAATAGGCTTACAACCAAGTGGTGGATCAATCAACTCCCATGTGCCATATTTTATAAGTGCATCATACTCATTCTGCATAGCTTTCCTCCAAACTACAATATTTTTAGCTCCATTAAAGGAATTTGGTTCATAGTCAATTATGAAATTTATTTGATCAATAGGTTCTTGGTTATTTACAACATTGGATATAGCTTATAGCCTTTCCTTGTAAGAACTTCTTGTCCCTATTTGACCTATTTCATCAAGTCTTAAATATTTTAAAGTTTGTTGGACTTGTTTTGCCAACTTATGAGAAGATCTTGGTTGCATAGAAGGTGTTTCAATAGTGGCCAATGGTTCTACAATTTCATGCTCATCATTTGATATATTTTCTTCTTGCTCATTTATAGATGGATCAGTTTGACTAAGGATAGCTTGAGGAAAAGATTCCATATGTGAATCCACTAAAGGTGATGCTAAATAGGTTGGGTTACCCTTGAAAAGTATATCATTTAGCTGACATTCAATATTTTCAGCACTCTTAGAGGTTTCACAAAATACAACATCACATGTAATGATGAGTTTATTATTAGCTTCATCATACAACCTATATGCTTTAGAGGATTCAGAATATCCAAGAAAAATACATTTAAAACTATTTTGATGCAACTTACTTCTTTTTCCCTTAGGAATTAAAGCATAGCAAGTGGACCCAAAATTTTTAAGATGTTGAATAGAAGGAGGATAACCAAACCATACTTCATATGGAATTGCTTGCTAAAGTGCAGATGATGGAGATCTATTACGAAGATAGACTGCAGTTCTTGCTACTTCAGCCCGAAAATGCAAATTTACTCCTTTAAAATACAACATTTCTCTAACCATGTTCATGATGGTTCTATTCATTCCTTCAACAACTCCATTTTGTTGAGGAGTACCTAGCATAGTTAGATGATGTTGAATCCCATGTTGACATAGATAATCTTCAAATACTAGAGAAGTAAATTCTCCACCATTGTCTATTCAAAGAGTACCAATTTTAGATTGAGCTTGATTTTCAATCATAACACAAAAGATTTTAAAAGTTTCAAAAACCTCTGATTTTTGCTGCAAGAAATAAATCCATGTCATGTGACTATAATCATCAATGAACAATACAAAATATTGAGATCCTCCTATAGAAGTTATTGGTAAAGGCCCACACAAATTAGAATGAATAAGCTACAATTTTCTTTGTGCTCTCCAAGTGGATGAAGGGAAAGAATTTCTATGTTTCTTAGCAAGAATACATGCTTCACATTTTTCATTTGTTTTAGGCAAAATAGGCAAGCCATCAACACCATTCTTTCTCATAATATGAATTTTGTCATAACAAATATACTCAAATCTTGCATGCCATAACATAGAAGGAGATAGACAACCTTCCTCAATAAGATATGCAAAAAATTTAGAAGGAGCACAAGTTCCTTTTAATTTTAATCATCTTCCATCCTCACATCTAGTCAATACAACTTCATTATTATATTGTTTTCTGACAACAACTTCGCCATATTTTAATAGAATAGAGTGTCCTTTTTGTCTAATCAATATTAGTGATAATAGATTATGTTGTAATTGAAGAATAAATAAAACATCATGAAGCACAAAATCTAGAAGATTTGGACACTTAAAATGAATAGTTCCCTTTCCAATAGGTTTGAGAATTGACTTATCTATTAAATAAATTGGACTATAATCAACTTTTTGAAATTCTTTAGAGTAATCATGTTGAAATGTCATATGTTGTGTGGCTCTAGTATCTAAAATCCAATTATCATACCATAAGGAATTAGATGCACATTCTGAAATAGAAAGAACATATTGATCTTCATCACTATCACAAGCAAACTGAGTTGCTCCTGAAATTTTATCACTTGAAGGTGTATCATCATTATAAACTTTTGTTTTATCTTTGTGCATGAAATTATTTTAGAAAAAAATTTCTATCTTTTCCCAAGAGAGTTTGCATTCATGGGCTTCATGACTACCTTTTCTACCACATCTTTTATAGTGCAAAAATTGCCTATCATTTTGATTATCATTTTTCTTCCATTGACCTCTACCTTTCCCTCTATCAATATATCTACCTCTTAAAGAAGTTTTATTTGGAAGTTTCTCTTGATAGGAAAGACACAAATTTTCATTTATATTATCTAGTTTTCTTCCAAATGCTTTCTCACGCTCTACTAACTTTTCAACCAATAAATCAAAAGTAATATTTTTTTATTGGTTGCTTGGTTGAAGAGATTATAGATATGTGGAATCAATTGGAAGAAGTGTTTTTATAAAATCTATGAGATACATATCAACTTTCCCACATGCAGCACCAACAACTTGTTTTATGGCTCTAATTTTTGAACCTAGACTCATAACATCACCATTTTACAATTCAAGATTGAATAGTTTTAATTGCAATTGAATGAATTCTAACTCTGAATTAGAATCAAATAAAATTTTCAATTTATGAATGGCATCCCAAGAAAGTGTGCATCCTTGTATATGTTGATACACTTCTCCATTAATAGAAGCCCTTATCAAAGCTAAAGATTTTGAATTTTTATATAGCCATATTACTTTTTCTTTAGCATCAGTTGGTTCTACAGGATGTGAATTTCCATCGCATATTTTGGTCCATAGATCATTAAAAATAAGTGTGTTTTCTATTTTTCTATTCCATTATGTCCAATTATCTTTTCCAGACAATGTTTCCCCAATCAATGAAACAATAGACTGCATTGTGAATTCAAAAATAAAACACAATTTGCACATATTGCAAATTTAAATAATTGCTAAAATTTTCTTGCCAAAATTTAGCAAAGAAATCAAGTTTAGAAATCTTTCAAAAATGATTGCACCTGAATCAATTTTGTCTTTCATATAAAAATGCTCCAGTCTTCAAAAGCTTCATGCATAGATTTGTTCCAATGCTTTGATACCATTGTTGGCCCAAGATTTGAAAATGTAGAAATAATTAGAATATGGAATGTATTTATTATTTTCCTTAAAAATCAAATACAATTGCTAAACAGGAAATCAAATTTATAAAGTAGATGACTATAATAGTTATGAATTGTTATACAAAACTACAGGAACAAAAAACTAAAAGAAAACCCCTAAACTAAAATTAAAAAACCTAGTCTAATACTTAGAACTTAGAAACTGTAAAACTTACTGATTAACAATTTTTGAGATAAATAATTATATTTTAAACTCAACTATCCAAGGCTAGGGAAACATCAAGTTTATCCTTGGCCTTGTGAAGGAACTCCAAGGAGGAAGGGAAGACATTAGGAAATAAGTTCCCCTTATCCAACAAAATAAATTAGCGTCAACATTCTAAAAATTATCAAGTTTAGAATGATTACAATTAGAATTCATAAAATGGTAGTCAACTATATTTCTAATAGGGGATTTATCCTTACACATTACATTAAGTTTTTTGTTTTCCCCATTTCCAACTTTTCTAGGCTCTTCTTTCTTATAGGGAATGAAGAAAGACTCCCACTTTTATCATGTAACTCATCGACACCTTTCATGTCTAAATCAACATCAATTTGTGTGCCCTTACGGTATTTCTTCCAAATATTTCCTTAATCCCCAAAATTCATTAAACTTGTTAAAACCTCATTAGAATCCTACCTCATCTTGATCCCATTTTTTCGGATATGCAACAAAATCCTTCCTTTCTTAACTTTTTAACCCCAAGGATATTTTCTCTTCAATCTGTTAGGCATATCACCCCCCCCCCCACCCCCTTGTTATAAATCTATATTGTTGATTTGGGGGTGCAAGATTTATAGTATTCTAAAGAGAAGAATAAGCCCTTCATGTAGAACATGCTCACAAGACTTTTATAATGCTCAATTCCATTATTTTTTAGTAATTTCAAAATGCAAAGTAGAAAAGTGACCCCACCACCATAATAGAAATGATTTAGAATAATGAAATTGTAACTATAGACTCTAGAATACCTACCATCGAAGCTAAAATATTCCTTATTAAATGGAAGCATCTACCTTCAAATAAGTTTAATTTGAATACTTAAGTAGTAATCTCCCTCATTAATCAAGCCACTCATCTCTTAATCATTTATCTGGAATTTTGTATCAACATGATCCACAACCTTTCTTTCCTTATAGAAATTCATGTCAACACAAGGAAGACTATAGATATAAAAAGTAAAGGACAACATAAGAAGGAACAAGATAGCATTTAGGCAAGTAGTCTCTCCTTTCTAATGTTTAAATAACTCCATAGTCATTTCCAATTTGAAACTATTTATAGTTGTTCCAAATAAATGGTGACCCAACCTTGCTCAACCTACTTCTAAATAGAAGAAACCTCCTTCCAGTATATATATTTCACTTTGTTCCTCACATTTTAAATCCCCAACTATAACTCTGTTATTACTATGATCAACCAGAACTCTATTAACAATGGCTGAATTCAAAATGCACTTGAACATACAAATGTGAATAGTGAAAGCTATATCACCCATAAAGCATGTTAGTCATAATTACTCAACAAGGCTTACTAGTGTCGTTTTGGCCTGATGATATTAAAAATTTCCCAAGTACCTATCACTTCCATCATTCTTTGATATATTTCTCGTAACACTATACATGTCAAATCCATCTTTAATATTTCCTTTGAGCTCAAATTCTAACTTAAGATTCTCTTTGAAAAGAAAATTTGCTTGACACAGACCACTAAATTGGATATATGATCTACTTTCATATTGGCTTCCTATTATGTATAAGTAATGATAACATTCTCAAAAAATTTGATGATGGATCTCACTTCTTTTATTATATTATTGATTGTCCATGTGGGGTCAGATTCACCAAATAAGCATCGAACAATATTGTTGGAATCCACATAAATGCAAAAGTTTTTGCATTGAATGGACTTAACGATATTAGAAACTTTTAGTTTTTAGTAATTATTTCATCTTATTTACAACTATCATCTTTATCCATATATGTTTTCCCATATTATTTTCCTATTAATTTTTAATAATACGTATTTTATGTTTAGATTTTCTAAGATAGTCATTTTATTCATATATGATAAATTAAATATAAATGTAAATATTATTTTTTAATTCAAATAATTTCCACATTAATTCAAATTGTGATATTGCTATTAGGATTTAACTGTGTAGTTTTTGAGTCAAACTCATTGAGAATCACTGACATCCAATGAGTGCCATGTGATCCATTTATTTTCATGAGAGATGGATTCAATTTGAATCATTACGAATAAAAAATGTGTCAATTTGTTTGACTAAAAAGCTACACAGTTAAATTATAATAGCAATATCATAATTTGACTTGCTATGGAAATTATCTCCTAATTATAAATTGATGAGCTTAAGGAGCCTTCTAAAAAATGGTTCATAAGGCACAAAACTTGGTGAAGATTTTACAAATGGGTTTGCAAGAAGAGTGGGTTTAACCATGGAGGAAACTTTGTAGTTAAGCACACTCAAGTTGGAGTAGTACTGGGATGGGTGAGCTCCCAGATACTTCACCTTTGTGAGTATCACCTAGATCCAATAAGTGCTAAGTGTTCCATTTATTTTCATGAGAGATGTATTCATGTTGAATCAAGTTACTATAGAAATATAAGTCAATGAGTTTGACTAAAAAATAAAGCTGTTATATACTAATAGAAATTTCACAATAATTTTTATCAAAAAAATTACTTTACTTAAATTAAAAATTATTTATAATTTTATTTTTTCACATGAAATCATATTTATGTTGATATCTTTATGTGGAAATTTTGTTGAAATAAATAAAATTTTCACACTAATACATTTTAGTGCTCTTCCCATTTTTTTAATTCTTCGGCTATAAACTTTAGTTATTTAGTCTTTTTTCTCATTATTTTTTAGAAATTGGCATAAATAGGAATTACTCAATTTATTCTTTTTCTCATTTTTTTTTAAGAAATTGAAATAAATATGAATTAATATATGTTTTCTTTTACAAAATTTGAATTGTTTTTTGGTTTTTCTCAATTGATTTAGATTTTAGTTATTAAAATTATTCTAGATTATTTTTTAAGTTAGTTTAATTTTAAATTTTAAATTTAGTTCAATATTCATTATTATTTTAATATATTTTTTTCTCTTATATTTATTCACGCTATTTATTTCCTATAATTTTTTTTCAAATAATCATTTTATTTATATATGACACATTAAAATATACATAAATATTTTCTTAATCTATTTAAACTATTTTTTAAATTTTATTTTAGTTAAATTAAACATTAAGTATAATTTAATTTAATCGCATCAATTTATATTTATAGAATAGTTTTGTTATTAAACACTTAATGATTCTTTTTTGCAAGCACAAAAGCATACAATATAGATATTGATTAGTTTACCATGCAAGGATGGGTACTCCCCTACTATAGGATTGATGGAATATTATTAAACTTCTTTAGAACTTGTGGTGACATTAGTAGTGGAGTGGAATGGGTCAGAAGCACATTGAGGGATCCTCTATTTTTGTTGCTTCCCTATGATCACCATTGAATGAGAGGGATTATAATTGATGACCCGTAATATTTTTTACTACATTCTATAATCAAAGAACGGGAAGAGTCACAATAGTTCTATTTTCAGGCCATTACGTGGCATTGTCAAAGCGCTAACAAAGTCACACTAGTTATGATTTCATGTCATTGGTTGTGTAATAGCCATTCCATTAATGTCATAGTCCATATGGTACTGAATATTCTTGTAGTAGAAATATCAATATTCCTTGCTTCTAATTTTTAACATGTAACAGTGACATGAATTGGATCATTTCATATGATATTTAGCATGAAAATGTAGTTATGTCAGCAATGTCATCACTTTTGCATTATTTTCTAATCTTAATTGTGTTTGTAGTTGTAGTTGGTTGATCTTTAGGTCATTTTATTCTCTAAAGTGTAATTTACTTATTAAATTAATTTAAGTAGGGTCTATGACCTTTCACATAAAAAATTAATATTGATTTTGAACATGATGGAATAGAATATCTTTTATAGAATAAAAATAAAAATAGAAAATTTATAAGCGATTAATTTTATATATATATGACACAATAAAATATGCATAAATATTTTCTTAATCTATTTAAACTATTTTTTAAATTTTATTTTAGTTAAATTAAACATTAAGTATAATTTAATTTAATCACATCAAATTATATTTATAGAATTGTTTTGTTATTAAACACTTAATGACTCTTTGTTGCAAGCACAAAAGCATACAATATAGATATTGATTAGTTTACCATACAAGGATGGGTACTCCCCTACTATAGGATTGATGGAATATTATTAAACTTCTTTAGAACTTGTAGTGACATTAGTAGTGGAGTGGAATGGGTCAAAAGCACATTGAGGGATCCTCTATTTTTGTTGCTTCTTTATGATCACCATTGAATGAGAGGGAGTATAATTGATGACTTGCAATATTTTTTGCTACATTCCATAATCAAAGGACGGGAAGAGTCACAATAGTTACAGTTTCATGCCATTACATGGCATTGCCAAAGCACTAACAAAGTCACACTAGTTATGATTTCATGTCACTGGTTGTGTAATAGCCATTCCATTGTTGTCGCAGTCCATATGGCATTGAATATTCTTCTAGTAGAAATATCAATATTCCTTCCATCTAATTTTTAACATGTAACACTAACATGAATTGGATCATTTCATATGATATTTAGCATGAAGATATGGTTATGTCACCAATGTCATCACTTTTACATTGTTTTCTTGTATCAATTGTGTTTGTAGTTGTAGTTGGTTGATCTTTAGGTCATTTTATTCTCTCAAGTGTAATTTACTTATTAAATTAATTTAAGTAGGGTCTATGACCTTTCACATAAAAAAATAATATTGATTTTGAACATGATGGAATAGAATATCTTTTATAGAATAAAAATAAAAATAGAAAATTTATAAGTGATTAATTTGCTTAAATTAAGTACATAAGTAATTTAATTTTTTTGTATAAATTGACCCTTTGCATTATTAACTTTGGCATAAACTAGTTTTTCCTCCATAATAAAGGTACAAGCTAATCTCCCACAAAAAATTACCAAAGATAAAACAAAGTCAAACTTTTTTTTTCCAAATTCATGAAAATATAGTGATTTTTATTTCAACTTTTTTGTTTTTTTAGGCTACAAACTATGCAGACCATGAAGATCAAATGTTGAAATTTTCAAAAAAAATCATCTTTTGAAAATTGGTCAACTGTACATTTTTGTGGGGATAGCTGGATCCCATAATAATGTTACCTTCCACCATAACATTCCATATAATGATGATATAAAGGAGACATCTAGTTTTGTTGGAATAACTCACTATACATTATGGTTTGATTGAAATATTTGTACAGTCTGATTCGACCGAATGATGGACAATTTGTAGTCTTTGAAAAAGATCGTCCCAAACCTTTCCCAGCCTTTCTTTTTCAATACTATCAATGAAAATATTAATGATAATTACACTTTTACATAATCCAAATTTCTGCCGATTTAAATTATGTTGGATTTGTATGTTTCTGGTTGCCCTTTGTGTGATGATTACATTAACATTACGCCGAATTTGTAAGTATCGCGTTTTATTGAGTGTGAGTTCGATATTAACATTACGCCGATTTTATCTAAACCTTGTTGTAGTGGATGTGATCTCGACATTACCGTTATTGTCTGCTTCCTCTAGCTTAAATGAAATCAAGCGAATTACTCCACGTTGTACGCTATTCCTTCAATACATACAACGATCATTGAAAGCCGGCTTCCAGCAAATACAAAGATGACTGTATCTGATAATGGAATTCCTCTTTCCATATTTGATTATTCATTCAATGAAGCAGATGGCATTCAGGTTTACCCATATCTTTCAGCCCATGATAAGTTACCTTCTGGGACGGAGATCAATAATGAATGCAAACTGGTGGCAAAGAAACGGAAAGCGAGTTTATCTGACAATGCAATCGCCCCTCAATTATTGTCACTACCATTGGAATCGGATGTTGTTACAATTGACGACATCTTTCAGCCGCCAGAACCCGAAATGTTTCCTTGCGAGGACAAACTTATAATGAACCCTGATTTTTATCATATCTTTCCCTTCGAGGATGACCTCATAACTTCTGATGACGCGTCAGAGCAAATGGGAGAGCCTTATCATGAAGAAAATCCTCAGGCTATCAATGATATATGCGTGCCGCCAACCAAGGATTTCCTGTCCTCTCCTGAAACCCTGAATTTGGAAGGAGCTGAGCGCTTAACTGTATGCGCTGATGAAGAGGAAGAGAAGGAGATGGAATTGGTTCAACTTCTGCAAGAGTGTGGAGAAATGATAGAAGAGGGGAAATATGATGAAGCTGTTGAACTGGTGAGAAGATGCAAAAATTTGTCTTGTCAGATGGGAAATGCCACACAGAGGCTTGGCTTTTATGTCTCCGCCGCTCTGGAGGAGAGAATCGAACTCCAGACTCTCGGCATGAAAAATAACTCAGCTAAGCCAATTCGAGATTTTATCTCCAATATTGACATTGAAATTGACAGAAATGAGTTTTGTGATCATTTGCTTGCTTACTCTAACAGAGCTCTACCCTATGTCAAAGTGATACAGTTCACGTCTGTGCAGGCGATCATAGATGTCGTAGGGAACGCCGAGAAGATTCATGTAATTGATCTTGGGATGCGAACTGGGTCGCAATGGACCGTATTAATGGAGTATCTGGCACACAGATCTTTATCACCTTCTTTGCCTGCGCTTGAGCTTCTCAATATTACAGCAGTTGGGATGGACGGCAAAGAGCTTTTGAAAACCGGGAAAAGACTTCATGAGCTGGCTGAATCTTTGGCGGTCCCATTATAGTACAACATGGTGGAGATCGCAGGCATAAAGGACATTACGGAGGGTTTTTTCACCATTGAATCCGACGAGGCGTTGGCAGTTTATGCTCCATTTGTTCTGGGAAATCTGTTATACGACCCATTCCTCCTGGAAAGTCTCTTAATTGTCTTCAAGAAGCTCAGGCCAAGGACAATAGTGCATATCGAAGTAGAAGCGCAGAATAATTCTCCGTCTTTTGTGAATAGATTCGGCAAGGTGGTTTCCTTTGGCGTTGCGTATTTTGATCTTTTGGATGTTACTTTTGCAGACAGAAATGATGTTAAGAGAGTGAAGCATGAAGATTTAATTGCTGGGCGTCCGATGAGGAATATGACTGTGTATGAGGGGAAGGACAGAACTTCTAGGCATGTGAAAACTAATGTGTGGAGGACTTTGTTCATACTAAAAGGGTTCTGGGAAATGAGCTTCAGCTTTCAAGCTATGTATCAGGCTACATTGTTATTAGAAGAATCTGGTTTCAGGGAATATTACTGTCTGGAGGTAGATGGACATGCAATAATTGTAAAGTGGAAAGGAATTCCATTGTTTGGACTCTCGGCATGGAGTGGTGTCTAAACTATTGTTCATGACGAATGCTGAAACAAATATTGTAAATATTGTAAATATATTATAATAAGCTGCACACAGTTTGGCACCCCATTTGTACGAACAATTGTCACATAGAGCAATTGTTTTGGCTCTTTTCTTGTTGTATAGTGATTTAAAGTACAGGCTAGTCAATGGGTCCTTGGTTTACTATTGAAGTTGAATGGCTCACATAGAGCCTACTAGGGGTCAAGTCTTGATGAGTGCAAGGCTCCAACATCATAAAAGATGAGGCCGGCATCATGTCCCGGGTGATTTTGATGGGAGGCTTCGTGCCTCGCTGGGTTGCCTCGTAGGTCTGAACCCTCCATCAAAAACAAAAGAAAAAGAAAAAGTATGGGCTAGAATATCTAAGGAAGTGAAGGAAAATGCACTACTATTATGGTGAATTGTCGTCCCTTTATTCTAACTATTTCACCTCCCTCTAAAATTTGCACTTCTTCTCATCATTTCTACAAAGATCCTGGACTTCAATTTATGTCAAATTTTGGAATGGTCAGATTTCTATTCAATTTTAGTAAAGTAATAGTTTGAAAATTTTGTAATAGTAATAAATTGAAAATGAAGTATGAAAATTATGATATGATTTGTTTTAATAAAATATGATAAAAGTATTTGATATTTTAAAAAGGTGATAAATCAATAGGGGATGCAAGTGTTGAGAACGATAAGTCTGTATGGTGGTTGTACATCATAGATTGAGATACCGTATCTATACAGTGATACATCATACATGTGATTCCACCTTACAGTGATCACCAAAGGCATTCACATGACCAAAGATGTCCAAGTGACTGGAGGTGTTCGAGTGACTGTAGACATCTGAAACCTGAAGGAGTGACCATCGGATGGATGATTGACCATTGGAGGGATGAGTTCCATGGCTTCTAGTAACAGTTTTGTTCTTGATAGTTAATGCATTAGATTCCATGACAAATTATAGAATGTATCAATGTCTATGGGATTTGTGAGGGCTAGAGCGGTTGTAAAAGTCAAGTTGATTGTAATACAATATGAGCTTGTGAGCCTATTTAGAAAGTAGAGTTTGTTGTCTGTAATTTTTTTACTATAATACAAAGTTTCTTGGAGATTTCTGAGTGGTGGGTTCTTCCCGAAAGGGTTTCCCATGTTAAATATGATCTTTTTCGTTTATCATTTGTGAATATTATTTTCTAATATTCTCATTTTTCATATGCATCTCAATGCTCTAAAGTAGATTTACAATTTTTTATATTTCCCTTGTAAATTGGCATTTGAAAGGCATTTTCTGCAAGTAGCTTTTCTATCAAGTGGTATTAGAACCTGGGTTATCCTTGTTAGATATGGTTGTTTTCTATGTCAATTTGGTTCTAGTAGGAAAATGTTTATCTTGTAATTGAGATTTTGGGTATAGGAAGATTAAAGATTGTAGAGTTCAATGGCACAAACTTTGAGTTGTTCAAACTGAAAGTTGAAGATATATTGGTTGACTAAGATCCATGGAGTGCTATATCTAGTAATGAACCTTGATTCACATGGCAAAAAGATTGGGATCTAGCGGAGCGAAAGACTAGAGGACTAATAAGGCTATGTCTTGCAGATTCTATTTTGCTGAATGGTCATGGTAGGAAAACTTCACATTATTTGTGGAAGAAGTTGAGAGATATTTATTAAGAAAAATCCTTGGTAAACAGGCTCTTCCTGAGAAAGAAGTTGTACTCTTTGAAGATGGATGGAGGAACAACTATGGTAGATCATTTAAATTGTTCAATATGGTGATTGCACAACTAACATTTTTTGGTGTATCTTTTAGTGAAGAAGATTCTTGAATGTCAATGCTATGCTCATTGCTTAATTCATGGCATCATCGTGTGATGGCCATTGGAAGTAGTACCTCCTAATTAAAAATTGATGAAGTGGTTGTTGCATTTCTATTAGAGGAGATGTGAAGAAAATCTTCTAAGGTGGCTAAGGAGACTGTCGTCATTCAAGGAAGAGTGAAGAACAAAAGGAAGAAGGAACTGAAGCTTGAACGTTCTGGGAAGATGTCTAAAATGAAGTGTTAGAACTACAGGTAGACTAGTCATATCCAAAAGGATTGTAAAGAGAAGAAGATGAACACAATAAAGAAAATGGAGAGTTCTTTTGATTCCAAGTCTTCTCAAAATAATGATGAAGATGTAAGAAGTTATTCTTTGGCTAATTGATCATGTGATGATGATTGGTTAGAAAAATTCAATCTTCATGTGGAAGATGTTTGTCATAATGCCATGTGTGACTCGACACCATTGTACAGTGGGAGTTTCTAGCAATGACATAGATGCCATGTGTAAGTCTTTGATAAGGGTGTATTTTATTTTTTCAATTTAACATGTTATGATATTTTAAAATGTTTCATGTAATCTCTCTCATTGAGATTGTTTAGATCATATTCTCATGTTTATTTTCCTAAGACTATGGTTGAAACTTTGACATGTTGATCTTGGTTTAGTTTCTTTTTTTAGTACATTGTCATTTGTTCGATACTTCATGATATTTTAATGTTACATTTGGAGTTGGCATTGATTGATCAATTGCACGTGCTCATGGAAAATTGGAGATGGAGATGATGGTGTTATCTCTTGTGATTAGATATGTGTTTTCTAGAATAATTGAATGTTTTAACTAGAGGACTATGCAGTATTTAGAGGTGTAAGTAGGACATGGTACATGGGTACTGTATTATTTATGTTGTTGATGCTATGAGTTTTTTATTGCACCTCTATGTGATGTTGTTCAAAATGGACATGGTTAAATTTGTATGTTGGATATGGCCATGTGAAGTATCTCTGTGGATATTAGTATGTAATTGTCAAGAGGAAGATTGTTGAGAGTGACACATCCATATGGTTGTTGTTCATTATATGGTGAGATACCATACTTATACGGTGATATGTCATACATGTGATTCCACCATATGCTGAAGGGTCAGTCATGACTTGGCATTGTGGTATGCCTAGCACTAAATGTGTATGTCAAAGGAATTGACCCAATGTGAAAGGTGTCTGAGTGACCAAAGATGTCCGCATCACTAAAGGCATCTATGTCATCAAAGGCATCTACATGACTGAAGCATCCACATCACCATAGGTATTCGCATGACCAAAGGTGTCCATGCCACCAAAGAAATCCACGTCAGTTAACGAATCAACATGATTTTAGCATCTATGTCATTGAAGGCATTTGTGTGACTAAAGGCATCCATCTCACTGAAGGCATTTGTGTGACTGAAGGCACATGACTAGAGACATCCACATGATCGAAGGTGTTGACATCACTGAAGGTATCCACATGACCAAAGGTGTATGAGTTACCATCACTGAAGGTGTTCAAGTGACTAGAGGCATCCTAGTGATTGGAGACATCTAATACCTGAAGGAGTGACTATCAGATGGATGATTGACCATTGGATGGATGAGTTCCAAGGATTTTAGTAATTGTTTTGTTCTTGAAAATTAATGCATCAAATTCCATAATAAATTATGGAATGTATAAATATCTATGGGATTAATGATGGCTAGAGCAAGTGTGAAAGTTAGGGTGATTGTAATACAATTGGAGCCTATGAGCCTATCCAAAAACATGAGTTTGTTGTATGTAATTTTTTTACTATAATACAAAGTTTCTCGAGGTTTATTGGGTGGTGCGTTTGTTGGGAGGTCAATGCTTCTATCCGATCTAGGTTGGTACCTCTATCTAGCATAGACCAATGGATTTGCGGTATGTGCTTAATCATTTCCCATGGATCCTTGTCTTTGATTGAAATAACATTCATTGACAACTAAATCTTTTGATGTAAAGACAAAAATGATTCCAACAAGTGGTATCAACACATTGGGTTATTGGTTCAAATCCCTCGATTCATGATAAGGGGGGATTGTTGGAAGATCGGTGCCTCCATCCTCTATAGGTTGGTACCTTTGTCCAGCATATACCAATGGAATTCTGGCATATGCTTAATTTTATCCTATGGATCCTTGTCTCTGGCTATTGTAACATTAATTGATAGCTTGAGATTTTGGTATAATGACATTAGTGATTCCAATACGGCTCTCTTTGAAAGGGTTTCTCATGTTAAATATGATTTTATGTGTTTATCTTGTGTTTCAATTATTTTTTAATATTCACATTTTTCCTATGCATCTCAATATTCTAAAGTAGATTTACAATCTTTTATATTTCACCTGTAAATTAGCATTTCGAAGGCATTTTCCACAAGTAGCTTTCCTATTAATAAGTACCAAATTTCCTAAGTATAGTGTGGTGGTTTTTGAACAAGAGTTATGTTATACATTTTAGTATGAATTTGAAATAGAATGCAAGATGTCATGGAGAACTTTTAATTTGTGAAGACCAACTACACCAAAGATAGTAAAAAGTTGTTTGTAGTTAATAATATTCTTTATAGAAGAAATTAAACACCATTTTGACAGCTATTCAACTATAAGTCACTAATTGTCCACCAAAGTAATGCATTCTATGGTCACCACCCTTTACTTCTTACAAATGAATTTAAAGATGTCAAGGACTTGGGCAAGGAGAGTGAGACTACCCGATTTATGGCTTTCTGGTGGAGGATTGGTTGAGGACACTCCTGGAAAAACCTATCAAAGAGGAGGGGGTGGACATGGACAAGGATGAACCTAGGGAATAGAAGGACGAGGATCCTATAAAGAAGGAGGGCATCTAGCCCTACTTTTAGATTTTTCTTTGATGCTGATGCTATTGTTTACTATGAATTGGACACCCTATAGGGTTTTACTTTATATTTTTATGTCATTATGTGAAACTAATAGCAACAAGTTGTTTCAATGTTGCTTGAATGTTTTTTCAGCTTTTTTTCAGTTTGGTAGTTACAAGACTTGTAATATTTTTTGAGTTGTGGATCCTATTTGTTTTTTGAAGTTTAAAGTTAGTATCGATTAGATGACAAGGAGGTAACCTACAACTGACTTCTTTACCTTTTCATACTTTGGGGTTAGCCCCCTATTTTTTTGGCTGCTATCTCATACTTCAAAAGCCATAAGTTACTAATTTTTGAGCTCGTAAAAAAATATTTTCTTATTTTTGGAAATATGTGTGAGAAAAACAATCATTGTCTGTAAGAGAAAAAAATAATTCTTTAGTATGATTGATTAAACTAATAATTTTTTAAAACTAACTACTCATTAGAATGTTTTCATAGGATAGATAATTAAACAAGCATGCTCTCTTTTTCCATGTGAAAGATCAAATATATTATGTCATTTATAAGATATAGTTTTTGTTTGAGGAAGCCCCTTCTTTTTTTAATTACCATTTCATTCTATATTTTAATAACGTCTAAATACATTTTTATTTCCCAATCGTCACATATTATTTATTTCTTTATCTTCTATTTATTATTAAAAGATACATTTCGATTTTCTATTATTGTATATTTAAAGAATTTAGTTATTTAAATATCACCAGATATCTATTGTTTAAGATTAAAGTAAAAAAAGTCAATAGATTACATAATATTAAAACAATAGTAATTAAGAATTAAAATTAAAATTATGTATATTCTTATGTTTTATTAATGAAATTTAAATTATGGTTATGACGTTATAGAAGTTTTAAAAATAAATTAATGATAGAATTATAACTTATTAGAACATGTGTAATTGATTTAAAGAAGGTTTTATTTTACAAAAATGATGGTAGAATATAATTAAAAATAAATTAGATTTAAATTTCATTTAAAAAGGTATTTTTAACCTTTTAAATATTAATCTAAAGAATTAAATATATTTTACACATTTTTACAAATTATTTATTATTTTGCAATTGAAAAAATAATTATAAAACTTATAAAATATTGTTAGCAATCATGTTATGATTGTCTTATTTTGAAATTGTCTTAACTTGTATAATGTAAAAATAGTGAGCTTGAAATTATGTAAATGTAGTAGTAGATTTATATAGGTATTCCTTTCCCTTTCATTTTCTTAGTCCTCCATTCAAGTTGACAATATTGAAAAAGGTGGAATTTTTCTTTTCTTTTCTTGTTTTCTTTTTTCCACATGTATTCAAGCACATGTAAATGCAAATAATGTGTTAGAAGAAGGGAGTATTGAGTGAAAAAAATGAATGTTGAATCGGCTAGAAATTTGAAACCATAAGGGAGAGAGATTGTGCTCTTCAAAATATGTATTTGAAAGAGTTAACTACAAGTATTACAATATTCATTTGACACTAATACTAGCAAGAAGAATGTGCAACACCTTGAGAATTACCTTAAAGATTTAGATGGGGAGACAAATGAATATGAAAATTTAATTCCTATTTCATGTCTATAGTATTGTTACATATAGTAGTTTTAACACTTTCGAGAGGTACAATTTTAGTCTCATAAATTTTATTATTAGTTGGATACTAAGGTTAGAATTTTAATATTTTCAATTTTTAACATCAACTCATCCAAAAATTTCATGTTATGGCATCCATAAACATAAACTAATTTCAACATTATCTGTATCATGGTTTCTGGTTATTTTCTTTCTAATAGAATGTCAACACTATTGAAATTTATTAGTAGTATATATTTGATCTACTAAAATATAGTATCTTGCTGAATTGACTCATTTCTTTGTGCCTTGAGCTTAAGACAACACCCCTTACAGTTATGTTGGCCATTCTTGTAGTTGTTTAATTTTATATTATGTATCAACTGTAGGATTTTTGGCTCTCTAGTATTCAAATAAAGAAACATAAGAGACATCATATTTATAGCCCATAAAAATGATTTAATACACCTATATTGGCATCGTAATTGTAACACATTCACAACACACATAAATAGTCTAATATGACTATACTACCATCAGAACAACCAAAGATGATTATGACATTGTTGTTTTAGTGTATGGAAGATAAAACTCAAAGCCCTTGCATAATGCTGCAACATCATTTTACAATTCTGTTCTCCTTGTTGAGACATATTCACATGAAAAGGTTTGGTTCAAGTTTCCTTACAAGTAAAATTGGGAAAAATGTTATATCCAACTTGCAAAGTAACATAAATAACAACTAAATCAACATTGAAATGCACCTTAAGGTTCCCCTAAACATGAAAAAGTAGAGGTTACCTCTAGTAAGAATCAAATGAAACCAAATAAAAAATAAAAAAATTAAAAAATTAAAATCTTGTAGATGTTAAGGAATGGTACAATTAGAATTATCAGAAGCTCCATTCATAAGTTTTATGTACATGCCACAACCATTTATGATCTGCAACCCTGCAATCCTACCTTGCAACTTTTCTAGCCCTCACACCCCTACCTACTTCCATGCCTTCTAAATATTGGGATGGATGGAAACCCTTTTCACCCTTACCACTCCTGCTATAAGATATTGTCCCCAATTGCCCAAATTTAGATTTGGTTACCAAATCTCTAAATGGTCCCCTTCTTTAGCAGGAGGACACTACTGTTCTATTAGAACTTAGAGCTATTTTAGACGACTATCCTTGTTTGAGTCATAAACATTTGGGTGGCCACACATCTGCAACCTCCTTATTGACACCCCCAAAGTCAAACTAGTTGGGGGCTGTTGTTGGATTCGAGACATCTATGGATTCTGGTGCCAGACCTACATTCTCCTTGGGACACGCATTACCTTGAATTGCTTTACTAGATTTGGTGGTTGATTCTATCTCTTTGGGGTTTACCCTGTGTCTTGTGAGAAAGTTTATCTCTTTCTAACCTATAGTGGACATGGTCAAAAAATGGTGTTCGACAAAGTAGAAACTGATAGGTTCTACTACCATCTTTGTGATGGTTGGAGCCTTCTTCTTGTTTAGGTTCATGAATGACAAGGAATGAGACTCAATATTCTCTTGATCATTGATTTTGGAAAACATCACTTGATAATGGAAAAATGGAAACTTGGTTTCAACTTGAAGTGTGACTTCTATAGATCAGCCCTGGTTTGAATACACCTGCCTAGACTTCCCCTGGAGTTCTGGGATGAATGTGTTTTTCTCCTTTGGGCAGATTATGAAAATGGACTCAATGACTGGTTCAAAGGTAAAATTGGGTTTTTCTAGGTTCTCTGTGAATGTGGGAATTAATAAACCTCTACGTACCATGATGGATCTAATGTCCAAATGGGGCACCTAAATGCAACCTCTTATCTATGAGAATGTTGCTCCTTTCTTCCAAAAATGTAATAGCTCTAGCCATCTCTATGTGGAGTGTCTAAAGGATAAGAAACTCAAGACCAAGGTCTCTTCTCCAAGTGTTGAGGTTCTCAAAAGCTCAAATTTTGTTGAAAGGGTTATTGAGGTTAACATAGAACCAATTGATTGTAAGGGGTCTCCATAGTCCAATGGAATTGCTTGCATTGATGAGATTACTAAAACCTCTCATGAATTTATGGATATGGTGCAAGGTGAGGGGACCATAACTAAACCAATAATGGATGCTACCACTCTTGAAGAAGGGGAGTTGTAGATCTTGGGAATACTGCACCATATTGATATGCTAGAGAAAGAAATGGTTGTTGATGGAATAATTGCATACAGTCTACCCCCAAAATTGGGGGTTGGCTCACCATTTTAAAAGGGAACCCTTGTGGTTTCCCTCCCAAGTATTATTGAAGTCATTTCACCCCTCTTAGAGGACCCAAGCCCTGATTTTCATGGAAATGATTTAGAAGGGATGGTACCAAAGAGGAAGAATAGAGGAGGGATTAAGGAAGATGTTGGCTCATCTCTGAAGGTTGGGAGACCCCCGATCAGGAACATCTATCAGAAAGAAATAAAAAAGGATATTGCATAGGGGAAACAAAAAACCTTGAAGGATATCTAGAACCATGAAGGATTAAGATCATATCCTAGAATGTGAGGGGGCAAAGTAGCCCCATGAAACAATATGAAGTCAAACAAAAGATCATTAAACTCAAAATGGATATGATTATTTTGCAAGAAGTAAAAATGACTAAGCAAGTTTTCTTGAGAGGGGTCGAGTATGTTTGACCAGGGGAAAGCTATACCTATAGTAAAGCTAATGGTGCTTTTGGTGGCATTTCTACTATGTGGAACCCTAAAAAGGTAGTGGGAGTGGATATCTCTATTATTACCCATTTTGTTACCACAAATTTCATCAACTAATCTAGTAGCTGGGCTATTTTTAATTTTTATGCCCCCGACACTTGTAATGGTAGGCTTACTATTTAAAATGAGGCTACTACTATGGCTATTTCCATGCAACAAGGAAATATTTTGTGTATGAGAGACTTCAACACCTTGTTGTACCCTTAAAAAAAAATGAGAGGGATTGAGGATTTTTTAGAGAGAATGCAAGACTTGGAGGATTTCTTGAGAAGAAATGACCTAATAGATATTGATCTCTAGGGCTTTTCTTTCACTTGGTCTAATAATAGACTGGGGAAAAACTTGATTCAAGGTAGGTTAGATAGGGCCCTTATTTCTATTGGATGGGACATCATCCAATATACCTCCTTAAAGACATGGCCAAGGACCATCTTGGATCACTCTATGCTGCTTCTCTCCTAGGCACAATATTCTACTAGAACAAGGCCTTTCAGATACAACATCATGTGGCATTCACATAATGAGTTTAGGGACTGTATTTCTAGATGGTGGAGGGAGATAGTAAAAGGCACAACTTTTTTTATGGATTGCTAGAAAATATGATAGAATTTGAAAAGAGGTTCAAGCTGATTGGTGTAAAGTATGGCACCCTTGTATCCTACCCAAGATAAACTTCTTTTGGTGGATGACTTGCATGGGTTGATTCCAACTATTGACAACCTCTAATATAGAGGGTACCAACTCATGAATTGATGTATTTTGTGTTTCTACACAGCTGAATCAGTTAGTCACATACTTATTCACTACCCCTTTGCCATGAAGGTTTGGAGGGAGGTTCTTGCTTTATGGGAGGTTTAGTGGTGCATGGATAGTGACCTGGAAAAATTTTCTCATTGGGATGACTCGAGTGACCACTCATACTTCAAAAACTTATGGATGATTCTCCCCCCATACATTTCCTGGAATATCTAGAAGGAGAGGAGAAACAAGAATTTTAGGGTTCAAAATACTACTAGTCAGGGGGTGGCCCAGATTAGTCTCAGTATTCTAAAATAATGCAGCAAGGTTTGGAGGTGAAAGTCCCCTTCGAACCCAATGGCAAGCAAGATATGAAATGGGCTTCAACATGGAATTTTGGTCCAATTGTGGCTCAATTTGAAAATTCCAAAGTATTGGTTGGATTGAAGACAATATTGCATCCACCCTAACTCTTGGTTCAAGCTAAACATTGATGGCTTGATAGTGTCAAGTAGCACTACCACAAGAGGTATCCTTCATAATAGTATGGGAAATATGGTTGCTTCCTACATGAGAAATTGTGGAGGGGACTCTAAAAATGAAGCCAAAGAACTAGTGCTTCTTTGGGGACTGAGAATTGCAAGAGCTTGGGGTGTCAGAAAGTTGGGTATTGAGGGAGACTCAATGTTAATCATTAAGGCTACTATAATAGAACATAGAAGAAACTAGTCAATTAATGTTATAATCAAGGAAATCCAAAGGTTGATGGGAGATTTCCAAGAGATCCATGTGGCCCATAAATATCATGAGAGAAATGGTATGGTAGATGGACTAGCTAAATTTGGCTACGGTGGCACGAGCCTTATAGAATAGGATGATGTTAGAATGTTTCTCATCAACTCAAGTTATGATGGAAAGAGAGTGCACCTTCATTAATACCACATGAATAACCAAAACGGGTGGTAGGCCTTCTTTTCTCCACGTGGGTGTATGAACAAGATGATTCACAAATAGAGTTTTTGGTACGATTGTTTACTAATTTTCTTTATGTTTTTGACTACCATGAAGATTAATTACTATCATAAAGTGACATGAAAGGTGGATTTGGCTAGATGTAGTGATTGATTTAGTAATGATCAAAATGATAGGTTAATGAACTCCCACACAAGATATAGTTGGTAATAGTCATTTATAGAAAGAAAGAGAATTCTCACACATTCTAAAGGAGAGTTTTAGGAAACATTGCGAACTTATGATGGTCATGCAATGCCTTTTCATTTACTTTTTGGGGCTCTTCAATTTAAATCTAGAAATGTTGGAACCTGCAATAAGGCTATGGCATCTAAGGAATTAGTAGTTTATCTGGGTGTGGAAGAGAGAATTTGTAGAAGTGAGCTAGCAATGGTGTACTTGCAGGAAGGTGACCTTTTGTAGAATATGGAGCATATAGTAAAGCATAATGAGGTTATATCGATGTAGTTCTTCTAGACTTCGGAGGATAGGAGGGTAAATGCCAATGGCATGAGCTTCAATATTTTTGAAGAAACGATTGCAAGGGCTCACAAATTTTCAATGGAAGGAAAGAATTGATGGAGGCAAGCAAAGGTCAATGAGGATGGTAGCCTGTGGAAAATTTTCAAAGGAAAGTAGGAACCAAAGAGAATGCATGGGAGTTTTTCTTGGGATGCCCTTCCTAAGCCCTGAGACATCATCTACTATGCCATCATGTGGTACATCACCTTGGGGGACCGTTTCCAAGTACTATACTACTAATACTTCCCCATCCTAAATCATTTTAGGAATTTTGACCACATCTCCTTCCTATTTCTATTACTGCATTTGTTGGAGGATAGTATTCTTAAAGTTAGGAGGAAACCTAAGGAGGGGAAAACCTTCTAGTTCATCCATTAAGGTCTGATGAATAAACTTTATACCCACCATCTTGCCCTGAATCTATTGATTTTGACTAAACCCCTTGCCTCTTTGACCCCCAAAGCTTCCCTTGACCCTAGCCCTAACCTTAGCCATAGGAAGTCCAAGAAAACCCTTGCCCCTAATGCCAAAATTAATTAGGAGGTTAGCATGATTGAGTTAGATTTAGACACTAGGTAGGGCAAGAAAAGTGCTAGGATTTCTATGAAACATCTCTAGATGGAAAAATTTAAGCCCCCCTCCATGCATGATTCTAACTCTGATTCCTCCAAAAGTTGTGCCAAACCTTCTAAAATAAAGAGAAGTCCTTAGGACAAAAAGCCTACCCCAAGCCCTATAAGTCTCTTCGATGTCTTTGATACTCCCAAGGCTACCCTAACTAGGAGTGGAAGGATAAAATTACCTCCCTAGGAAAAGAAAACCCTAAAGGTGCTAGGATGATGGAAAAGCATAGCCATAGAAAGGGTAGACTAGAAAAGATGGAGAATTCCATAAGGGACTTAGTTAATAACCAAACTGTCATCTACCAAAGGTTTAAAACTTTGGTAGAGTTTTCCACCAAGGTCATGCACTCTGCAACCACAACCCTTTATTTTTTGTAGCCAAACAATGACGAGAAGGACTTGGGTAAAGCCACTAAAACCACTCATTCCATCTATGGGTTCCTAGTTGAGGATTGGTTTAAAACCATCTTGGACAAACCAATTAAAGCAGAGGGTTTGGATAGGGAGAAGGCTATGCTTAAGAAGGAGGACAATAATAGGCTTGAAAAGGGCAGTTAGCCCTATGTCTTTCTCTTATTTTTCTTTGTTTTTGATTATGCCTCTGAACTTGGTACCTCACAAGATTTTTATGTTAAGGTTGTTTAAGAGGACTCATAACAACAATTTTTGTATGGGCTACTATTTTATTTTATAGTCTATTATGCATAATAGTTTAAAGACTTCTACTATTATTAAGATGACTATCAACATATGTTATTTTTTGAATTTTAAAGCTGGTATTGGTTAGTTGACTGGGAGGTCATCTCTAGCTATCTTCTTAGCCTTTTTGTAATTCAAGGTCAACCCTCTGTCTTGTTTGGCTGCTATGAATTACTTCAAAAATAATCATTTTTTATGGAACTCGCCACTTAAAACCATACCAAAGTTTCTCTTGTTTCTTGTTTATCACTATTTTTGCAATGTTTCTATCTTATTTAATGCTTAAGGGAAAGCATAGCCAAAAAAAAACATGTTGCACAACAACTTTCTTTGGTTATAGCTTCCTATGAGCTCATGACCCACTTTCCAATGCATCAGATGTTATAATTTAAAAGATTTTAATATTGAAGGCTCTATGATTTTTATCTTTTAAAATGACATTTCACAAAATGAGGAATACCTTTTTTTTCAATTTGTGGAAAAACTATTAAAATATGAAACCATCTTCAATACTAAACATATTGAATGTTCAAGATGATAAAAGCTCAATATAGTTGAGAGTTGTCTAACAAAGAGTTTTGTGCATTATTGCATGAAATACATATGGGGCAGTTAGAAAATAGATATGCAAAATCTAGAATATGACACAGAATTTCTAAGGAATGTTGATTAAGGTACCTTTTTTAGACATGCATTCCCTCAAGTACATTGTCATCTATTAAAGATGAATTAAAAAATCTTGAATAAATTGAAAATATAAAGATAACAAAATACAATGACATCGATAGAAAGAAATTAGGCAGTAGACTGTAATATTCCTGAATGAAATCAATATAGAGATCCTTTTGGATAACTTATAATCAAATATAACCTTATATTAAAGAAAATAGTAATTTAAAATAATTGAAGGTTAGATAGACTTGTACCTATGAACTATGAATGAATACAAATAATTTGACATGTTTATGACTATAACTTTTAGAAAAACTAGAAAACATAAAATAAATATGAAATATATTAAAAAGTAAATGAATACCACAACCATACCTATCCTTATGGATCTTTTGTAAAGCTTTCATAGATATCGCACCATTTAGAACAGACAAGTCCTTTTTAGACTAGATCAAATAAAAAATTGTGAGTTCTTTTCCTTGGAAGAAATCTAGAGCCACGAGGATCCGTAAGATCAAAACAATACAATTAGATGCCCATATTGAATAAAGAAAAATACAAACCTAATTATTATAATATAGATTTATTTATGTAATATAAAAATCCTAGAATTGTTTTGTATTTTTACATAAAATTTTCTTAAAATTTAAGAGCTTCTTTCAAAATTTTCATTTTTTTGTTTCTTCTCTCTTTGTTATTCCCTAGTTTTGGCTATAGAGTCTATGATTATATGCAAGCTAAGAAAGTTATCAAAAATAATACTTCTTTTCAAAACTAGAAAAGGGAAAACCAACACCGTGCTAACACACTAGGAACATACATAATTTAGAATAATATTTGTGATTTGGGTAAAAAGGGGTTCCTAAAATGTGGGTCCAAGGGGTTGTTAAAGGGGGAAATAGTTACCCAATTCTTAGAATAGACTAGTACATACTAAATATTAAAATACAACATTTTTCTTCTTGAGCATAATATTATGGCTAGTTGGTAGGGCCTTGCTCCCACCATGGATTTGTGCTTCCATGTTCAGTCCATTGAAATGGACTTGAATTTGGGGAAACTCTATCCCAACTATACATCATCTCAACCATCAAAAATCACATAGACAATAAAAAAGAAATAGATTAGAATCCCTAACATAAGGCTAATATCTATCACTTCTAGCTCCCTTTCCATAAAGAAATAGATTAGAATCCATAACATTGCATTGTGAAAATATACTTACCTCACTATCCTCCATGGTTTCAATAATGTATTGTATAAATACATGGGTATACATCTCTATAGTTTCATCCTCCATTTTTTCATAGGAGAAAAACCACCATAGAAAATATGATAAGTGATATGACAAATAACATAGAAAGAAAGACTAAAAAAAAATTTAAAAAATCAAACTGAATGGGAAAAACAAGAGAGATGAAAAAGTAATTTTAATGGTGAACCTACATATCACTAATAACATGCACAAAATTTCTTTCATGGGCTCTCATACAAATATTTTGTGTCCAAGAGTGGGGATTGCTTATCTTTGCATGGGTTGGAAATAGTCAAAGTTTAAAAAACTAACATCTAAGCCTTGCCCTTTACAAGCATTCAATTAGGAAATGGGTAGTTGTTATTACTAAGCCAAATTTTGACATTCTTTCTTCCTAGAAATATTGGAAGTCTAATAGGAAAGTAACATACTAAGAGTGGGTGGTGAATCTGAATCTATTAAACAATTGTCACTTGAAACTAATTTTAAATATGTTAACTTTACCTCTAATCCTTGTCTCAACAATATCATTAATCACATAAGCATTGACTACAATGATTTATTGGATCTAAAAACTAACCATATCCATGAAATATTTAATTAAATCATTCAGACATAAAAAAAAATATTTTTATTATCCACAAACCTTCCACATTGAAGGTAAAAATGGGATGGAGATGACACCCACGAATCTTGACTACAACACTAATAAGATTTTTTGTGTTAGGGCTACAATTTTGATTACTTTTGATGATCTACCCTATGAGGGGTCTATTCTATAAAATCTTAGAAGACTTATATAGTTTACCTCAACTAAAGGATTTAAGACTTACAACTAAGTATTAAATTTGTTTAAATATTTACAAAGGTTTGTTAGGACCACTCTATTAAGAGATTTACCCTAAAATACCTCAAATGTTTCAATACATGACCCATCAATTTTCATTCAAATTCTAATAATAGATCTCCTCTTTACAATCTATGAATTGATCTCTAATCTTATATATCTATATTCTTCCCTTTACTCCTATGCTTGACTGTTCTCTCTATTTCCCCTTTAGTCTTCTCCTCTAGCATCCAAACTTGAAACCTCCCTTGCATGTGCCCTAAAATTAGTGTTTGGATCATCTTATTATAATCATCTATATAATTTTCTTTATCAAAATCAATGATCTAGATCCTTTACTTTTTCCACTTAGTCATTCCATTTTTCTTATTGGCTACTTGCCTTTCATAGGGATTAATGATCTATAACACAATGCATCATCCCCTCTATAATTGACTGCTTGAACAAGAACATACATCTCCATATCAGTAAAAATGACTTACCTTGGTGTTTGTGCCACTCCAAACTATTATGTCAAAATTGGTATAATTGACACTTGAACATGTTGATGCTCAATCATCATTATTCTACATGCTAACACTTCACATTCACTTTCTCAACTTATGTTATATGACTTAACATCTATATGCTCAAAATGAACTATCTTCTAGATGTCTTGACATATATTGGAGTACTCGACAATTATAGACATTCTTGGGAGTCACTACTACTCAGTTCATACATAAAATATGTACAAGTCTGCTTACAATGCTTGGCCTCTATAGGATAGATCGATCATAGTGATGATTGGCCAATTCTATAAAATATATGACTACAACTTTGACACTAATAGAAAACATGAAATAGGTATCAACTATCTCCCCCTTTGTCATTAGTGGAAAAAATACTTCTTCATGATCAAACATTACATACCAACACAAAAAGTACTCCCCTTTAGACTATAATCAAAAAATATTCTCATAGTTATGGATCCTTATAAATCCAAAATAAATATACACCTGCAAAATCTCAAAATTTACAAACATGATCATATTATTGTAAAAACATTTGTACCATCACAACTTTGATCATGAAACTCACTAATACTCTTTGTTTTTGTTATGGTTGTTCTGACATGTAGTTGGGGTTCAAAAATTACTCCATATTTATCCAAAAATTATTTTTGCAAGTTAAGAATCATATCTATTTTATTCTCCAAATTCTTATTCAATTCATCAAGAATGTGACTATGAATCTCCAATGTAGGTTCAAGATGAACCATGTTATCTCCAATAGGTAATTGTTGATTGCTTTGAATTAAATCCTTAGCAGTCTCAACGTGTTTTTCCATGACTATGAAATGAGGAGTCAAAAAATCTTGTATTATTATTATCTCATCTTGTATCTTTTCCTCTTCATGTAATAATTCACATTGCTTGATATGTAAAAAAATTATCTTGGAGAAATGAAAAGAACTTGTACTAGCATCAAAGATTAATGTAGTTGCACTCTGTTGCATGTCTCCATCAATCTTATCCATCTATTTTCTTACTTCCTTTGTAAATGCTGGTACATAAAGAAGTTTTCTAAATATATAATTAATGTCAAAAGTTGTCTTCTCATTATTAGTAACTGTGTTGGATAGTTTAACCAATTTTTATAGCTATCTGTATAGAGACTTTCTCCATCAAGTTATTATCATATCTCTTCTTAGCTCTCTTTATTAGCTTCTATTGAACATCATTATTTGGCTTATTTATTTGATCTACCATATGTAGCCATTTATCAATAATGGAGGCTTTCTCATCTTTATTATTAATAACAATGACATCCAAAAGAGTATCTTTTACTTCAAATAATTTTTTTTTTCTTTTGATGCTCCTTTCTGGGCTTTGCTTTTTGTTATCCTTAATTTGAGTTGTCATATTTCAAACTTTCTTCGACTTACCTTGAAGCCCAAAGTCATACATTGAACAAGCCTTTATTAGTCTCATATCCTACGAATATCACCAACCTATACATATAAAAATCAACCTTGTGTTGTCCGTTGCAACTCTCATGTCTTGAACCTATTTTGAACCTCTTCAAACCTTGGTTCAAAGTAGTACAAAGAGGTTCAACCAAAGGTTTTAACACTAACTATTTTCTATCGGTAGGACCCATTGAGCATAATGAAGATGTTTGTTTGAACCTCTTTGAACCTCTTCGAAGCTTGGTTCGAAGTGGTACAAAGTAGTTCAATTGATGAAGATTTTTTGGAAAGCATTAATGATTCTCAAAGGATGACTAGTTCCCAAGAAACTATTTGAGGTGATAGGAGTAATGATTAGGGATCGTATCAAATTTTATTTTTGTTTGAGACATGAGATCAGTTGTCATCATGATTCAAAAAGCTAAATCTTTTTCCTGAAAGTTGGATTATTTGTCAGAAACTTGTAACTATTGCAAGCACACCCATGGAGAATGCTCATTTAATGAAGGTCCCTTATCATATTTTTAAGTGTGCAAATCAAGCCACAATGAAATTTCCATGAATGCCTCATAATGGGGTAGTACTTTTGTCAATATGTCTTCTTTCCTTTTAAAGTATGAGCTTCCTATTTTATTGTTTTATTATATGAAAGTGCAAATTGAAGAAGGAGCAGCCATAATTAAAGGAAAAAGCTCTAGTTTTCTCTCCAAAAATCATAAGTGAGAACACAAGAAACCCCTTGTTATTTCCTCTCTATGTGTGTTTCAAAGAACAAAGTAGTGTTAAGTTTTTATTTCCTTTTCTTGAAATGAAGTTTGTTGTACATTTTTTTGGGAACGTTTCCAATTTGGAGTGTAAGAGGCATGTTATTACTAACACTAATTTTGAGGGTGTCAGGGTTGAGAAATTGCAAGGAAATTTTCTTGAACAAGCCGATGATATTAATGGATGTATGGAGATTTTAACAAGTGGTTTGGTTGAAGCTATAGCTTTTCTTCTACCCTTCAAAGTCCCGAGTTAATCCAGTTGTGTATTGACCACTATGATGTGTAGACTAAGAGCATTCTAAATAAAGATGGATAACCAATGTTAGCCATCTCTAGAGAGACCATTTCATCAGTAGATTGTGTTTTTCTAAATTTACTTTTGCCACTTTTAGCACTACGTAATCTTTGGTTGAGTATCAACAAAGCCTAGATAAATACTATAACATGTTGGCTAGGAAGTGGACAAAAAAAAATTATAAAAGAAATTCAAGACTTCCCAAAATAATGACCAAAGACCAAATGAAACCTCATATCCATGACCTCCCGGTCCTACTACACAGGGTCAAGGGTTCTTCAGATGTCTTTTTGTTTGAAGAGTGGATGTACCATTATGTAGAAATCATTCTAAAGGGAGAAGAGTTGGTGGATTGGGCAGAGTTGATAGCTATCTCAATGATAAATTAGCTAAAACTTGTTAAGGTGTCTAGAGAAGATTTCTACATGTCTTCCTACCTAACCTACTACATTTCTTGTGTTAGCAATATTACTTCCCTCCCCCATGGAACTTGGAGTGAAGATGTAACTATCTACCAATATTATCTTTACTCTAGAGGGATAGAGTATTGGAGGATTTTAGGAAAACACATGATGTGCTGATAGAAAGCGTACACTTGAACCTCAAAAAGGCACCCATGCCCAGATTATCCCCAGAGGCCCAAAAGCTAATTCAAATTTATGGGAGCTATTTTATCCAATTTTCTAAATTCACATACTTGAGAATAGGGTGATTTGAGGAAGAACCAATAAAATTGTCTTGTTATGCTCTAGAATATTTCATTACAGTTGAAATTTGTAGACAAATATTTTCAATACTTAAAAGCAATCTGCCCCAAGAAAACTAGGAGTCTATTTTCCATATTAAGCTTGGTAATTTGACTTGGAACAACATGGTTAATGCCTCAGTTATTGGGAGAAACTTGCTTAGATTTAATCTTGGATCCTACCATGGAAGGAGAAATTTTGATAGTAAAGGTTTCACAGCTAAAGTACTTGGTCTTAATGGTCAATCACCCACGGTTCCACATCTTCAAGATTTATGGCAAGATTATAACAATGAAGAAGAAGTGATAAAGAAAGACCATTCAAGACTAACACTCTCATAGATAAGTTATCTTAAATTGAATTTTTAGTCGGAAGGAGTAGTTGAGGATGGTTTAGATATTATTAAACTGGGATGGGAAGAAGTGAGTGAGCTAAAACAATTGGAGGTAGATTGGAACCAAGGGGAAGATGATGATATAAACTTGAGAACCAAATCTATCCTTACTCACATGAATAATTGGTTAAGAAGAAGAAACATAAAGCCTTCCAATAAAAAACAAACTAGAAAATCTCCAAAGAAGGTTTCTTTCTTTGAGACATTGACCTCTGACATATCAATTTTGTCTCATGTTGTAGATGGTACTTTGACTCCCAATAAGAAGAAAAGAACACCATCTCCTAAGCAAAGCTGGACCCCTAGAACTAGGTCAAAGACTAAGTCTGAGGTACTCATGCAACAAGATATTCAAAAGGAGAAAATGATCTCTCAGGGACAATGTTTGGAAGAAGAACTCATATTCCTAGAATCTCAGGATGGTGACGTGTAGTTAGTAGAAGCTCCTAGGTTGGAATAGATAAAGCTCATGACTCTTCCTAGAGGAAGTTAGGGGATGACTACTACTCCTACTATACCATCATGGCTATCTAGTTCTAATAGGAAGAAGTGAACCCTATAGCATGTGTCTACACTTGTCTAAGATATTGTCACTAGGTATGCGGCTTGTGGTTCTAAAGTAAAAAGATGAAGAGTGACACATGGTTGATCAAAGATATAGTGACCAAAGGAGTAATGGAAGAAGTGACCACATACAAATAGAAAGAGGAATCTAGAGAAATTGATGCCAAGGGCTTCAAAGTCATCACTATGGAATTGGGAGCTATTACTACAGACATTGGTAATCATTTCTTCAAATTCTCTATTGACCATATGCTAACTCAATTTGAAAGGGACATCAAGGAGAATGAAGAATTGAAGGCACTGGTAATCACCATGTTAGCTTATATAGATTCACTGATGAACTTAGGTACCCTTCCATTGGTCCAAACCTTGTAGTCTTTCAATCCCAATTCCTTCGATAGCTAGTAGTTGGTTAAAAAAATGCAAAGGGGTAAAATGATCTCAGATGCAGTAAAAGAATGGGTGGCATCCATTGCAAAGGAAGGTAATAAGTTCATTTTGGATTTTACCACCACATTCATTGAAGGAGAATTGTTGGGTGAAATTCAAACCCTTTTGCCAGTTTGGGAAGCTGACTAGAATCCTTGCCAAGCCATTGTATTCTAGGTCCATGAAATTGAGAGATACAAGATATTGGAGTTTCTAAATGAAAATTCCATGAAGACCATGGATTCATGCATGTTTTTTATTCATAAGAGAAATATGGGATGGAAGGAATCAATTTATAAAGAATCCATTGAAGAAGTGCAATTAGTAGAAGTTGAAATCTCAGCATTGCACAAAGAACTCCTAAAGGACATGTAGGTTGTTAATCCTACCAAAATCCCACAATTTGAAGATGGTAACATGGACTCTGATGTCTTGATAAAAAATTTCAATGATGCTATGACAAAAATCAAAGAAAACAACATGCCTACCCTTGAAGACTTCACTACACTAGCAAACATCAAATCAATGTTATATCTAAACAAGAATCTCATGCTAAGAAAAAGTTGAAGAATTAAAGAGTTAAAATGGAAAAAGGATGCTTGCAGATTAAAGTTACTCAGTCTGAAGAATCTTCACTCCCATGCAATGCAGTATTTCACAAATGCCTTAAAAAGCTAGAAACAAGTGAAGAAAACTATGGCAGATGCAAGGAATACTAGCGACAATGTTTAGTTAGGAACAATTATTTTCTATTTTATTTTCCAAGCTATTTTTAAAACTATTTCTTATTTTTTCAACTCTTTCTAATACAGGCCTTTTTAGATTTGTAATGAACTATAAATGCTAGAACATTTAACTAGCTAGGAGTTAGATTTTAAGTAGCCAAAATATACTCTGATAGAGATAGTATTGTTTTAGGTTAATTATCCAGAAGTAGCAATAGATACATAGTCATATGTTTGGGAATACTCTCTTAAATGACCTAGTGCTAAAGAAGTCTTTTTGAATATATATCTATCACATTTTTTGGTACTATAAAACTTAGCATTTAAAGTGGTTCAATAATATTTACTTTGTCAGCTATGATGATTAGTTTTGTATGAAATCTATTGCTTTTTTTGTTGGTCCTTAGATGGTTTTGACATATGAGTGTCAACACACTTAACCACCTTCTATGTTAAAGCTGAGCACACCATGTAAGTCAAGCCACAATGTGTGCTGAGCTAGCATTTTAATAGGTGCTGAGTGACTTCATGTGTCAAGCAGTATATAGGTGCTGAGTGATATACAGGTGCAGAGTCACAGTTGATGCCAAGAAAATTAGAATAATTCATATGTTGAGTGAGCTAGAATAATATCTGTCTCAAGCAAGACATAGTGTAATAGGTTCCAAGCAATCTAGGATAGTATGTGTGTCGAGCACCAATAGTCTAGTATGTGCCAAGCACCAATAGTCCAGTATGTGTCGAGTAACATAGACTTTTCATATGAGTTTGTGCCCTCACAAACTTAGATGTAAACCATTTTTGGAGCTAACATAGAAGGATTTTAAAGAAGAAAAAGGATAAAAATGAATCTTTTACATTCGCTATATAATCTGCATCTAGCCAATCAATAAAATGGAGAAGGAATGCAACCAATAGTAAAAATGTAAGGAATGAGAAAAAATTTGAGATTCAATATGGATCGTAGATCCATAACTAACCCTAAGTCTTCACAATATTTTAAAAGAAGGTCAAAAATTGCATTAGGTATGTGGATGAAAGTAGTGTATGCAGAGATTATTGAAAAATTCAATGTGAAGAGAGTAAGACTTAGAGGAACAGAGCAAAAATTTCATATCTAGTTGATCAGAATGGTACAAGGGACAAGAGATATGACTAGGTATCATATCTTAGAGGATCAAGGTCACAAGGAGTAGAACAAGTGCCTAAAATCAGCAATTGAATATTGTATGCAATTAGGTCAAAGATTCCTAATACTTTTTTGCCATTGTAATAGATGCTGAAATCCTATATTGATAGGTTAGCTCAACAACTAGGTAGGACAACCTTTGGAGAAGGTGATTGAAAATCTTATGTATTAGGTTGGTTTAATAGCCTATTGTAAATCCTTTAACAAGGCAACACTTCATGTAAAGTGTTTTGTAAATCCTCTAACTAGGTCACTATTGATACAATGAAAAGCCTTTAACAAGGTAGGCCTTTCGTAGGGCAGACCATTAGAAGTGGTTGAATAATTATTGCTGCAATAATTTTTGTGGGTATCATCACTGCCCCAATTTTATGTTCTTATTCCTGGAGGGTTTCTGGGTTACCAAATCTGGTGTTATGTGATATTACATGTGTTTACTTTATGTTCATTTATATGTTTACATGCATGTAGTTCATGTTTTAGTTATGTGGTTTAAAGGATTGAAAAAGGTTAAAAGTGTAGTACTTCTCATTGACCCCCCCTCCCCCTCCCCCCCCTCTTAGAAGTACTCTTCCCATTTTTAACATACCAACAATTTGTATCAGAGAATAGGTTCTCACAAGGAGAAGCCTAACAACTTAGAGAAAAGGTCTGAAGATAGAAGTCTTCAAACTTGGGAAGATCATAGACAATCAGGTGATTGATGTGAACCTAGCTCTACACAAAGTGGAATAAGCTAGAGAAGAATTGAGAAGATCCTTAAAATAAAGGAAGGAGATAGCCACAGCTGAAAATGACATACACTACAAGGAGATTGATACTACACAATTTTTTTCCAATGGAGATTCCAAGGAATTTGATGCAGCAATAGCAGAACTAATGGAGAAAAATAGAGCACAAGTTGAAGAAATCAAATTACTCAAGCTTGAACAAGAATCACAAGCCATAATGCTTTATGAAGTGACTGAGCAAGAGAAAAGAGCCATTGAAGACAAGACCATGATAGAAGATGACAAGGGAAATCTCACCAATAGACTAGAGGAGAAGACAATCAAATTTGAAAAGATCTCAAACATGCAGCTAGACAGCTTAAGTTAGATGATGAATGCTCATCATGAGTTAAACATGAAGGACATTGAGATCTCCACTTTGAAGATGCAAAATGAATTGAAGAGGGAAAATGAGATATAAAAAAGCTACAAAAAACCCAATGAGGCCATCAAGTACTTTGAGCAACTACTGAAATCACCAAGGGCTAGTAATGATACTTCAGGACTTGGCTACACTAGCACTAAACAAGGAGAATCATCCAAGACAATAGAAGAAAGGAACAACAAAGGTAAGAACACTAAACCTACCTATCATTTTTGTGGTAAAAAGGGACATATCTCTAATGTGTGCAGAAGCAAGAACAATCATCAGCATGATAAGCCCACAAATGCAAGCTTTTGTCACAAGTGCAAAAAGAAAGGACATCAAGCACATGAATGTAGAACCAAGACTATGAGGACACCAAGATTTGAAGGTCACTACTACAATTGCAAAAAGTATGGACATAGAGCATTTGAATGCAGATCAAAACCTATATGGACACTTAATAAACTTGCAAGAGGAAACAAACGTGCACATCACTACAACTAGGATTACAACACTAGGTATAGCTATCACTATTGTCAAGAGTATGGACACATTCCTAAAAATTGCATTAGAACACATTTTAGAGGAAGTTATAGCAGATGGTTAAGTCAAACTACATTTTTTAGTTGCTTGAAGACATGCCATATTAGCAGGAACTGCCCTACAAAGTCAAAAGCACCCAAGACAGAAGTCAACAAAGGAAAAGAAAAGGTTGATCTTGAACAAATAAGAGGGAAAATGAACAAGACTTGGAAGAAGAAAGGTGAATGTAGCACATCAAATGGAGAGTTCACTTCACCCAAGAGGTCAAGTGATCACACTTCATCCAACTAAGTAAAAGAAAGGTGTATGGGACTGATATACAAAGTTAAATCATACATCAGTTCCAAGGAGAAAGAGTACTGTAGAGAAGAAATTAGCATGAGAAAAGATGCCAAGAATTTTTTTAAAGAAACTACCAAGTTACTCTTAGATGCCAAGTAAAGCACCAATGGATGCTGAGTTTCTAATAGCTGCTGAACTAATAGTTGAAGATGAGTGAAGTAGTAGCCTAGTGGAGGCCGAGTAAATGAACTACAATGGGAGCCGAGTGATCTTGAATCCTTCAAGTGCCAAGTTTATAGCTGTATGCATGAAGCATTTAATACTAGGTCATTGATAGGTATAAGGTCAATTTTTGTCCATTTTCATGACATTCAAATACAGAGCAAAGATGAGAAGAGTGAAGAGGTGATCAAGCAACAACCCAACATTCATTTGCATATATCTCAATAGAAATTTAGCACAAACTCATCGATTCAAAGGTATTTATCAAGTGTTGAGCTACAAAAAGTTACAATTTTTAATACATTTAAAATCCTACTTTGGTAAAATGGCCTCTAGCTCAAGAAATTCCAAGTCTAAGGAAGATCATGAGATCCAACTAGTTAGCAATGAAATCAAACAACCCAAATTTAGGCCAAACCCTAAAGTTGGCTATAAAAATGACCCAGTTGGTACATTATCTATCATCCCACCTAAGGTTGTCATGGTTCAAGATGTAAGAAAGTACTATAATTGTAAAATTGGTGCCATAGGTGATCTAAAAATCTTTCATGCTTATGATAAGCTATGTGACAATAGGATATTAAGGACAAGTTCCAAACTGTTGAGAAGGGTCTAACAAAAACCCTAGTTTTCCCTATGGTGTTTAAGAAAAAATGGATTTGCATTTTCTTGAGTAGAATTCATGATGGATATCTATGGTTGCAGATAGGACCTACCAAGATTACTAAGAGGATAGTGCATAGGGTTATAGGACTACCAACCCTAGATCGGCCAAAGACTTTGAGAAGTGACAGAAAGGAGGTTATTGAGAAGAATACAGGTGCAAAATAGAATAATAGGGGAATGACTATTGACACTATGACTAAACCCCTACTTGAATTTGCTATGAGGATAATTTTAGATAAATTCTATCAATCTAGCAGACTAAGCTGTGTACCTTGCATAGTTGTTGATGTCACTTATAAGTTGGTAAATAAAGATCACACCTATGATCTGACATAAGTGCAACAAATTCATGAGAACCTAGGAGCTATAACAATATCAAAAGGTGCTCAATGCAAATTTGGCTTAGTTCTTATGTGCATATTCTATTATGTGATGGAACAATTCCCTTTAATTGGGAAGGTGAATTGGAATTCTAACAAGTCCACAGTAGCACAGATCAATGAGTTCATTGATTAGATGGGAGACAACTTTGAATCCCAAATGACTAGCTACTTTGAAGACTTTAAGAAGTCTATGAAGTAGAGAATGATAATACCAGTCTCATTAGTTGAGCAACATGTCAATGACATATGTTTCCTAGTTGACATTGACTACACCTATATCCAAGCCGCAATACCAAGAGTAAGATGGCTAAGGCCTTTGGGATATGATCTTGATATAGATGAAGCCTCTACATCAATCACAACATTGCTAACAGAAGAAATTGATAAGGAAGCTCCTCACTTTGGGACATATGATGTGGTTATGTCCAAAGTTGAGACTGAATTGAAAACTACTTTAGTCATCAAGAAGAAAGATAAATTGGTAAGGAAGATAAGGAAGACATTTGGAGAAAACATTGAAGGAGAAGTAGGTGAAGAAGAAGGAGATAGTGAGGAAGAAGAGCAAGGGCAAGGTCCAATAGAGCTGACCGAAGGCTTAGGGGAAGATAAAGAGGAAGGTACCGAGGAAGAAGAAGCCAAGGAAGCACCTAAACCTACTAATTAGAAGAAGAGAAAGACTAAAACTCAACCTGCAACTCAGCCTAAGCCTAAAAAGGTCACAAAATTAGCTCCAACCAAACTAGCTCCAGCTAAGCTAGCAACAAAAAGGGCCACTACAAGGGCAACCACTCAAAAGGCCAAAGAGGCATTAAAGGAAAAGAAAAAAGCTATTAAAAAGCTAGCTGAAGAGCCCAAGAAGAGAAGACGGTATGTGGCTTAGCCATATATAGATGATGAAGAGAGGACAGAGTCAGAGGACATTAGCCAGTTAAAAGTGGTAAGCTATCCTCCTAAATCTGCAATTGAAAAACTTTGAAATAAGATTAAAAATGTAGATTTAAATGATTTAAAGTTTCTAAATTTCAATAAGCTTATTAGGGAAGAGCAAAATAAAATAGAGGAATATGTGTATGCCATGATGGTAGAATTCAAAAACACAACTCTAGAACTTGACAATACCATGCCAAAGGAGCTATATGAGATAGTTCAGAATAAGCGGCATTATTGTCTAAAGATGGAAAGGGAGATCAGAGAATCTACCCTAGCTCAAATGAAGCCTAATATGAGAAAGGCTCAAATAATGAAGGTAAACAAGAAACATAGTGGCAAATTTGCACCCAAATACAGAGCCTTTTGCATCCTTCAGAACAAAATTGAGGATGTTGTAAATAAATCCACATAGATATGGAAAATAATATATAAAATTACTAATGATAAAATAGAGTAAAGTAATAAGGCAGAAACTAGTGCCAAATAGCAGGTAGAGGAAAAGAAGGAAAAAGAGAAGAAAGGAGAGGTAGAAGCAAAGGAAATAGAGAAGAAGGAAGAAGAAAATAAAGAGAAAGAAAAGAAAGGTGAGGAAGAGAATAAGGAGAAAGAAGAGGAATCAACTAAGGAAGAAGAAACTATGGCAACAAATGACCAACATCAGGAAGAACAACAAACTATGTAAGACACACATTTGCTACCTCCCAGGCCTCCTCACACAACCACTACTCTTGGAGAAACAATAATCATATAGGATATTACTGACAAGACAACTCAGAACATCAATCCACTTACAGTAGAGGATCTTTCCAAGATCCTTCACCAATCTACTCTATAGGCATAATTGTGTACAAGCCCTATATTAGTGAGTGTAGATGAACTACAAAGAGCAATAGTAGCACCACAAAAGGAAAAAGTGAAACCAGAGGATACACCTTTCACCTACACTACTACTAAGACTAAAGTTCTAATGCTTCCACCACCACCTCCACCAAGTGCAACAACTGATAATGATTAGATGTCGAGTGCAGAGGAGAGGAAATCAAATGAAGAAGAAGATGTTGCAAAAGAAAAGGAGCAGGCTACAATTTAGACATTGGTAGAACTACCAAAGACTAGCACTCTTACTAAGACCATTCAAAATCCAAGCACTGAAGCCATCCCCTTGCAATTTTCAACTCTAGGCTCGAGTTCAACAAGAGTGGCCAGGGTAGTTCACTATAGAGACTATAAATTAGATGAAGACATTGTAATACCCTCCTATGATTCCAAGACAATCACAATAGCACAAATGACTGGAATGCAAAATACATTGGATAGAAGGATGAGGTAGGAAATACTAAGGAAGGACTTTAAACACAAGTAAGCACTTAATGACATAAAGGACATCTTTTTGGATGCCTTTAGCTTGTAGTCACTAGATGAAGGAAAGCCAATAGTTGAGCAACTATTAGATATGGTTGACTAGGTGACAAAAGAGGACCAGGACACTAATATTAAACTCATGGAATGGTCAGAGAGACAATTTCAAAGAAAAGTGAATGAAAAGATATCAAGTGGCATTGCACTTGAATAGGTAAAGTTGGCCAAGAAAATTGATAAGGTCAAAATTTTCATTGAAATTTTTTTTTCATTGTATAGCAAGTTGTGTGATTTTTCAAATTTCACACAAAAAACTAATCAAAGAATTATGAGCTTGGAAAGAAACATAAAAATCTCTAGCATGCAATTACCTAGAGATCTAGCTTAGAGTGAGAAGCATTTTGCACAATCACTTCACACACAAAGGGAGTTAGCTATACTAACAGCAAAGGAATCAAACATTAAGGCTAAATTGATGCAAATTTAGTCCTCCATAATCCCTCATTTAGAAGTCCTCCACAAGGAACAAGTTTATGCTGAAACAATTTTAAAGAAAGATCCAAATCTTTCTATCATTGATGGACTTGTACACCTTGCTGCAAAGACTGCCATCTAGCTCAAGTCACTTGACATTGCTTTGGAGAATTGGGATGCAGCTCTGAAAAAAATAATGGAGATAAATAGTAATTTTTTGGCTAAGTATGGTATTAGTCCTTAGAGCCCTTTGACATAAGTGTCAAAAAGAGGGAGATAGTAAGATAGGAGAAGAGAAATAATTATAAGGAAAGGGGGAGATATATGTTTTGGGGGAGATACAAAATTTTGGCAATCATATGGAAAGTTGCTCTCATACAAATGCAAATATTCCATAAGCTTTGATAGATTAGATACAGAGACACAGGTACATAATATAGGTATAGAGTAGAAGACAAAGAGTGTCAGGCACATTTAGTAAAGAATTTTGGTTATAAGAATGATAAGACACAAATAGCTCAGGAGGAGTTAAGGTATTTTGTACAAATTTTGAACAATTTTGAAATTTTATGGACAAGGTACTCATAAGGACTGATTAGTGATGCTTAGTTAAGTGTTTTTGACACTCATGTCAAAGGGAGAGATTGTTGGTCCTTAGATTGATTTTACATATGAGTGTCAACACACTTAACCACTTTCTATGTTGAAGTCAAGCACACCATGTATGCCGAGCCATAGTGTGTGCTGAGCTAGCATTTCAATAGGTGCCAAGTGACTTTAGGTGCCGAGCAGTATATAGGTGCTGAGTGATATACAGGTGTCGAGTCATAGTTGATTCTAAGGAAATTAGAATGCTTCATATTCCAAGTGAGCTAGAATCATATATGTGCTAAGAAAGATAGAGTGTAATAGGTCCCAAGCAATCCAGGATAGTATGTGTGTCGAGCACCAGTAGTCTAGTATGTGCTGAGTAACACAGAATCTGCATCTAAGTTTGTGCCCTCTCAGATGTAAACCATTTTTGGAGCTGACATAGAAGGATTTCAAAGAAGAAAAAGGATAAAAATGAATCTTTTACATTCCCTATACAATCTGCATGCAGCCAATCAGAAAAATGGAGAAGGCATGCGACCAATAAGAAAAATGCAAGGAATGAGTAGAAATTTGAGATTCAATATGGATCGTAGATCCATACCTACCCCTAAGTCTTCACAATCTTTAAAAGGAGGTCAAAAACTGCATTAGGTATGTGGATGAAAGCAATGTATGGTGAGATTATAGCAAAATTCACTATGAAGAGAGTAAGAGTTAGAGGAACAGAGTAGCAATTTCATATCTAGTTGAACAGAACAATACAAGGGACAAGAGATATGACCAGATATTAGATCTTAGAGGATCAAAGTCACAAGGAGTAGAAAAAGTTCTTGAAATCAGCAATTGAAGATTGTATGCAATTAGGTCAAAGATTCCTAATACTTTCTTGCCATTGTATTAGATGCTGAAATCCTATATTGATAGGTTAGCTTAACAGCTAGGTAGGAGAAACTTTAGAGAAGGTGATTGAAATTCCTGTGTATTAGGTGGGTTTAATAGACTATTGTAAATCCTTTAATAGGGTGACACTTCATTTTAAGTGTTTTATAAATCCTCTAACTAGGTCACTATTGATATAGTGTAAAGCCTTTAACAGGGCAGGCTTTTCATAGGCAGACCATCAGAAGTGGTTGAATAATTATTGCTACAATATTTTTTGTGGGTATCATCCCCACCCCAGTTTTATCTTCTTATTCTTGGAGGGTTTCTGGGTTGCCAAATCTAGTGTTATGTGATATTGCATGTGTTTACTTTATGTTCATTTATATGTTTAGATGCATGTAGTTTACTTTTGAGATATGTGATTTAAACGATTGAAAAAGGTTAAAAGTATGGTACGTTCGATTCACACCGCCCCCCCCCCCCCACTCTCAAAAGTACTCTTCTCATTTTGAACATTCCTATAGTTTATTGTTGTCTTCTCTCATTTATCTTTTCCTAGTTTTAGTTTGAATTCATGGTAAAGTTCAATCTCTTAATTAAATCCTACTTATTTGTGGAGATACTATGAACTTTTCATCCATTAAATCTTTGAGTATGCAAGTTATTACCTCAGTACCGAAGAGTACATGAGTGTCCCTTATGTATTTTCTAGTAATAATGTGCCTTTAGTTAATTTCAATCTTTTCAATTTATCCATGAATCTTTTGTGAAGGGAGTTGTACCTATGAAATTCATAGTGAAATGAATAAGTCAACATTTACCCAATTGTTATGAACGTTATTGGATTTTTTGAGCCTTGGGCATAGATTAAATTATTATTTTAGTAGGAAAAGACAATCTGTTCACTACTAGAGTTTTGGTGACTCTACTAGGGAGAGTCCCTAGAGAAAGAGGACTAAGGTTGTAATGCCCCGCCAAGGGATCCAAAGAATTAACCTAATATCTCAATAAATTTGCCAAACAATTTTTTTTTTGAAAACATGAAAGATAAACCATTCACAACACTTGCGAAAGCAATAGAAACAATTCAAAAAAAAGTACACATAACATAACAAATTACATTCATTAAAGATCCCTTAAAGTTGAATCACATTTAAATTAACTATTCATCTAACATCACATCATTAGCAATGTTACATCCAATGTTCTTAAATAATATTACAAGTGTCCTTTTTTGTAATTACATTTTCAATTGCTCAATTATCAACTGTACATATCACAGGGTATGAAAAAGCTTAAAAGAATAAACATCCATATAAATAAAGTACATCATCATCCAATATTAATCCATGATGCAATTAAAGTAAATGAAACTATAAGAAATACATGATACATCATCACAAAAGATATAGACATCCATCATAAAAGATAACCATAAATAAAAAAACACATCAAATCTAAATGCACGATTCCTCCCAACTGCAAAATAGCATCATTAGACCATCGTGGAACCTAGCCATCCCTCCGTGCTTAACATTCCAACGCACCGAAGAGATCATCGGTATTAACATAGTAGGAATGTCACTCCTAAACATCCTACTAACATGCAAAGTAAAGCATAAGATAACATCATCTAACATATGCAAATCATCAATATAAGAAACATACCAACAAATACATCCATCATAAGGTATATCATCTATCATAATGATCCAAGAACATAATGAAGATAAATACCAATCAAGAATGCTCCAGCCATGGTGTCTCAATGGATCTCAAATGATAAGAGTGGAAAAACACTACCACCCAACCACATGGAACCTAAGTGGTCAACTCCCACCATGCTGAGGAGGTAATCTCAAGTCCCAAACAGGCTATCAAAAACACATAGCACAAATACTCTATAAGTCCAAGAATCCTAAAAGTATACTAACTCAAAGGTTCCATCACACAAAATTGACATCTAATTCCCAGAGGCACACAATAACATGTAGGAAACCTACTATGCAAGCGAAAAAGTGTCATCGCATTTATTACATACAAGTTACCCTTGCAGTTAGCTAAACTCCACAGGTCCATACTGATCTCATGCAGCTACTAGTATCCTCTCATACTGACGAGGCATACTACGAAATGCACGGTCACAACCATGCATTCTCACTACTCTCATCCTAGCCTATAGAAGCGCTCAAGGCATGTGCGAGACATCAAAACAATTATCTTTTTAGGTTCATTTAATTCCCATTTAGTGTGTAAATGTTATCACTTATTAACCAAACTTACAATGAGTTACCCTGGCAGCCACTTAGGGCCTCGGCCCCTATTGCAAGCCACTTTCTGACACTACAAGTAGATAACCTACCCTAAGCTCATGGAATCATAAATCTCAAAATCACAAAAGATAATTCATAATAAAATCATCAAATATGCATAAAAGCATCAAATATCCATAATAAGAATCATCAAATCTCCAAGATAAGAATCATCAAATTTCCATGAGCATCTGGAAAAGCATCCATAGAAAATCATGACCACAACAGTTCTCTATTGGCAACTGAAGGCATCACTAATAATCATAAATATCCATTGGTTTTCAATAACAAAAAATATCTCAAAATCATACTGATCGAAGACTCCAAAATGGTTGAGTCAAACATGTCACAACATGACATCATCAAGAAATAAATCCATATTTCAGTATCATCATGGCGACTAGAAAATAATCCAAGGATAACTGATCGATGACTCAAAAATAATTAGCTCAAGTGTCTCATACACATACATCTCAGCTTCACACATGAAGACTGATGAATAATAACAATAAGTAAATACAAACATTTCATAGAGCACATGACCACATTACCATGGTTGGGCTTATAAAGATTGAGACCAAATAAAATCAAAATGCCATCACATCTCATAACCCCTGAGCCTCTGGTAACAACCTAGGACTGGTCAACACTAGTTAACCTAAAACCTAAAACAAGAAGCATATAGAATACATAATGCAAACACATGTTTTGGTTTTTCTATATTACATAGTTGAATAATGTGTAGGGGTTTCCAATTTTTTATTTGCAAGTATACTTTCAAGTGTCTTAAGTTTCATCATTTGACCTACAAGTCAACCCAATTGTTTCCCGATAGCATTATCCTTCCATTATTAAGAATTACATTCTAAAAATAACTTAAAGATAAATATTCACTAAACTGATCATCATTGACCTTTAATTAAATTGTTCTCTATATTTAACCATGATCCATATTCTAATTGATTAACCTTTCAACTTTTCTATGATCATTATTCGTTATATTATAAGAGGACCAATCATCATTCTTTGAATAAGAGATTATAACTTCATTAGAATGATCAATTAACATCCGTTCACAATCCTTGACCTTTTATCATTCTAATAATTCTCAATTATATATTACTAAGTCTTCACCATTAAAATATCTAAAGTCGTTATTCAAGTCATAAGAATAAGACCTATCAACTTGATATCAATATTTCTACAATCTCATTAAAAGAATTATATCAATTAAATCTCTATTACATAACTTAATTATTAATTAAATCTAATTAACTCTCATTAATTGATTGAATTAATAATTGCATAACCATAGCAACGTTCTAATTAAGATCAGTTGACGAATAACTAACTAGAATTCTGTAAGTTAAAAGTCAACTATAATCTAGTACACAAATATTCATATTCATAGTTCATTTAATAATAACTTGTTAATATTTAATAACAAGCTATATTGGGAATCTTATATAATGACCACATTCATCACTCTACAACAATGTTTTCATTTATATTTTAGTAATAATAAGTTATAATTAATCCCCAATACCAAGTATTATTATCTCAAATAAGTTTTCCTTATGTATGTTGATTCAGTTAATTGATACTCCTTCAAATTATTAACCAATTCAATTTGATTAATATCTTTTACTGTACTTCAATCATTAATTAATCTCCTCTAGATTAACTCTGATCGTATTAATTGATAACTATTTAAACTATTTATACTATTATTTATTAATAATTTGCTAGACCCAACAAACATTAATAAATAATAAATTCATCAAAACTATTATTAATCGATCTACAGAACTTTACATAAGCTTTATTAGCTAACTCTTAATACCATTAAGATATATCAATAATTAATACATAACGTATTAGTCATAACAATAATTTCAATCGTAGCTATGTTATAACAACGTCAAAATATAACAATGACCCACTATCCAGTATCATTAAAATTTAAGTTTCTTAATTTAAAATCATCTCGTAATATTAAATTACCATCTCTAAATTATTTAATATATATTAAATAGTATTTAATATACATTATAAAAAGTTTACTATATAAACTATATTAAAATATCTTTTCTTTTAATTTTCTCTCATTTAAAAATCTATTTACTTAGATTGACTAATAATTAATTACACTTCTTCTACTATTAACTAATCTTAATTAAATTTGATTTAATTAGAATAGATTATAAACCATAGAAAACTAATGCATATTAATAAGATTCTAATAAGGGAAGATTGTAATAATATCTTTAATTCATTTCATGCTTTGATATATTATTTTTTATTAAGTTTAAGCATAAAGAACTCTTGGTTATGAGAAATGGAGAAATATCTATCCTTGAATAAAATATCTTAGTACGACGGCCATATCTCCTTAATGAACCGTTGGATCGGGCTGAAATTGAAATATGTTGGAGAGGGCCAAGTTGCACCAATTTTGACTGGAGCGATCGAATAAATTCGATCACAATAAAAAGTTATGAATGAATGAATTCGGGTCTATCCAAGGGGCAACGACAGTTTGTGATGAATTAAGAATTTTATCTTAAAAGGTAATTATTCTCTAAATTTATCCAATTCTTCTAATAGGTATGGCTATAGTTTTAGAAACTATTTTTTTAAGTCCATTAATCAATTTGATTCCAAATCGAACTCAAACCCGTTTTAGATCTAATTTCTTTCTCATTTTGAACTAGGGTTTTCTTTTAGTTTCTTTGCAACCCTACAAATCTAGATTCCAATTTAATTGTAGATTCATTCATAAGAGTATTCAGACACATATAACAGACATGATGAAGACATGAAGAGAAATAATGCAAAGAGAATATGCTAATACCATGAGTGCACCTGGACATTGATGTTAATTTGTCTTGTCTCAGAAGTCCATAGAAAATCCCTTCCTTCTCCAACATTCGTAATTCCTCAAAGATCCAAGCCAACCGAATCCTCCAAGTGACTAGAAGTGCTAGAAGAAACCTAGATGCATGTAGAAAATATATGAACTTTTCCAATGCATGTAAGCTTTGAAGCTTCCATTTTAAGCTTGTAGCTTGTAGCTTCCATTCAACTTGTCCAAACACACTAAGAGAGCCTCTATTTAAAAGCCTCTAAGATGCATCTAGAGTGTCTCCAGAAACAACTAGAAGATAAGCATGACAACCAAGCATGGGTCTTCTCCAACCTTCTAGATGAGTCTTAAGTTTGTAGACACCATGTGCTCAAATAAAATGTTAACTTCTAAGTGTAGACAACTAGTGCATTCTTAGAGTCCAAACTCTAGTGTTGTCTAAATGACAACTCTCGAGAATTTGGAAACTCCTAAATATTAAAAATAATGCACATTAATTAATATAATATTTACTTAACTCTTTTCAATTTAATTAATTTATTTATTAAGTCTCATGCACTAACTTTAATATCTCCATTTTTTAATCTTAATATATTTATATTTTAAGCACATGAAATCTAGAATCTTTTAATAATTTTAAAATATATTTTCCACTTTTAAATTTTATTTTCTAAAACTTAATTGCTAAAATATTTATTAGCTTTCATAATATATTTATTATTTAGTCATTTATTTAAAAATGAACTCCAATATATTATTATTAAAATAAATATTGTGACATTCCAACTTTTAAAGTTTAATTATTTTATTTTCAAATTTAATTATTTTATTTATTTAATTTTCTAATGAGTTAAATAAAATAAATATTAAAATACGATATTAATTTTCCATTTAATTAAACCATTAGTTAAATCTTTTAACTAGGCTTAATTAATAAAAAATACTCCAAAGACTCACAAGGTAAAAATATGAAAACCCATCATAGCCAAAATACATACAAAATCAAACCAAAGGTTTAAATCATGAATTACATCATTCAATGTATTCGGAGGGTACTCAACTCAGATACTTGTCCTAATTTTTCAATTAGGACAAATGGGTTAAAAGGTTGGGATTTGGAATTGAGAATTTATCTTCCCTCTCTTATCATTTAGATAATGTGATAGGGTATGCTCATCCTGGCAATTCAGAGAAGTAGATACCCAGTACCTGCAACCTGCATAAAAACTATGCATGTACAAGCACAATATATACTAAACTAAATAAGCAATGGAAGAAAGTGGTGCATCGTGTAGATCCCGACTAGCAGGTGACTATGACTCCCTTCCTTAACTACATTAGACATGACATACAAAAGAAAACACACACACTATACACATGTAAGTATGGGGTAAGTATCCATAAGAAAATACATATGATAATAAATCATCTTACTAATCATTATTAATAATTGCAAACACTGAAAATAATCATCATGCATACATGAAATGCAAAATCTAAGTAATCTCATCATGTAATAAACTGAATCCATAACACAATATCTGATAGTCTCAAAAGAATGCTGCTAACCAACAACATAAAATTAGCTCTAAAAGAGCTTGAGAATGACAACAAAAATGCAACCTAAGGGCGGGCACTACATCCACCCCCCCTGGGATTAGGCTTACTCCTGGAAGCTTACAAGAATGAAAAACTACGATACTCACTATGCGGGTCCCATTGACCCCTTTCTCCCTATAGGGAAACATGATTCCACTGAGGATATTACAACACCCTTAGAGCAATATGATTTTGGTTTAATGGTAAACCGAAAACCATATTGATCCAACATTCACTCTTTTAACAACTACTAAAATAGATCCCTTAATACATTCTAAACAAGAGCAACTTAATGCTTGCAAAGATAAACAGAGGTTTACTACCTTACAACATAGATAAAAGATACACGTTTTGCAACTAGAATGAGTTTCAATTTTCAGTTTTGCTCATGTTTAGGTTTAGTAAAATTTTTAGTTTGGAAAGCTAAGTGTCGAAGTATAAAAAATATGCAAGTAACAGTTTAGGTTCTATTTCAGTTTACCTAGTTTCAAGTTTTTAGTTTGAAAGAGATACACATGACAGTTCAAATTTTTTCGTTTTGTTCAACTAATTAACAACTAGTGGCATTCAAATATACCCAGAGCTCTCAATGTTGAAACTAGGCTCTGATACCAAATGTAATGCCCCATGAAGGGATCCAAAGAATTAACCTAATATCTCACTAAGTTTTCCAAACAATTTCTTTTTTAAAAATATGAAAGATAAACCATTCACAACACTTGTAGAAGAAACAGAAACAATTCGAACAAAAGTACACATAACATAACAAATTACATTCTTTAAAGATCCCTTAATGTTGAATCACATCTAAATTAACTATTCATCTAACATTACGTCCTTAGCAATGTTACATCCAATGTTCTTAAACAATATTACAAGTGTCCTTTTTTGTAATTACATTTTCAATTGCTCAATTATCAACTGTACATATCACAGGGTATGAAAAAGCTTAAAAGAATAAACATCCATATAAATAAAGTACATCATCATCCAATATTAATCCATGATGCAATTAAAGTAAATCAAACCATAAGCAATACATGATACATCATCACAAAAGAGATAGACATCCATCATAAAAGATAACCATAAATCATAAAACACATCTAATCTAAATGCACGGTTCTTTCCAACCATAAATAGCATCATTAGACCATCATTGATCCTACCCATCCCTCTGTGCATAACATTCCAAGGCACCGAAGAGATCATTGGTATTAACATAGTAGGAATATCACTCCTAAACATCCTACTAACATGCAAAGTAAAACATAAGATAACATCATCTAACATATGCAAATCATCAATATAAGAAACATACCAAAAAATACATCGATCATAAGGTATATCATCTATCATAATGATCCAAGAACATAATGAAAATAATTACCAACCAAGAATGCTCCAGCCACGGTGTCTCAATGGATCTCAAATGATAAGAGTGGAAAAACACTACCACCCGACCGCATGGAACCTAAGTGGTCCACTCCCACCATGTTGAGGAGGTAATCTCAAGTCCCAAATAGGCTATCAAAAACACATAGCACAAATACTCTATAAGTCCAAGAATCCTAAAAGTATACTAACTCAAAGGTTCCATCACAAAAAACTAACATTTAATTCCCAAAGGCACACAATAACATGTAGGAAACCTACTATGCAAGTGAAAAAGTGTTATCGCATTTATCACGTACAAGTTACCCTGGCAGTTAGCTAAACTCCATGGGTCCATACTGATCTCATGCGGCCACTAGTATCCTCTCATACTGACGAGACATACTACAGAATGTACGGTCGCAACCATGCGTTCTCACTACTCCCATCCTAGCCTACACAAGTGCTCAAAGCATGGGTGAGAACATCAAAACAATTATCTTTTTAAGTTCATTTAATCTCCATTTAGTGTGTAAATGTCATCACTTATTAACCAAACTTACAATGAGTTACTCTGGCAGCCACTTAGGGCCCTGGCCCCCATTGCAAGCCACTTTGCGACACTACAAGTAGATAACATACCCTAAGCTCATGGAATCATAAATCTCAAAATCACAAAAGATAATACATAATAAAATTATCAAATATGCATAAAAGCACCAAATATCCATAATAAGAATCATCAAATCTCCAAGATAAGAATCATCAACTATCCACAATAAGAATCTTCAAGTATCCATAATAAAAATCATCAAATCTCCAAGATAAGAATCATCAAATTTCCATGAGCATCTAGAAAAGCATCCATAGAAAATCATGACCACAACAGTTCGCTATTGGCAACTAAAGGCATCACTGATAATCATAAATATCCATTGGTTCTCAATAAAAAAAAGTATCTCAAAATCATACTGATTGAAGACGCCAAAATGGTTAAGTCAAACATGTCACAACATGACATCATCAAGAGATAAATCCACATTTCAGTCCCATCATGGTGACTAGAAAATAATCCAAGGATAACTGATCGATGACTCAAAAATGATTAGCTCAAGTGTCTCATACACATACATCTCAGCTTCACACATGAAGACTGATGAACAATAACAATCAGTAAATACAAACATTTCATAGAGCACACGATCAGATTACCATGGTTGGGCTTATAAAGATCGAGACCAAATAAAATCAACATGCCATCACATCTCATAACCCCCGAGCCTCTGGTAACAACCTAGGACTGGTCAACACTAGTTAACTCAAAATCCAAAAAAAGAAGCATATAGAATACACAATGCAAACACATGTTTTTGTTTTGCTATATTACATAGTTGAATAATGTGTAGGGGTTTTCAGTTTTCTATTTGCAAGTATACTTTCAAGTGACTTAAGTTTCATCATTTGACCTACAAGTCAATCCAATTGTTCCCCGATAGCATTATCCTTCTATTATTAAGAATTACGTTCTAAAAATAAATTAAGGATAAATATTCACTAAACTGATCATCATTGACCTTTAATTAAATTGTTCTCTATATTTAACCATGATCCATATTCTAATTTATTAACCTTTCAACTTTTCTAAGATCATTATTCGTTATATTATAAGAGGACCAATTAGCATTCTTCGAATAAGAGATTATAACTTCATTAGAATGATCAATTAATATTGGTTCACAATCCTTGACCTTTTATCATTCTAATAATTCTCAATTATATATTACTAAGTCTTCACCATTAAAATATCTAAAGTCGTTATTCAAGTCATAAGAATAAGACCTATCAACTTGATATCAATATTTCTACAATCTTATTAAAAGAATTATATCAATTAAATCTCTATTACATAACTTAATTATTAATTAAATCTAATTAACTCTCATTAATTGATTTAATTAATAATTGCATAACCATAGCAACATTCTAATTAATATCAGTTGACTAATAACTATCTAGAATTTTGTAAGTTAAAAGTCAACTATAATCTAGTACACAAATATTCATATTTATAGTTCATTTAATAATAACTTGTTAATATTTAATAACAAGCTATATTGAGAATCTTATATAATGACCACATTCGCCACTCTGCAACAATGTTTTCATTTATATTTTAGTAATAACAAGTTATAATCAATCTCCAATACCACGTATTATTATCTCAAATAAGTTTCCCCAATGTATGTTGATTCAGTTAATTGATACTCCTCCAAATTATTAATCAATTAAATTTGATTAATATCTTTTACGATACTTTAATCATTAACTAATCTCCTCTAGATTAACTCTGATCATATTAATTGATAACTATATAAACTATTTATACTATTATATATTAATAGTTTTTTAGACCCAGCAAATATTAATAAATAATAAAGTCATCAAAACTATTATTAATCGATCTACAGAACTTTACATAAGCTTCATTAGCTAACTCTTAATACCATTAAGATATATCAATAATTAATACATAACGTATTAGTCATAACAATAATTCCAATCATAGCTATGTTATAACAAGGTCAAAATGTAACAATGACCAACTATCCAGTATCATTAAAATTTAAGTTTCTTAATTTAAAATCATCTCGTAATATTAAATTACCATCTCTAAATTATTTAATATATATTAAATAGTATTTAATATACATTATAAAAAGTCCACTATATAAACTATATTAAAATCTCTTTTCTTTTAATTTTCTCTCATTTAAAAATCTATTTACTTAGATTGACTAATAATTAATTACACTTCTTCTACTATTAAGTGATCTTAATTAAATTTGATTTAATTAGATTAGATAATAAACCATATAAAACTAATGCATATTAATAAGATTCTAATAGGGGAATATTGCAATTATATCTTTAATTCATTTCATGCTTTGATATATTATTTTTTATGAAGTTTAAGCATAAAGAACTCTTGGTTATGGGAAATGGAGAAATATCTGTCTTTGAATAAAACAATCTCAGTACGACGGCCAATCTCCTTAATAAACTCTTGGATCGGGCTGAAATTGAAATATGTTGGAGAGGGCCAAGTTTTGCCAATTCTGACTGGAGTGATCAAATAAATTTGATCACAATAAAAAGTTATGAATGAATGAGTTTGGGTCTATCCAAGGGGCAGCGACAGGGCAGTTTGTGATGAATTAAGAATTTCCTCTTAAAAGGTAATTGTTCTATAAATTTATCCAATTCTTCAAATATGTTTGGCTATAGTTTTAGAAGCTATTTTTTAAAGTCCATTAATCAATTTGATTCCAAATCGAACCCAAACCCGTTTTAGATCTAACTTCTTTCTCATTTAGAACTAGGGTTTCTATTGTTTTCTTTGCAACCCTACATATCTAGATTCCAATTTAATTGTAGATTCATTCACAAGAGTATTCAGACACATATAATAGACATGATGAAGACATGAAGAGAAATAGTGCAAAGAGAATATGTGAATATCACGAGTGCACCTAGACACTGATGCTAATTTGTCTTGCCTTAGAAGTCCATAGAAAATTCCTTCTTTCTCCAACATTCGCAATTTCTCCAAGATCCAAGCCAACCAAATCCTCCAAGTGACTAGAAGTTCTAGAAGAAGCCTAGAAGCATGTAGAAAATATATGAACTTCTCTAATGCATGTATGCTTTGAAGCTTCTATTTTAAGCTTGTAGCTTGTAGCTTCCATTCAGCTTGTCCAAACACACTAAGAGAGCCTCTATTTGAAGGCCTCTAAGATGCATCTAGAGTGTCTCTAGAAACAACTAGAAGATAAGCATGACAACCAAGCATGGGTCTTCTCCAACCTTCTAGATGAGTCTTAAGTTTGTAGGCACCATGTGCTCAAATAAAATGGTATCTTCTAAGTTTAGACAACTAGTGCATTCTTAGAGTGCAAACTCCAGTGTTGTCTACATGACAACTCTCGAGAATTTGCAAACTCCTAAATATTAAAAATAATGCACATTAATTAATATAATATTTACTTAACTCTTTCTAATTTAATTTATTTATTTATGAAGTCTCATGCACTAACTTTAATATCTCCATTTTTCAATCTTAATATATTTATATTTTAAGCACATGAAATCTAGAATCTTTTAATAATTTTAAAATATGTTTTCCACTTTTAAATTTCATTTTCCAAAACTTAATTGCTAAAATATTTATTAGCTTTAATAATAATATTATTTAGTAATTTATTTAAAAATGAATTCCAATGTATTATTATTAAAATAAATATTGTCACATTCCAACTTTTAAAGTTCAATTATTCTATTTTAAAATTTAATTATTTAATTTAATTAATTTTTCAATTAATTAAATAAAATAAATATTAAAATACCATATTAATTTTCTATTTAATTAAACTATTAATTAAATCTTTTGATTAGGCTTAATTAATAGAAAATACTCTAAAGACTCACAAGGTAAAAATATGAAAACCCATCATAGCCAAAATACATACAAAATCAAACAAATGGTTTAAATCATGAATTACGTAATCCAACGTATTCGGAGGGTACTCAACTCAGATACTTGTTCTAATTTTAATATTAGGACAAATGGGTTAAAAGGTTGGGATTTGGACTTGAGAATTTATCTCCCCTCTCTTATCATTGAGATAATGTGATAGGGTACACTCATCCTGGCAATTCAGAGAAGTCGATACCCAGTACCTGCAACCTACATAAAAACCATGCATGTACAAGCACAATATATACTAAACTAAACAGATAATGGCAGGAAGTGGTGGATCATGTAGATCCTGACTAGAAGGTGACTATGACTCCCTTCCTTAACCACATCAAACATGCCATACAAAACCAAACACGCAAAGCAAATACGCACGCCATACGCATGCAAGTATGGGGTAAGTATCAATAAGAGAACACATATGATAATAAATCATCTTACTAATCATTATTAATAACTGTAAACACTTAAAATAATCATCATGCATACATGAAATGAAAAATCTAAATAATCTCATCAGATAATAAACTGAATCCATAGCACAATATCTGATAGTCTCAAAAGAATGCTGCTAACCAACAACATAAAACTAGCTCTAAAAGAGCTTGACAATGACAACAAAAATGCGACCTAGGGGCAGGCACTACAAAGGCCTTTGAAGTAGTAATGAATTACAATGGTCCTACCACATGATAATATTTTTCCTATTTTGCAACCTAATCTCATATTTGAAGACACGCAGGAAGATATAATCTCTAATTTAACCTTTCCTACTTGGACATTATGCTAGAATAATCAGCAATTTCAAGAAGCATTGGATGTGCTTGGAAGAGAGGAAGAGCATGCTGAACTTTTGAGAGGTGTGCTAGAGGTTCAAGAAGAAGTAGTGGTAAATAGACTCACTCAAGCCCTTGCAAGACCTTAAACATAAAAATAAGAAGAACACCTGGCTGAAAGGAGGTACACAAGAGGAGAAAGGGAGAAAGGCATTTTAAATGAGAATTTGGGGCCTTTAAAGATCTTTAGTTTTCTATCTAATTTTTATGACCCAAAGAAGAAGAAAAATAAGTCCTATAGTAGACCCAGTTCTCCTCCAAAGCCTTTCCATCTCTCACCTTTAGTACAATCTTTACTTCCATTGAAAGCTTTGGTCCCTTCTCATCTGAACATCCAACCTTTGCAATTTGTACTACCGAACATGGCTATCAACCAACAATGGGGGTAGAATATAGCCCAATTGAATCTTGGGGTCAATCCTACCACGTTGCCCAAGGGTGCAACACAAATTTTGGCTAAGTTTAGTAGAGATTGCAAAATTTCTATAGAAGACCACTTGAGTGCTTTTCATACACCCTACAGAATTATAAGTGTTCCTACCCAAGAAATCATTGTCAGGTTGTTTGTTCAAATGCTAACTGATGTTGTTGCTAATTGGTTTATTCATCTACCCCAACATTCCATAACTAGTTGGAATGACATGAAAACAATGTTTGAAACCAGATTCAATACCCCTGATAATGAGTGTTCCTTATTACTTTAGCTAAGTCAATTAAAGAAGGAAATGCACTAACCCATGGGGGATTTCATAGCAAGATTCAATAGATTGATCCAGAGAATCCCATCTACCACTTGACCTAATAGAGAAAATCAAAAAATATTATTTTTTAATGTGGTTCCCCCAAACATGAGTTTTCATCTCATTAAAGATGCAGTTGTTGACTTAGCTGCTGCTCAGAGATTACCTATCAAATTAGAAAATGCATTTATTACTTCTGGTAAATGGAGAAGGGATGTTCAATCCTTTGGCCTTGGTTCTACTACTCCAACAAACCCTTTCACATAGAGGTTAATGAATGACATAGCTATGTTGGAAAGATAACACAATAGATGTAATGGTTCTTACCAATCCCCCTATCGAGATGTTAATAGGTGTCAACAACACCAAGGTCATGGCAAAGCCCCATCCTTGATAGCTCCTCAGCCAGGATTAAAAATTGAAGGAGTACCTAAAGAGACTATGTGTTCTTTCCATTTCACTACATATCATGATGGGAAAACTTGCATAGATAGGTTAAGATGTGTTCAGTTGGAAAAGCATGCTGTTAGCACTAAATCATCAGTTGAAAAGAAAAAGGGGGAAAATGAGAAAAAAAGCACTTATTTTATTGAGTATGAATTTGACACAGAAAGAGGAAGCGATGCTTTTGTGACACTCCAAGAAATTGCTTACACTTTCATGACTAGAAATCAAAGAAATCAGAAATCCTATCTAGGAATTAACACAACTGCTTTAGGTTCTAAAGGAAAAGAACACATGCACAACGATCTAGCAAAGAATACAAATTTCAAGATATTATCCAAGATAGAATTGACTACTGGTACATCTACTTTTGACATTGTATAATTTTTTAAATCCTGTTCCATATCCATGTCCCCAGCTAAATATTTAAGAATGAACCCTAAGGATTTGGATAAGTTAGTACAATATGTGAAAGGAGGGCCTATCACTAATGCCTAATTTTCTAACAATATGATGGAAAATCAAACACCTCTAGAGAAACCAATTTTTTTATCTTAAAAAGGAACCAAGAAGGTCCCTAATACAGGACCAACTGTTAATACCATTGAAGGAGAAGTAGAGGAAAGAAAGCCTAATCCATTCTATGTGTCTTTTTTTGCTAAATGGACAAAAAATTAGCAACTATATTATAGATTCAAGAGCTTCCAACAATATTATGCTAACTCCGATTGCTAAAGCTCTTGGCTTAGATCTCACTAAAACCTTCAGATGTTGGTATTCCATGGATGGAAAGTAAGTCCCCCTCATTTTCCAAGTCAAAGATGTACAAGAAATGTTTTAGGCTTGCTCAGATAAGAGACTGAAACTAACCATTTTAGTGGCTGACATCCTAGCTAGTTATGGAATGTTGCTTAGTAGAATATTCTACAAGAATATGGAAGGAGAGATCAAGATGGATGGGTCTAAGTCTTCTATTCTAGTAGGGAAGAAGAGGATAAAACTAGATCCAAAACTGAAGAACAAATACACTATGGTTCCTTTGGAAAATCATAAAGCACAGATATTGTATAAAGAATGCCAGTTTGGAAACTACATCATTTTCCTTGGTGATAAACTTAAGGAAGAGAAAAGGGAAGACTACAAGGACACCTTGTGGAGTGTATAATTTGATGGCAACAACTCTAATTTAGGATTAGGGGTAGGGGTAGTTTTGATCTCTCCCTCAGGAGAAGTGTTTCCTTTTTCTTTTAAGCTAGACTTTCACAATACAAATAACACCACAGAATATGAAGCCCTACTCTTAGGATTGAAAGAAGCTAAGGCCAATGGGATAAAGCAATTGAAGGAGAAAGGTGATGTTGAACTCATCCTAAAATAGGTAAGGAATTAGTTTTCTGTGAAGAATGATAGATTGAGACACTATAGGAACCTAGTTTGGGATGAGATTGAATCTTTTAATGCCTTTTCCATAGAGTTTATACCTCACTCTAAAAATAGTAAAGTTGATTCCTTAGCGACCTCTACTTCCTTAGTATTGCCACATCCAGACTTCAAGAGTGATACTTATAGGATTGAAATGATCTATAGACCTAGGGTCCTAGATAATGTGAATCATTGGCAAGTTTTTGATAATGATTCACAACTAAAGGATTTTCTTGGATGTGTTGGAATTTTTGTTGACATTTTCTTTGAAGGGTGAAAGAAAGATGGCAAATCAATCAGTGAAGATTCATTGGAATTTGAAGAGGTTATTCAATTAAAGGGAAACAAAATCCCAAAGGGGTTTGTGTCTTTAGAGCATTTATTTGGAAGAATAGACAATAGTGCCATCTCAAGGGAGAGTGATCACAATAAGAACCTAAACAAGCATGACAAGATAAACAATGGAGATGAAGAAAATCTTAGATGGATCTCTATTGGTCAAACCTACTCAGATAGAGAGAAAGATGGCTTGTTGAAACTACTTGTCAAATACAAGGATGTATTCGTCTAGGGATATGAGGACTTGAAAATTTTTAGAAATGGAGAGTTCAGGCATCACATACCCCTAAAACCTAGAGCAACCACTTTTAGGCAAAAAATAAAAAATTATAACCCTAAGGTGTCTGAAGCAATCTTTAAAGAAGTGGAAAAAATGTTAAAAGATTGGACAATATATCTAATTCACCACTCAATTTGGATAGTGAACATTGTTCCTATGAGAAATAAAAATGGTGAAATAAGAATTTGTATAGACTTTAGGAATTTAAACTAGGCTAGTCTCAAGGAAAATTATGCACTCCCCACTATGGATCATGTTCTACAAATAGTTGCTAGGTCCAAAGTCATGTCAATGCTTGATGGGTACTCAGGTTATAACAAGATCAATGTCACATTTGAGGATCATCATAAGACAACCTTCATAACTCTTCGGGGTACCTATGGTTATAACCAAATATAGGGCTTCCATGTTTACGATTCACAAGTTTCAGTTTCAGCCTTCTGATGTGATGCGTTTGGAGCATTTTAGAAGAAGAAACCCTACTAAAGCCCTACCATTCTATAGGCATAATGGGAACAATAAGTGAGACTTCAAAAAGTTGCCCCAGTGCAGCAGGGAATCGGTTTGAATGCACAAGGAGGCCATCCCTATAGAATGGTAGGGCAAGTTGGTGTACATGGTAGTAAGAGATGAAGTGCTTGACTGTTAGGGAGAGCCCTTAACCATCTGGTTCTATTTTATGTCCAAACATTCTTCATGCAGTCAGTTTGATCAATGTGGGAGTGACATTTCAATGGGCAATGAATTCTTCCTTTAAAGACTTAAGGGATAAAATAATTTTAATATATCTTGATGATTTGATGGTATTTTCCAAATGGAGGAAATATCATTTGAGAGATCTCAAGGTAGTACTAGGCCAATGCAGACAACATGGCATATCTCTCAATCCTAAAAAGTCTCTATTCTTTATGGAAGAAGTTAATTTTCTTGGACATAGTTTCAAAAAGAGATATAAGAATTGACCTAGATAGGATGAAGGAAATAAATTAGCTATATTTTCCCACCAATAGAAGTGATTTAAAATCCTTCTTTGGTCAGATAAACTTCTTAAGAAGTTTTGTTCTTGAGTTTAATAAAAAGTTAAGACATATTCTGAATATGATGAGTGAGAAACATCCTTTTAGGTGGCAAGAAGAACATAATAGGGCTTTTGAAGACATTAAAACAACCATTTCAAATGCTCCTATGTTGGTAAGCCCAAATTTCAAAAAAGAATTTATCATTTACTACTATGCTTTAGAGCACACTCTGTCTAGTATCTTAACCTAGAAGGATGATCAAGTTAATGAGGCCCCAATTTCTTTTATTAATGTCCCTCTAAAGAAAGATGAATTAAACTACATCCAAATAGAGAAGCATACATTTACAATGATCAAGGCAATAAAATAGTTCAAGTACTATATCTTGCACTCCCATTCTATTGTCTACGTACCTAAAATGGTGGTATAGAGTATACTAATTCAGCAGGAGGTTGGAATAAACAAAGGAGCACTGTGGTTAGCCAAAATTTAAGAATATGACCTAAGTATTAAACCTACTACTTTGGTGAGATGTTGAGGTTTATGTAAAATAATGGCTGAAATAAAGGATCATCATCAGAAAACACTGAGGTTACACCTTCTATTTTTTTGGTAAGTTCAACTGATCCCTGGTTTTCTCATGTTGTGTATTTCTTTACATATGGTGAATTTCCTACAAACTTGAGTTATAGAGAAAAATGTAGCCTTAGGTTGAAAGAAAAAAAATATTTAATCTCTTAGGGCATGTTGTATAAAAGAGGTATATATGGCACCTTTTTGAGATGTGTAGATAGTGAACAATAGAAAAAAATGTCAAAGCTATATCATTCAAACATTTGTGCTGGACAATTTTCCTCTACTATGACTACTTTTAAAATCCTTAAAAATTGCTTCTAGTGGACTAGTATGTTTAAATATACTTATGCTTTACCCTTAAGACCTATAGTAATAGAAGAACCTTTTCATCAGTGAGGTCTAGATTTCATAGGTCCTTGAATTCCCCATCCAGTGTTGGCCATATGTATATATTGATAACCACAGATTACTTTACCAAATGGGTGGAAGCTATACTAACTAAAAAAGATAATTGACAAGTGGTATGTGAGTTTCTAATGGAATACATATTTGTTAGATTTGGGGTTCCTCAAAAGATAGTGGCTAATAATGCAACCTAATTTTCATCTAAAGAGATCTATATGTTCTACTATGATCATGGCATAGCCTTATCTCATTCCTCTAATTATTTTCCCTAGGGAAATTGGCAGGAAAAATCTAGTAACAAAAAATTTGTTCCCATAATGAAGAAATCAGTTGATGATAACACCCAAAATTGGAATAAAAAATTGTATGAGGCATTAAGGCTTGACCAAATTACTCCTAAAAAAGCTATTGGCATGGTTCCCTTTGAATTAGTGTATGGATTTGGTGCTCAAGTAACCCTATCTCTGGAATTATTCACTGCATTGTTGCAGTTCGTGATCGAAGATCCATTTTTTTGAGACTCTTTAGAGAAAAGGGTGATGTATTTGAACAAACTAGAAAAAAAAAAGAGACAAACTCATGGACCACATTATTAAACTTCAAATGAGGGTAAAGCTGATTTTTTATATGATAGCCAAGCCTTTCAATTTTTTGAAAGGAGATGTTCTCTTATGGTATATAAGAAGAGAGCCTAAAGGTATGCATGACAGGTTCGATTCTCTATGGAAGGGGCCTTTCATTATTACAGAAGCTATTGGTCCAAATGCTTTGTATTTGAGGTATCTAGATGGTACTAGTTTGGCCTTCATTTACAATGGGTAGGACCTGAATTTATGGAGAAGGTGACACCTCAAAGTGATCCTAATCGTGTTTATAGCTCGTCTTTTTTTTTTTTTTTTTTGTTTCTATTTGTTTTTCCACTGCTTCCTATTTTTGGTGTTGCCTTAGATTAGTTATGTTCCAACATTCTGCGTTCTCTGTGTACTCCACGTACATAGTCATCAGTCAAAGCCCCTATTAGCCTTAATTTGAGTTTCCATATTAAATAATTTCTCTAGTTTCCCTTGAAGCTCAAATTCATACATTGAACAAACCTTTATTTGTCTCGTATCTTACGAATATCATTGACCCTTGCATATAAAAATCAACCTTTTTTTGTCTATCGCAACTCTTATTTATTGAACCTCTTTGAACCTCTTCAGACCTTGATTTGAAGTAGTTCAAAGAAGTTCAACCAAAGGTTTTAACACTAACTATTTTCTGTAGGTGGGACTGGCTGAGCATAATGAAGATGTTTGTTTGAACCTCTTTGAACTCTTCAAACCCTTGTTCAAAGTGTCTCAAAGAAAAATTAAATCTACCATGATCCTAAATCATTACTTCTATCACCTCAAATAGTTTCTCAGGAATTGGTTGTCCTTAGAGAATCATTAATGCTTGCCCAAAAATTTGAACCCCCTTGCCAGTCTTGGAAGCTGACCAAAATCACTACCAAGACATTGTATTGTAGGTTCATGAAGCTGAGAGATATAGGGTATTGGAGTTTTTGAATGAAAATCCCATGAAGACCATGGATTCATGCATGCTTTTTATTCTTAAGAGCAATATGGGATGGAAGGAGTGAATTTATAAAGGAACCATTGAAGAAATGCAATTAGTTGAAGCTAAGACCATGGGAATACACAATGAACTCCTAAAGGACATGCAGGTTGTTAATCCTAACAAAATCCTACAATTCAAAGATGGTAACATGGACTCTAAAGTCTTGATCAAAAACTTCAATGATGCTATGATGGAAATAAAAGTAAATGACACACCTACCCCTAGAGACTTCACTATCCTGGCAAACATTGAATCAATGTTATATCAAAACAAGGCTCTCATGCTGAGGCAAAGAAGAAGAATTAAAGAGCTAAAATGGAAAAAGAATGCTTGTAGATCAAAGTTACTTAGGTTGAAGAATCCTCACTCCCATGCAATACAAAAGTTTAAAAATTCCTTCAAGAGCTAGAAACTGGTGAAGTAGACTATGGTAGATGGAGAGAATACTGGCAACAATGTTTGGTTAGAGTAGCTATTTTCTATTTTATTTTCCAAGCTATTTTTAAAACTATTTCTTGTATTTGCAATTGTTTCTAACTAAAAGGTTGGGCTTTAATGGAGGCCATTTTGGATTTTTAATGAACTATTAATGTTGTAGCATTAGCTAGTTAGGGGTTAGATTTTAAGTAGCCAAAATATACTCTAATAAAGCTAGTACTATTTTAAGTTAATTATCTAGAACTAGCAATAGAAAGATAGTCATATGTTTGGGAATACTTTCTTAAATGACTTGGTGCTAAAGAAGTCTTTTTGAATATATATATCTATCACATTTGTCATGCTATAAAAATTAGCATTTAAAGTGGTTCAATCATAGTTACTTTGTGAATTGTGGTGATAGGTTTTGTATGACAACTATTGCTATTTCTTGTTGTCTTCTCTCATTTATCTTTTCCTAGTTTTTGTTTGAATTCATGGTAAAGCTCGATCTATTAATTAAATCTTTCTTATTTGTGGAAAGACTATGAGCTTTTCATCCATTAAATCTTTGATTATACAAGTCATTACCTTAGTACTGAAGAGTACATGGGTGTTCATTATGCACTTTCTGGCAAAAGTATGCCTTTAATTAATTTCAATCTTCTGAGTTTATCCATGAATATTTTGTAAAGGGAGTTGTACTTGTGAAATTTAGAGGGAAAAAAATAACACAACATCTACCCAATTTTTATTAACTCTATTAGATTTTTTGAGCCTTGGACATAGATTAAATTGTTGTTTTAGTAGGAAAAGACCATCTGTTCACAAACACTTTCTTATCTTTCTATGCAAACAATTAACTCAAAATTATCATTTTTTCTTCTATTAAAGTTGACTTATCCCAATCAAGTATAATAATATCTTCATCTAAGGAATTTGGTTTACATTTTATTTCATAGGCTAAGTGTTTAACCTTCTTTCCTTTGAAATTGAGAGTACTTGAACTCAATAATGCTAGATGTAAAGTGTGTGATGAGACATCCACACTTAGTATCTGAACTATCATAGAAGTAACCTCTATCTCCTATGGCTCCTATATTTGTTCATCAATTCCTATGGCACTTGATTGAATTATCTCTTTTATTTCCCCACTAGGAGATATTGAGACTAGTGTTCTAATTTGTATTTGCAATATGGCTAGGTAGATGTATGAGTATTGTAATTTATGGAAACATATACCTTTAAAATTTTGTGATGTTATCAGAGTTAGAAGATTTCTTAAGTGTTAGAAAAATTGCAATAGTACAGAGACACATATGATATGTATAGATGACAAATGTAGAGTTAGTTCATGTGCAATTGAGGATTGATAGTTGACAGTGTCATGATGATGTATATTAGTTGGCTAATTTTCACAAACATCATAATGCAAGTTACAATTAAATTACTAGTTTAGGAAATTAGTATAATAGAACAAGGGATGTGAGTAAATTGAAGTGTATAGCTTAAGGAATTATTTTTGAAACAAAATAATTACTCAATCATGTTGGTCTGATTTTTTACATGTTTACTCATAATTATTTTATATTTAATGAAGCCTACGAAACCATCAAGGCCGACTAAGCAGAGTTTTGTAAATTTGTGAGATAGAACTAAATATCATATCTTGCATAAATAATGTGAAGCATGTATGTGATATGAACTATATGTGAAGATAGGTAAAATGATATGCAAGCCGTGTGTGATGCAAAATATAATGGATGATTAGAGAAAGAGCTAGACAAAATAGTAAGACAATGTTGTATGTATATCTACTTTTGTAAAGAAACTTCATTATATATTGCATGTTAGGGAAGTGGGCTATTCTTTCATATATTGTATTTGTACTACAATTTTGTGGCTTTTAAGAAGGCCTAGTCCTCTAACAATGACTCAAAACACTATATATATTTTATAGACTCCTAATAGGGTCAATCTCCTTAACAAGACACTTTTTTTTAGTGGATCATCTTGTGGGTATCATCCCCATTGTGGTTTTCCCTTGGCCAGAGTTTCCCTAGTTAAAAAATAATGGTGTTATGAGTTATCTTTATGTGTGGTTATATTTACTATTTAGTATTGTTGATTTGCATTCATATGCAAGTTATAAAGTAGTTAACCATATCCAATTGTGGGAAAAAATTTATAGAATATTGATTCGCCCACCCCCCTCTTAGTATTATCTATTTCCAACAATTGGTATTAGAGCATAGTTACTCATAAGAGGCTTAAAACTTTGAGTAAGATCCCTACATATATGGAATAGTTGAAGAGAATTATTGAAGAGACTCATGAGTAAATTGACCTTCTTATTGAAGAAAGAGATAACCTAAAAGATAAGTATGAGGATGCAAACGTTTACATTGGAAAAATAAAGAACAAGATTGATAATGTAGAATCACAAAAATAATCAAATGAGAAGATTACTAACATTGATAAAGTAGGAATTCCTAAGAAAGAAAATGAGATCTTGAAGCATGAGTTTGAAAATTGTTGAACTTAAGTTAAGCCTTAAGAAAGATTATAGAAAAATTGAACCTAATCTAAAAGATGATAATGTAGATCATAGATCCTAGTTAAGTCAAGTAACATCTAAATTATACTCTATTAATTAGAAAAGAATTAGATCGGTTGTTGAGTTCCCTAAACAATATGATCTAAGTAAGATTGAATAAATTATAACTACAAAAGTATCTAAAGAAATTGAACTAGCTAATTTGTCTGCAAAATGGGGTGAACCAAGAAAAAAAGGAGGAAGTTGATGAACCAATAAAATATGAATCATCTAAGGAAATTAGACATGAATTTAGAGATAGGTGTTTCGTATGCAATGAAGTTGGTCAAATGAAGAGAGATTGCATAGATAAGTCTTTTTAACCTATTACTAATTTCTATTGTTTTAATTATCATGGTTATGGACATAAAGCAATAGATTGTAAGAAACCTAAGTTTGATAGTAATAATGGGAATTGTATAATGTTTAGGAATGTTAATATAAATGCTTATGAGAGAGGAAGATAACAAAGAAGATCTAATGATGGAGAGAAGTATAATGGTAAAGGAAACCGTTTGTATGTTAAAAGTGTAACAATCTTGGACATATTGCAAGGAACTATAGAGCAACTAAAATTCAGAGTGGAACCAATTAGAGAAAGAATGCACATGTATGTAAATTGTGTAATAAAATTGGACACACAACAAGATTTTGTAGAATGGACAGAGGGAACTTTAACATGAATCCTAATCATAGAAGGAACAATAAAAAAATTGATAGAAGAAATGGTAATGGTAGTGAAAACAATTAGAAGGAAGTGATAAAAGAACATGTTGATGAATTCAAATAAGCATTTGTGAAAGAAAATAATCCAAAATGTTCTCATACAGTTTTGGAAGAGCAGTATTTTGATGCATCTAATGGGAAATTGAAGTCAAATTTTTTTTGTTACTCATTGTATCCTAATTAAGCATTTCCAAAAGAGGAGGAGTGTTAGTTAATGAAAACTAATAATAGAATACAAATTAGAAGTTATACATTCAATAGAAGCTAGATGACATAGAGAGGAAGATATGATCGATTGTGAGATCATTTTTGTGATTGCAGTAAGTCATATGAAAGAAAATGAGTTTACTGGTAATCAATGACAAATTTTGAAGATGAAGAAAATGCATATTTAATGTGGAGTTAAATTTGGAATGATTTAAGTGTTGCACATAAGAAATTCAGTACCATCTGATCATGTAAAGAGTTCAAAGAAAAATTGTAAGTGATTTGATAATGAATTCAAGTGGAAACTCATCCATTTGAGTGTGAAGTTGCAAAATACTAATATGTGATATTAAAGGTATTTTATGAAGCTTTAAGTTTGAATTTTTAGTATCAATAGTTAGTAGTATAGAAAGCCATTCTGTCTTTGATATAAGTGAGAGACCTAGGTACAAGTTCAAGAAGCACCCATTTTTTTTTTCTTATTGGTGATCTGTTAGGAGCATTTTCTCAAATTCTACCAAACGTACTTCACATAGAAGAAATTAGAAACTACATTTATTGTAAATTTGAGAGTGCTAGAGATGAATATATTCACAAATATTTAAAAATGATGTGTAATGGAGACCTAATCCTAGAATTTGAGTATGCATACATGAATGAAGTGAACCTAATTAAGTATATGTTCTTCACAAAATTTGATAATCATGAGTGGAGAAATATTATCCTAGTTGGAATTCATGGAGAAATGTTTTGGGTAGGTGATTTGTCTATCATACTTGACAATGACCTGATTCATAAGGTTACAGATTTAAGCAATAAAGAGTGTATACCAATGAATGACAAGAATGTGAGAAAGACAATTGACACAAGCCTGGAAACTAAGATTGATCGATGGAATATGAGAGTGTATTTTATCTAGGATAATGGAGTTAGAGTATTGTGTAAAATTGTATGATATAAGTTGGATCATAGTTCTCAATTAAACTCTGTGCCAACAAGATTTTTGCATGTAGCCTATGTTGTGGTAGTTGAGAAAAGGAAGTAAATATGTGGGAGATTATCAGTGCAGTTGTTGCAAAATATTGCAAAGCTGAAGAAGTCTAAGAATGCAGTCTTTATATTTGAATATCTATTGAAACACTTATTTTTCTATGCAACCAAGTAGTTTCCTTGTATGTAAAGTTTGGATTGTAACGAGCGTTGGATGAAGATAGTTACAAAATGTTATAGGGCCAAACTAGAGAATGTCAGAGACATAGATATTGATAGAATGATGAAAAGATTCCAATCTAAGATAAAGCAAAGATATAGAATCTCCCCCTCTATGGTGGAGAAGTATAAAGATGAAATGTGTTTCATGGTAGAGACTGAAACTACTTGTATGAAAGTAGTAAAACATAGAGTAAATTTTATTGAATCCATAAAATATGAAATGAGTAAAGAACTTACAAAAGGTTACACAAAGACTATATTGTATTATGAAAGGGACATTGAATGTCCAAGATGCGGTACCTTTAAAGAGGAGATGAGGGAATTTCATTCTGAACTTCAAAGTAAAGGGATCAAGAAGATTTTTGAAATGAAGATTGAACCCATTCTTAAGGAGTTGAGCATGACAAGAGAAGAATTCAATAAAATCAAACGCATAGCAATATAGATGAAATCGATTGGGAAATATGAGGTGTTGATAGCCACACCTATTGCCATTGCAACAACATCTATGGAAGTGATAGTAGCTGGGTATACTTTACAAATACATACTAAAACTTATGCAATAGTCATGCAAGTACAACTATCCAAAGTGTAATCTAATTAGCAAAAGAGAAAATTTGATGATGTTGAGGTGACAAGAGCATCTACATAGAGGAAATCTAAGTGATTGATGAAAGTTAAGCAGGAACGAACATCATCTCCTAGGAAAAGGGTCAAGCAAACCACTAGTGGAATTAGAAAGAGGAGAAAGACATTGTAAATCAGTGATTCTAAGGAATTTTATGAAGAGAGTAAAAAAAGTTAGTGGAATAGGCTATTGGAGAAGGGAGGAAACCATCTAGTAAGCTATCCTAGAAACCTAAAGTTGAAAATATGAATATAAAAATTATAAAAAATGATAGTTTTTTCAAGTTGAATAAGTATTATAGTTTGTATAGTAACATGGATAGCAAATAGTTGGAAAATGTTGTAGTGAAAAATATGATTTTGAGAAATAAGAGATTTGGCAGCATCCAAAATAATTTTTTGAAATATTTGTACACTAGATTTCTAAATAGGAAGAGAAGAGTAGTAGAAGAAGATACTATATTGAGATATGGTATGATTAATAAATCAGTTGAAGTAAGCACAAAAGAAGACAAAGAAAAGATCTTAAAATATATTGAACCTTTGTTGAGGAACAAGAGAAGATAAATTCTTCTTATGGAAGAAAACTATGAAGAGGTTAAGAAGGAAATCAAAGAAGCCATAGTAAAATATATGACTTCCATGCCTAAGGTCACTAAGGAGAGTACACAACTAGAAACAACAAGTCTAGTTTATGTGGAGGCCAATACTCCTATTGATGGTGAAGAAGAAGTTGAAGAGGCACATCAAACTTATTCACCTCCTCATATAGTTATTGGTACTAAATCCATGCAAGTGGATAGTACACACATAAGTATAGATGCTAAGGAAAATCTTTTTGTAGGATATATGTCCAACATTATTGGCAATGTTACTTATTATTCTAGCTTGGATGAAGAGGATGATTAAGAAGAAAAGAAACATGAATAAGAGAGAAGGATAGAAATGGAGAAGGAGAAATCTATATTAGGAGAAGAAAGAATGAAAGTAGAAGAAATTTTTTAATTAAGGCAAAAAAAGCATATTGTGATGCAAGAGTCAACATTCTTGCCCAATCTAAAACAAGTGGAAACAAAATATCAGAAATTAGAATTTCAACATGAAGATAACATACCTTATATTGCCCCAATAGTTGCACCTATTGCAGAAATAGTAGCAGTAATTACTATACTACATATAGTATTTGATGATGATTATGATGACCCGGAAGGTCTAACGAGCTCATTCAGAAAGATACTTGAGAAGAGCAAGTCTCTATAGACTTTGGAGGGAACATTAGCATAAGTTCTAGATAGATTCTAGAAGATAGTATATTCCACTATTATAGAACCAAACTTACAGAAGAAGACTAATGAAATAATAAGGGCTTTTAATGCAAAGTTTAATACCTTTTCTAATATTACTTCAGTACAAGGAGTTGCAATGCAAGATGAATCACTATCTATCACAATATGTAATAATGTCACAAATGATTTCCAAGAATTAAATGTGTGCATTAAAGAGATAAGGAAGAGAAAAATGAAGGTAAGATTTTTTATGGACAATGCACAATGTCATACAATCATCTATTAGAACTTGATAATTTGATCAAAGGCCAAATGAGTGAGCTTCAAAGACTCACTATCATATTGCAACAACCATAGGAAAAAATTGAAGACTTTGGAATAGAGATGGAGAAAATTCACAATCCTATTAGAGGAATTGAATCTAATAAGAAGAAGGTAATAAAGAAATTCTCTATCCTTAGGGAATATTTATCTCCTAAAGTTATCATTTTGTAGAGGCAATTTGAAAAGTATCTTACATCAAATTCATTCCATGATAAATTTGACTATAATCACTTGAGTGTAGTTGAAGTGGCATCCTATGAACTTTGCATACCCATTGGTATATTTGATAATTTCAAGGTAAACTAGAAGGACTTTGACAAGCTAAAACATGATTTTATAGATTGCATATCTAGAATGTCTAACTCATGAGCATAAGGCAACACCATTTCTTGTGGGTATAGATGTTTGACACCTTTTCCATTGATGTAAAAAGGGGAGAAGTATGTAAGGAAAATTGTATATGTACAAGGTTATATATGTAAAGGGAGAATTATGTAAAATTGCATATGCATATGTAAGTGGGATCTTAGCTATGTATCACATAAAGGAGTGATAAGGAATGTCCATAATGAAATGAATACACTTTTAAAATTTTAATTTCTTTTTTTAATTATTACTATTTTGTATGGCATCATTTTGGTACTTAACCAATTTTCGTGAAGGTTTCCATCAATTTCAAAGGGGGAGATTATTGGTAATATGGCTAGGTAGATGTATGAGTTTTTTCATTTATGGAAACATATAAATTTTATATTTCATGATGTTATTAGAGTGAGAAATTGTCTAAGTGTTAGATAGTTTACAATAGTACATAGACAAATACAATACGTAGGAATGATAGACTTCGAGTTAGTTCATGTGCAGTTGAGGATCAATAGTTGATAGTTTCATGATGATGTATGTTAGTGCACATATCTATACAATACAAGTTATAGTTAACTTACTAGTTTAGGTAATCATCATAGCATAATAGTGCACATTAATAAATTGAAGTGTACAGATTAAGTATTTATTTTGGAAACAAAATAATTACTTAATCATGTTGGGAAGATATCCTAGATGTCTGCTTAAATTTTTTAAATATTTGGTCAACTATGTGAAAGCACCAAGGCTAACTAAGCATAGTTTTGTTAATTTATGAGATATAATTAACAATCATGTATCTTGCACAAATAATGTGAAACATGTATTTGATGAAAAATATATGTTAAGAAAGATTAAATGATATGTGAGCCATGTGTTTTGTGAAATCTGATGTATGATCAGAGAAAGTGCAAGATACAATAGTAAGATAGTATAGTATGTATATCTCCTCTTGTAAAGAAACTTAATTGTATATTACATGTTAGGGTAGTGGACTCTTCTTGCATACATTGTAATTTCACTACCAAGTCCATATAGGGTTGAAGCTTTTAATAAGGCCTAATCCTCTAACAAGGATTAAAGATAATATATGTATTTGATCGACTCCTAGTGGGGTCAATATCCTTAACAAGGTTCTTTTGTTTCTTGTGGTATCATACATACTAGGGTTTTCCCTTCGCCAGTGTTTCCCCAGTTAACAAATAATGGTGTTTTGAGTTCTCTCTATTTATTCAGTATTGTTGTTTTACTTTCATGTTTAAGTGATAATGTAAGTAACAATATCTAGTTGTGGGCCAAAGTTTGTAGAATATTGATTGACCACCCTCTCAATATCATCTATTTTTAACACATTTCACCTATAGTATATTGTTGTATGTCAATAATATGGCTCTCTAGAGTTAGCCTATTCAATTTTATATGCCTTATCATGCTCTTCTTTCTTTTCTCTTCAATAGTGAACACACTCTCTTGCTCACCATCTATTGTAATTGTATTTTTTTTTAATAGTAGATTATAATTAATAATAACTATAGGTACTTCTATGATTGTGACTATTACATGTTGAGTCTAATCTTTGTTTGTAGTATTAGGATATTCTTTTATTTACACATTGACAGGATTGGTCTTGGTCAATATATCCTTGAATTTTTTTGAAGCGAGTTCTTTCTCTTTCTCAGATTTCCTAATATTTGCAAGGTCTTCTTTAAAATTAGTCACATTCATCATTTTGTCTTGTGGTGACTCATCTTAAATTATAACAGTCTTACTTGGCTTCACAATTTCTTATGTCATTTGCTGCACACTTTCTACAAGCTTCTCAATGTCAGAGTAGATATCTTCTTTATTATCTTGTTCAACTCTATCAGCTTCATTTTCCACTTCCTCTTCTTATGTAGGGATACATCCAAAATATTTCTTATGAATTAACTTACTCTCATGTACACGATTTTCAATTTTATTCTTAAGGCTTTGTATTTTTTCATCTTTGGTACAAATTTCTTTATGTAATCTCTTAAAGATATACTCATATATGTTTTTCTTAAATCAGACAAAGTTTTGCCAATATACCTTCCCATATTTTCCTTTAAGTGGTAAAATCCTAGTTCCACTTGGAAGAGATCTTGTTATATAGATTGTCCATAAATTATTTTCTCAACTCTATTGGCATATTCTTATAATTCACTATCATATCTACTACTGCCTTCTCTACTCTCTCTTTATCAATTTTATCTAAAGTTTAATATTTTACACACTTACTACAAGTTAAGCTAGATAAAATTCTTATATTTTCACACACCCTTTTAATATCTTGAGGTGGTCTCCTTAGTACTATTTAAAAATAACTCAATTCATTAGACTCCATTCTCTCAGCCTCATCCTCTTCTTAATCATCTAGTTTAATAGCTAATTTTCTTATGGGTCTCTTCTTCTCTTGACTTTTCTCAGCATTTGATGTTTTCTTCTTTGGACTCTTAGGTCTTTGATTGGCCTTGTGATTTTCACTTATCCTTTCCTTATAGGTTACTTTGTATTTTTTGTGGTAAAAAATCTAATCCTCAATCTAGACTAGCTAGGAGGAGTAGCTGTAGGTGTAGTTCTAAGTGTAGTCTCATTCAAGATTTGTTTAACTTTTGGGTTAGAATTAATAACTTATTTACTCTTCCTTGCCTTAGGTTTAGAAATAACTATCTATCTCCCCTCTTCTTGACATTACCTTCCTCCTCCTCTTAATCTTTGTCACTACTTCTATCCTCTCCTAGACCTTGAGTGATTTGAAGGGATGCTTCATTTTCATCTCTGGACACTCAATTTTCCTTCCAAATCATCTATAATATTATTTCTTCTCTTATTCATAGGAGCAATATATACATCAAATGTGATTGTGGAATCTACAACCACATATTTTCCAAATGGCTCAGGCTTTGAATCAATTTTTTCAGCCAAAAATGTAGCGATCACAATAGTCACTTCATCTATATTGATCTCAAAGAGAAATAGTCTCAACCATGCCACCATAGGTATTATTGCCTAAATATATGTGTTCTTAGTACCAACCAGAAAGCATTCATCATCATAATACTTTTTTACAAGTGACTTGGGGATCCTTGTCCTCTTTTTCATATTTTGTTTCAAACCTTCAAAATAACTATCCATTATATTCTCATGTAAATCTCACCAATTTTCCAATTGAAATTACCAATCTCATTGGTCATAGGTTTTCCTTATTCCCATACCACACCACCAAAGGTAGGGAAATAATTATGAATATAAAAAAATATACATACAAAAAGTGATTCAAACTTACACATTTAAAGTTCTTTTTCTTGTGAACAAAAAATAAAATTTCAGCCAAATGTGTTTATTGTAGCTCAAGAGTGCAATATTCATGGTACTTCTTAATAATATTCCATGCTTCCTCAACGGCTACACAAAGCACACTATTATGTTAGCCTGATTGATAAAACATGTGTGCAATCAGTTGAACAACAAACTCAATGAGAGGGTCTTTAATGGTTGTAATAGTCAATCCTCTTTCATTCTATATTTCCTTTATGTTTTCCTCAATTAGCTCTTTTCTTTGTCATCACATTGTGTTCATTTGATCACATATAGGGTATCTAGTCATGGCACAAATAATTTCCTTTATAATATTGTCTTGACTAGTTTCTAACCAAAACTGCATATCATGAATTTAGGTTAGCACAACTTTAATCCATTCAAATATGAAGTTCTTTGGGAAATCTAGGGCACAAGTTAACCCTTTCTTTGTAATGATTTTTAATTCTCCCCTCAAAATTTCTTATTTCAACAAATTCTCATAAGTCATTCTTATCTTATAATCTCCCACTTCACCAATTTTACATGAATAAAAAGATCATACATTATGTATTATTATGACCTTAGGTGGAAGTGATGATAGGGCACCTATAGAGTCTCCCTTCATCAAAATTTTATGTACAACCTTATACTTCAAGAGTAGACAAGCATCATTCTTAACTAATTGTGCATTAATGCAATCAGATTTCCACAATCCATGATTTATAATGTTTATTTTCTGGAATAGATTGTGTAGAGATTTTTCATCAACGTTTCGAATCACACTACGTGATCCATCATCAGGAAGAGAGAGCATAATTTGACATCTCTTGCTCTCTCTTCCTGATGATGGATCACGTAGTGTGATTCGAAACGTTGATGAAAAATCTCTACACAATCTATTCCAGAAAATAAACATTATAATTGTGCATTACTAACCTTAATTTCTTGCTTCTTTTTGCTTGTGGAGGAATTGGTTACCATTTTTCTTGACTTAGTGTTTAACCATGATCTTATATGTAGCTCGGTAAAAAAAATCTTTTGGACTTCAATTTTATTCTCTAATGACATGCATTTAGATCTCTCTACAACCATTTTGGTGTTTCTTAAAAGTTCTCAATCTCTGGTTGAATGCAAAATGAACCAAAAAATGTTCTATGTAGGTTCAAATAGTGAAATTATGTCTTTCATTAATGCTTCATACTCAGGAAGGAATAATACAATTGTCTTGGTAAACACTAGACAACTCAATCACTTTGCTCCACTTTGCTCACTTGGTCAACACCTTGACTTAGTTGCAAATACATTGCTATTATCAATCTCATCTTTGTTAATTAAATCATCTCAATCAATATGGGGGCTCAATCCATACTATAACTAAATCAAAACTATCATCAATATTGATGCTCCACACGGTCTATGTTCCAACTATCTACATATATTATTTTCATGGTCTACACTTTAGATATGTGCTAATGCATCTTTTTTCATCCAAATATGGACATCACTACATCATATGTTAGGAATTAATGTATGATATATCATTTGAAATATAGTTCCTTACATATATTCATTGCTTAGTTTGAGATAGTGTGATCGCCTAATCCATTGGATTGGGTGATCTTAGCATCATTAGGTCAATTATTTTTTCCTTAAACTTTCTTCTCCCATATTTGATTCATTTAGTTTCTTTTCTATTCTACATCAATAATACCTTTAATTTTTTGTTTTTCATTGCTAGGTATTGGTTCTTAGTATCTAAGGTTCCTATTCAAATGTCCAATATTATGAAAACTATAAAAAACTATATTACCATTGATCCAACTCTTGGATTTACCATAAAAGTGTGTCCAAATACAATTTTATATAACATGACCATATGCACCACACAAATAATAATTGTACCATGTATTTTAATCCAAATTGTATGAGTTACCTTTATTAGGTACATTTTATTTCTTCTTGGGTACCAAGTTAGGTTTTTCCTTTGATCTACAATCTTGTACTCTATGTCCATACTTAAGACAGTTGTAGCAGTATGCTTCAAATATAGGTACAATTAGTGTATTTGTAACTTTATATCTACACTCAAGTGCTTGGTTTCGATGCTTTTTATAATTAAAATAATATTCATTGAATTTGGGCTTAGTATTTAACTTACCAATTGTACTTCTACAAACATATTTTGTATGGTGTAGTTTTTTTATAGTGATAACATGTAGGTTTTGTAGTTCTTTATCATATTATTCCTCTATTATCCACTCTTTGATGATTCTCCTTTCTCTATAGGTGATAGGTGCTTGGTATAACCTAGTTCAGAGTTTTCACAGAATCTTCTCTATGATCTCATCATCTCTTCATTGTATCCCATAGCTTCTTTGCATTATTCATCATTTCAATGAATTCCTTTTTAGATGTCAATTCATATATCATATTTTGATTCTTAGATTTTGAATTTGAAAACTCCACATCCTTCCTATTTAGTTCTTTATTGAAACTTAGTAGTGGATTGAGAATCTAAAATTTCTTGCGTGTGATTTTTTTTACACTAGATGTCCTTTGATCAAGTCTTGTAGCCATTTGTATCTTATCTTTGTCAACTATTTTCTTATCTTCTTCACATTTGTTTTATTTTTGGTCACTTCACACGGTCTTACTGATTGAGTTTCATGATCTATCTTTGACCCTCTTATCTCTTTATTTAGTATATTAATCCTCTCCAATAGATATTCTATTGTTGTTTCATTTTCACTAGAATTTCCATTATCAAATAGACCTCTAGTGTCTTCTTCTTGATATTGTGTGTCATTCTAGAATATTTCCATCTCCTTCCTTCTTTTTAACAATTTCTTCAATTCCTATATTGCTTCATTAAGTTGTTGCAGGGCAAGCTATATATCAAGATTCTTGCTCTCAATGTTCTTTCCCAATTTATAGGCCTCAATATCGAAGATGTTAACTCTCAAGTTACTAGACTTATTATAAGAGAACTATGCTCTAATACCAATTATTATAATTCTAATGGAAAGGTAATATATTGATAAGGGGAGTTAATAAAAAAGTATAAAACTTTTATCCTTTGAAATAAATGTCAAATCTTATAACTTCACCTCTAATCCTTATCTCAAAAATACCATTAATATCATAAATATTTATTGAAATGATGTACTAGATCTAACAATTAATCATATCCATGAAATATGTAATCAAAGGATCGGTAAATTTAAAAAAAAAAGATTTTGATTGCCCATAAAAGCTCTAAGGTGAAGCTAAAAATAGGGTGGAGATGCCACCCTAAAATATTCACTACTACAAACATAAAGTATTCCTAATAATGAATACAATTTTGACTTCTTTTGATGATCTGCCATGTGAGGGGTCTTCCCTATTAAGAGCTTACAATAGTTATACCATCTACCTTGATTGAAGGATTTAAGACTTACAACTAAGTAAGAACTCTATTATGAGATTTCAAATGGTCTTTTAGGACTACTTTGTCAACAAATTTACCATAAGACACTTTCTATAATGTAGGAGTACATGATCCTTTAGTTTGAATTTCAAATTCCTATAACAAATCTCCTCTCTATGATCTCTGATCTAATATCAAATATGGTATATTTATATTTTGTCTTTCACTACTCTTCTTGGTCACTCTATCTAGTTTCCCTTTAATCTTCACCTGTAGCATACAAACATGTGACTTCTCACATACACATGCTTAAATTAGGGTTATGATCCTCTTCTTATAACCATCTATAGGAGTTTCTATAACCATCCTTCATTTTTATCTCTTGGTCTTTCCATTTTTTTGATTGGCTATTCACCTAGTATAGGGATTAATGATCCATAATAGAGTGCATGATCACTTTCTTAATTGAATCCTTGAATAAAATCATACATCCCTAGATCAGAAAAAAAGGTTTACCTTGGTATTTGTGCCATTTCAAATAATTATGTCAAACTAGTTTACTTGGCACTTGAACATTCTAACACTTGGTCATCACTGTTATCCATACCGATACTTGATATTCACTTGAACAACTTATAGTATATGAATCAACATTTATATACTTCACATGAACTATATTTTGGATAATTTGGCATGTATTGGAGTACTCATAGACTATAGACTTGCTCACTAGTCACTATAACTCAATTCATACATGAAATATATACAAGTCTATTTACAAACCTTAGCCTATATAGGATTTCTCAATTGCACTAATAAAAGACCAGCTATGCAAAATATACAAATAAATGTTTGACACTAAGAGACAACATGACTTAGGCATCAACAAGAACTACATAAGGAAATAAATTTAAACATAATGTAAGATAGATACTTTTGAGATGAAGTTAAAAAGTACTTGTGAGTTAAAGAAGAAAAAGAAATAATTTGTTTTCGAAAATAGTTCCTCTAACAAATGAAATGTCACTCATATCCTAATCGTGTATCTTGATTTGAAAACAAATAGCATAAATTAGTAAGAAAATAGAGTCAATATTAGTGACAAGAAACTAAACCTAAGTGCAGTACAAAAAAAAACATTATAGTACAATTTTTTTTAATAATGATTCAAGACATAGCTGCAACCTATGTTGAAGTTCTTTTCATTTCGAAATGCTTAATCTCCATGCTTGTGGACATTGACAGGAAATTTAAGAATCATTTTTTGTTCTTCCAAAAATAAATTTGGAACTTCAAGAAGTTTCAATGGAAATTTTGAGAATTTGATTGATAAAGATTTTTATTTTTGGACTATTTATTGACCCTATGGCAAGACATGTTTTCAATTAGTCACAATCAACTTATGCTCTCTAGGAAGGTTGGTTAATGTTGTAACCAAGATTTCCATCAGGGAAATTTTTTTAGAGTAAATAGAGTAGATGAATATATACTTTATTAATCAAACTCATAGTATAAATTGAGGTATGAACAATATTATCCATGGGAAATGGGTCTCTTGTGTCAACCAAATTCATAGAGTTAACCAAGCTCTTTGTATAAATTGAGCTATCTATATTACTTGAGTTCCACAATGTCATCTAAGATTTCAACACTACTTAGAAACAGTGTCACCCAAGCTCCATGCATTGACTGAGTGTTAGTAGAAGATCAAAAGAACTCCATGCATTGACTGAGTGTTAGTAGAAGATCAAAAGAACTATGTTGTCCAAGCATCAGTACTTGAGATGACTTGAAGGTGTATTTGGTTATTATGAACATATCTATTTTGGGAGCGGATGTGGTATAGATTCATTATTTGAAGGGTATATAAGAAAGAAAAATTCATTTGTCTAATTGTGTAATATGGAAGAATAGAAGATACATGATTATTTTTGTAATGAAGAATAGAATATGGAGCAAAATATGTAATCAGGCTACAAGGTACTATAAAGAGAAGAGAAGAGACTCACCCATCATAGTCAGGCAATCATTATATTCAAAGGATCTTATTCAATAAATTAGGTTGCAATATAGAGATCATCTTGCTAATTAATCCTAAAAGGTGCATTAGTCAAATCCTCTAACCATGTGGACCTAACAGTCATTTTCTAAGTCTCTTAATAGAGAAGATACTTCATTGTATTGTAAAATAATTTTCCAACCTAGACCTAGGAGTCCTTCACACTCCTAATATACTAGATCACTAGAAGTGATCAATTTTATGCCCTAACAATGGAGTCTTTTACTTGATTAGTGAAGCTTTTGGGTGTCATTTCCACCCTAGTTTTACCTTATGCTTGGAGGATTTCTAGGTCACCATATCTTGTGTCAAACTATTATGGTAGTTTATTTCTTTATTACGTTATGTTCATGCATGGAAGTAGATTCAATAATTTAAATAGGTATATCTGAAGTAATCTTATAGGAAAATTTTTATTGGTTCCTAATTCACCCCCCATGCCCTACTCACTCAAGCCCCCTCTCAATGACTTTCTTGTCATCACATTCCCAACAAATGGTATAAGAGAAAGGATATCCTATTAGAGGCTTAACAACTATAGGGTAAAGATATTGGAAATGGAGGTGTACAAATTAGCGAAAGATATTGATAGTGAAAAATTGGATTTACACATGGCTATAGAGCAAGTCAGGAAACTCAAGGATCAACCCACTCACTCTTGAAGAGAAAAAAAGAATTAGATACATAGATGAATGATAATATCTATACATGAGAAAAAACAATAGAATACCTATACAAAGAAATAAGTTAAAGGAAGAAAATACAACTATAGAAGATCTACTAGTAAGAAATTCTACTCTATAAGAAGAAGTGGAAAAATTGAAAAGAGAACAAGAAATTCACTCAACTGGGCTATGTAAAGTCATCAAGATTTTTTTTAAAAAGAAATAAATAACAAAGAAATGGTAGATGAAGATAGAAGACTACTTTCTAAAAGGCTAGAGGAAAGGACCAATTAAGTTCAATAGTTGTCTCAAAATCAAGTAGACATGACAGATCAACTAGATGATGCATATCAAGAAATCTCAAATCTAAGAGTAGAAAATAAACTAAATGAAATAAGATTGAGATCACAAGAAAGTGTGAATCAATTATATGAAAAAAATTTGATTAGACTTGAAGGAACTACTAGTTTAGGGTATACCAATCAAGGAGAGTCATCCAAGCAAGGAGTACAGAATAGGAAAAGGCCTCCACAAAAAAACTTGTGTAAAATTAAGTCATACATCAATTTTTTTTTGGAACAATACCATGCAACCCAAATTAAAATGTTAGTGCTACAATTGGAACAAGTATGGTCAAATGGAAAATGAGTGTAAAATCAAATCAAATTTTAAAGGGAATTGTTTCATGCATCACAAATATGATCACAAATCTTTATAATGTAGATCAAATCAATAATATCAATATGATGAAACTAGACAAAGAGAATTTATTGGTTGGAACTACAATGCATGGTGAAGATGTCATTACTATGGAGCATATGGGCCCATTGGATAGGTCATTTAGCAAGAACTTGCGTGAATAGATACCAAAAAAATACCAATGAAGAAACTAAAGGCAAGTCGAAGATAGAATAAATCAAAACTCAGGGAAATAAAAAATGGATAAGAAATTTAGAAGAAAGCCCAAATCAAGAATCTATCATTATCCAATCCAATGAGTTGAGTGAAGCATCCACATCCAACTAGGTAGTCAAGGAGATGGTTGGAACTAAGAAATCAAGAAGATCTTACATCTGTTATAGATGTGTAAAAAGAGAGAAATTCAAATTAGCATAGAAAGATGCACAACAAAAAGTAACAAAATTATGTTTTAACCAAGTTACAATTTAGTTGCAACTGAGTTATATGCTATCACTACATTGATTCTTGTTAGAACCTAGTTCTAACCAAGATATGAAAGGATCAGTTCATGTCAAGCTTGAATGACTTAACTGAGTTGTTTCACTTACCAATATATCATGGATTTAAGATGGGCTAAATTTTGGAATTTTTTGATAAAAGTTGAACTGAAGGGTTTTATTGTTAACTTTCATTAAGGTTTTAGAGTGATTTTGAGAACTATAGACATTTAGAAGAAAATTAGTGTTGAAAAGAGAAATTTTAGTTAAAGCTTCATTTGTTGTGAATTTTATCTTCCACCAAGTATCATGGAATCTATCTCTATCTCAAAGGTGAATAAGGGTTATTAAAGAGTTAGGAACATTTGAGATAAATAAAGTATATAATGACCTATGTGACAATGAAGTACCAAAACCCAAACATACACACATGGAGATCAAGGTTTTAACTCATGCCTTATACATGATGTTAGATTTAAAGATAAGGTTGATCCAATTCATTTTGAGAAAAGTGCACAATATATCCTTCTAGTTTGTGAAACCTATGAAGATAATGAAGAATATGGTTCATCGAGTTATGGGTTGTTGTATGATAGATAGAACTAAAACAAAAAAAACCCTAGGCCCTAGTGAATTTCCAAAAAGGTCCTTAGAAGAATGGGAAGATAGGGGAATGAATGTAAATAATATCAATGACATGGAGATCAAATTCAGGATCCATACCATTCTTCACAAGATCTAAAGTTCAAGTAGATAAAACAATGTCCCATGTGAAGTTGTTGGCTTGGATTACAAGGTGGTGAAGAAAAACCTATCATTTGACATTGTCAAGTTGTAGCTAAGTCATCATAGAAAGAACATGGAGAACATTCGAGTTTCAAAGAAAAATATATGTAATTTGGATCCTTCCTAGTTTTCTTATTCTTTTATGTAAAAAAGTTCTTTCTATCCAAAGGTACTATTGTGTGGAGTAGGGATAGACCTATGACTTATAAACTTAATGACTACATTCTAGATTTGTGAGAATATTTTGATAGCATAATGGAATCATATTTGGGAATTTCAAGTAGAAAATAAAGAACATGTATAGGATACCTTAGTAGTTGGTTGAGCAATATGCTCAAGATATTTGTTTCTTGGTTGCCTATGACAATACTCACATTTAGGAAGTCATTACTAGGAATGCATCAGTTAAACCCCTAAGATATGAAGTCAACATAGATGATATAAGGGATATCATAGAATCTCTTCTTAATTAGCATGTTGAACCTAAGGAAACATACTTCGGCACCTATGATGAAGAAAAGGCCAAGATATCTCTAGAGATATAGTTTCCTAAAGTCCTAAAAAGAGGAAAGAAGAGGATGGAGACCCTGTAGAGGAAATTGACAGGTGGCCCTCTAATGCTAACCGAGGGAAAGGGTAAGTATGAAGAGGAAGAAGAACAAGAAGAAAAGGAAGATGGTGAGAAATAACTATCTAAGAATAAGGGAAAACTGTTTACAAGGGCACCTAATAAGGCTACACAAAAGAAGGAATGTACCCCTGCATTCACAACTCCTAGGAAATCCAAAAGGAAGCTAAATATTCAAGATGAAGATGATGAAGAGAAAAAAAATCATATCATCTAGTTGAAGAATCCTCCACTATACTTTGAGCAACAAGTTAAAAGGTTAAGAGAAACAAGTGGCATGGTTGGGTTCAAATACATGAAGTATGAAACTAGTGGTAGAGAAGAGTAGTAGACAAATGAAGATGATCTAGTGGAGAAAATAGATAAATAGAAGTATGACCTAAATTGAGTTGAAAGGCCAAGCCTCTAATGTCCTACTAAAGGAATTCAAACATAGGTGGACTAATATTGTTGAAATAGAAAGGGACATTTGAGAGAAACATTGAAAAGTGTCATGTTGAACATCTCAAATGTAGAACAAAATATGAGAATAGAAAAAATCTTAGATTCAAAGGCTTCCAAATTTTGAAAAACAGTATTGAGGATGTTATCTGGTCCAGAAAAAAATTGTGGGAAACTATTTTTGAGCAAGTGGGTAAATTGAAGAAATATCAAGAGAAAGAAGTATAAACTATAGAAGAGTATGATATATAGAGATGATGATAGAAGTAATGATTTCATCTCTACCACCCCCTCCAAGCCAAGCCATTGGTACACCCAACATAGTTCAATCAAAGAAGGAGAAAAGTCTTCCATTAACCCAAGTAAGAACTAATTTGTAGAATCAATCTACACCTAGGACAACTTTAACTAAGAAAAATACAAAGAATGAAAAAAGGTTGACAAAGAAAGAAAAGAAGAACCTAAGAGTCAATCGAATGGAGACGAGAAGAAAGATATGGAGAAAGGTAAAGAAATCATTGTCTCTACTAGTAGAAAAGGTAAGGAAAGGGTAAATATATATATCATTAGATAGACCTTGATATTGAGACTGTGATTCCAAATTGGGATTAATATAGCTCACTCCTGATCAGATGGAGATTTTCAATGATCTATGAAGGAAAATGGCACAAAAAAGCATGTTGAGAGAAGAAAGTGATAGGGGTAAAGTTCTTGAAGACATAAAGGACATATTCTTGGATGTACTATAAATTGACGTAAATAATGAGGCACCTATTATTGAGAAATTGGTAGATATTATATATAAATTAAATAAGTATATAGATGGGTAGGATTTCTTTTTGTAAAAGGTAGAAAGAAAGTTTTAGAATAAGGTTTTGGAAACTGTAGCAAAGAAGATTACTATTGATCAAGTGGAATTTTCTACTCCAATTAGAACTTTTGAAGGAGTTATAAAAAAAATTATTTTGTGATTCAAAAAATTATGTGATACATCAATTTTCACAAAGAAAATAAAAGAAAAACTTACTAAAATTAATGAAGATCTAAAGAGTAGTGCTAGCCAGTTAGCACTTGACTAGAGTACTAGCTCAAATCATTTTTTGAATGTCATAAATTTTGAATAGGTTTGCAGGCAAAGTTATTGAGAGAGGAAGCCATAATAAAGGAAACTATTTTAGACATCTAGAGCATAACATTTCCTCATATGGATGTGATGCAAAAGCATTTGGCACAAGCAAAGATATTAGTTGATGACACCAACTTCTCAATTGCAAATCTCATGATGGAGCTTTCAACTAAAATCCAAATTGAACTGCACATTTGAATGTGCTACAGGAGAATTGGGATAAACTTATGTCTTCAATTTTGAAATTGCATAATGATTTCCTTACACATTTTGGTATTATTTTGTAAATACATTTTTTGGCATTTGCAACAAAAATAAGACAAAAATATGATATATATAAAAGAAAGGGGGAAATACGTATATGAGGAAATGTATAGAGGTTAGATATTTTGTCAAATGAAAAAAAAAATTGAAAATCCAAATTGAGATAAAGTTGTAACTGAGCTATAGCATTTTAGTTCAAACTGAGTTATAGATCCAAGCGAATGCAAGGAAGGAGTTTGATAGGAAACTTTGATTACTGAGAAAACTACACAATATAGTTGTTTTTTCAATAATTCCAAAGGGAAAATTTTTTGACCCTATCGCAAGACATATTTTCAATTAGTGACAAACAAATTAAGTTATCGAATAAGGTCAATTAATTTTACAATTGAGCTTTCCATTAGGGAACATATTTGAGTAGAACCCAAGAAGATGAAGGTATAATGTGTTAACTAACCTTACAATATAAACTAGGCCATTCAGTATTATTAGTGGAAAACAAGTCTCATGTGTGAACTTAGTTCATAGAGTTAACCAAGCTCTCTATGTAACATGAGGTAGCTATATTACCCAAGTTCTAGAGTGTCTTCCAAGCTTTTAGTAATAACCAAGCAATAATGTTAACTAAGCTTACTATATTGCCAAAGTGTCAACAAAAGATCAAAAGCACTATGTTTCCTGAGCATCAAAACTTGCACCAACTTGATGGTATATTTTGTTATTATGAAGATATCTATTGTGGGATTCGACTTGGTATAGAGTTATTATTTGAATGATATATAAGAAAGAAAAATTCATTTGTCTAAGTGTTTAATATGAAAGAATAGAAGAAACATTATTTCTTTGGTAGGAAAGAAGTCATATGGAGAAGAATATGTAATCAGGCTACAAGGAAGTATAAAGAGGAGAGTAAAGACTCATCCATCATAGTTAGGTGATCATTTTATTCAAATGATCTTACTCAAAAAATCAAGTTGCATTGCAGAGATCATCTTTTTGATTCATCGTAACAAGTGTATCAGCCAAATCCTCTATCTAAGTGGACCTAAAAGTCCTTTCCTAAGTATCTTAATGAAGAACATACTTCATTGTATTGTAAAATCATTTTTTAAGGTGGACCTAGTAGTACTTCATACTCCTAATAGAGTAGATCACCATAAGTGATCAATTGTAACAAGTAATATGACAACTTTATTAATGCAGTAGTGAAGCTTGTCGGTGTCATACCTACCCAAATTTTACCTTCTACTTGGAGGATTTCTAGGTCACCATATCTTGTGTTAAAATTTTATGGTATTGTTTCTTTATTACTTTATGTTCATGATACATAAAAGTAAATTAGAGAATCTAAAGAAGTATAGCTGAAGTAATCTTAGCGAAAAAGTTTTATTGGTTCTCGATTTACTTGCACCCCCCCCCCCCGCCCCCGCTCTCAGCCACTTTCATGTCATTACATTTCCAATAAGGTGGTGTTCAAATTTTTATATTGTTCATTATAAAATTTATTTTTTCGCATTGTCATAACCAAAAAAATATTAAGAAAAATCATAATTTCTAATTATTAAAAATAAATTTGAATACTAAAATATAAAAAAAAAATTCAATTAAATTTAATACTAGACTTCTATTGGTTGGTGAGATTAGTCAGAGAAAAAATGTAGAATTAAAGGATTCCATTACTATACCTACCTAAGACAGGGACTAATAAAGTAATATTAATAATAATAATCTAATCTGAAATTTAACTAAATAAGTAATTTTTCCAATTAGAAAACTTTTAATACTTACAAGAATAAGCATATATTTTCCTAAGGATTCAAAATGATGTGATATCAAAAAACATTTTTTGTGGTGAGGGTGGAGGGTGAAGGTGGTAGGTGTGGGAGATAGATTATTATACAAATACACTTAACATTGTATCAATAAAAAAAATTATCATTAGTCACATTAAAAGAGAATGGTAATGATTTATTATTTCTAAAATTCAAAAGAAGTTATAGATAGCTTAAATGTCACAATGATAGGTAAGAGGGTTTTTCTAGTGTAACTTGTGACTTTCTTTTTGTTTTTATGTTGAACAAATTTCCAATCTCTCACTTTAAATGCTTAGAAGAATACAATTTCTAGGGATTTTTGTACACATCTAAAAGTTGTAACAAGTTTAAGCATTGAAGGTTGATGTAGCCAGTATTATAATTGCTAAATTTGAGGTATTTTTTGTGGGGGGTATCCATATCTAGTGCTATATTAATGAGATGTTGATGGTTTCCACAAAATGGATAATATCTTTGGTGAGGTTGGATCATTATTTTTATTCTTACAAATTATAACCTATTGTTAGTGTCAAGCACTAGTAGGTTCCAAGTAGTTAGTGTGTGTCAAGTCACTTAGGTACCAAGCAAATAGTATGTGCCAAGTGATTCCAGTGCCAAGAAGTAATATGCGTCGAGCCATTCAAGAGCCAAGTATCAATAGAAAGACCATACTGAAGGCTAAGCATCAAAGCCTACTGATGCCAAGTGAACATTTTATGTCATGGGGAGGAAGATAAAGGGAGGAACAATTAGGAATAATGATGCAAGAGCATCTTGGGTGTAAGAGCAATCTTGTATCACCCAAAAAGAAAAAAATTGGCCTTTCCTATTTTAATAACTTGACTAGTAGATGGGGGGGTTACTATTTCTAGGAACTTGCTAATTTTAGCAAGTTTGTCATATGAGGTTAGAATGTTATAATTTTCTACAAGAAAGTTCATTTTAGGATTATAAGCCTACCATACAAATATCATTTCTTCAACTTAAGTATCAGAGAAGCTATTGCAGCTATTTGCTGGAAATTTTTTGAGAAACATCTTTGACCTCAGTTTTGAAGTCCCTAGAGGCCTCAATTCAGATTTGAAGACTTGATAGAAGGGCACTATTGTGGTCCCAAGCCTATAGATCAGGAGTTGACATTTCTCAAAAGTGGTTATAAATCCAATTAGAGCAAGGATTCAAGAGTGATAGCCTTCCAAAATCGGGCTACACAAAATTTCCAAAATAATTGTCAAAGATATATTTGGCTGACTTGATATCTATTGTTAGTGTCTTTCAACCCTAGGTATTAAGTTTTAATGTCTAGAACCTTCCCAGGTTGTATAAAATTGCCTATTTAAGAAAGGCCTAAATATTGTCTAGTAAAACTCTAGGTGGTAGTTTACAGCTTAGGTTTGTAGATTACTGTAATAAAGACGCTCATGTGGGTTAGCATATTGTACTATTTAATTTTGTATTTTTTCATTTGTGATGATAATAAGAAGTCCATTTTTTTTCTTGCATTTTCTATTGTTTATTTGTTTTTTTTATGTGTTGAAGGTATTAAGGGGAGCACCCTTCATAAAAGGAAAAGTGTAATAAAATCTTGGAGCATTTCAATTTGTACAACAAGATTAGGAATATCCTTAAGGGAAACAATGATAGGATTAATTCCTCCTTGTACACAATTAAAGATTTCATATGTAAGGTTTATTTGGATGACACTGAACTCAATTTGGACCTAGAAAGAAATGACAAGGATTAGGTTGTCAAAGATGGAATAGGTAAAAGGACTAGGGAAAACATCAAAAGGAAAGTGGTCTCCACCTCAAAATTCAAGAAGAAAAGAAACACTACCATGGAAAAGTTCAAACCAATTAGCATCTAATCTATCAAAGAACTAAATAAGATTTGTTAGTTTCTTATAGGGTTTATTTAATGATTTTGTATATTTTGAACTAAAAAGGTAGGAAGAGGGTGTTGAACCCAAATAATAGTACAAAGAAAATACCATCTCTTCTCTGAGACATTATAGCTAAGCACAAGAGAATAAAAGCTCTAAGCCCCACTAGTAATAGTTGCATCAATAACTAAAAAATTAATAAATAATCAAAATATGCCAGGTTTTTTGAATAGTTTAAATCAACCAAATCTAAAACTATCACAAGTCTGAACTATAAACTATGAAACTTACTAACCAAAACAAAGGTCTTGTTACCCTAATAGAAGTGGGTATTAATAGCAATGAGAGACATCTTAACAACATTAAGGACATAAAAATGAAGTTGAAAAAAGTAAAAATAAAACCTATAATTATCATAAAACTAAAAAAGTGCCAAAAATACAAAAAAAGGGGAGTTAGGCCTGATTGATGTTCTCCAAGTCTTCATTGAGGTACGTGGTGTGTAGACTTCCAACCATATTTCTAAGAGAATGAATTTTTTTTTAAAATCAACTATCCATAGCATGGGAGACATCATCTTTTTCCTTGACCTTATGGAGGAATTCTTAGGACGAGGGGATAAAACTTGACTATGGGTTCTTCTTCTTTAACATAGTGGCACCAATGTCATGATAAGAATGATTCCCATTGGAATCCATAGAAGAGTATTCCATAAGGTTAATACTAGTGAAATTATCCTACTTTTTAACAACATTCTTCTTGTATCCCCCATCCATAACTTTCATAGGTATTCTTTCCATAACATGTGGCGGGCTCCTACTCTATTCATGTAATTTATGAGCATATTTCTCCTTGAACTTAGCATCAATCTCTATAAACATAAGGTCATCCTTCCAAAAATTCTAATGTTCCCTAGTATCTATCAAACACTCTAACATATCTTTAGAACCATCTCACATCTACATTCCATTTTCACTATCATCCATTATAATCTTTCCTATTTTGACCTTGGAGCCCAAGTACAATTTTATTTTCACTCCACTACCCAAATCAATGTCACCCTTCTTCTTTTTTATTGCAAGCTTACCTGTAGAAGGTTTACAATGTTATAAAAATATACATAATCCCTTCATGAAAAACAAGTGCAGAATCATTTTTCCCATGCTCAACTATACTATTATTGAGGGATTTCAAAATGTATAAAGAAAGAGAAACCCAATCCCCATACTAGAAAAGATTTAGAAAAATAAAATCACAACTATGGATGCTAGAGTACCCATCATCAAGGGAAAAATAAGACCAAACAGAAGTCAAAACCTTCCTCCAAATGGATTCCATTCCTAGGCTTAAAATATTCTCCTTTAATCAAAAATTTCCTCTCATCATCATTTTTTGGTAATTTCTCAATAATTTTATTTGTAAATTTCCTCTTCTTGATGAAAATCATACCCTTAAAGGGATGGCTAGATATATCCTATATAAACTCAAGTGTAAGAAGAAAAGGAATACCATACATGGTGGTAATCTCACTTTTTCACCCCTTAGAAAACTCTGGTGTAACTTGAACCTTGAATCCATATAGGCATTCGATGTAAATGTTAACTTTACCTTTCTCCAACTTCTCTAAATTAGAAGGAAGCTCCTTTCATTTGTCACACATGCTAGTTTCCTAGCACTTAGGATGACCACCCATCTTTTTGTAATCTCTCTAATGACCCTTCTCATTCTTACCAGAAGAAAAAAATGATATGCCTCTAATTATAGAAATGGTAGAGGGTGAAAGCACAAACTTGTGTCACCCTTTTGTAAAGGAAAAGACTAACAAAAGTATGATTGTTCACCTTCAATGACATAAAGTTGGTATTATTATTTTTAATTTGTAAATGAGGTAAACTAATGAAATGTGTAAAAATGAATGAAGGTTAGGATTATAATTTTTAATAATTATTTGGAATAAGAATTGATATATTTTCTATTTTTTTATAGAAAATTTCTTAGCTGCTAAAAAATGCTTAAAATTGGGGGTCTAGTACCCACCACAAAACTATAGGGCAATAAATATATTTCCTTTTGATCTTAGACTATGTTATACATAACAAATATAGCTAGAACAATCAAAAATAAAAATAAGCTTTAGATCTATATTTTCTCTTTTAAAATGATTCAAATTTCAACTCACCTAAAATCGATAGTTTTGATCTCCCACCACATTTTTCAAAACAAATCTATTCCAACCAAGAGAAAAATTATACATTCCAGAAGAAGACTCTCTCCTCTAGAATATCATATAATTTTTAGAATTTTTTGATATGATTTAATAGTTTTTCTATGCCAAAACTAATATCTTTTTGAGTGTTAAAATACATGCTTGTAGAATTTTTTAATTACAATATTGTATATCTAATTAAAACACTATAAAATCTATATGAGAATATTATTGGCTCTAAGTTCTATAAAATGATGTTTGTATTTTATTTAAAAAAATCATAAAAAATAGTAAGAGTTATTGAAATGCCACTTTTCTAAAATAATTTTATTTCTTTAGTAGTTGGATACAAACTAGTATTAAACATGCATTTAATAGCCATTTCCAATTGGAAAAGTGTGAGACCATATTTAACAAAGCTAGAATAAATTTATCTAGATCATATGTTTAAAAAAAAAATGATTTTTCGATAGAAATACTCAAATTTAGTCTTTCTAATAAGTCAGCCTGAAAGGTGACATAGCTTGGTACTTTTACCCTACTAGAAGTAATGACAACAATTTTATCATAGATCATAAATTATATTATGTTATTCTAAATATTAATGATGAACACATATCATAATAATTTTTTATTTTCATTTTATTTTATTTGGAGTTATCTCAATAATCACATGATTTTATCCTCACACAATTCATATCTTTCTTATTTCATCATTCGATTCCACATATTGTCATTTCTATTGCATGCAATATTTTGTGAAATTTCTTATTTAATTTAGTGACTATTTCATTCTTTTGTTAGAATTATTTCATTTCTTTTTCCTTCTAATCTAAGATTCATCATGCATCTACTTTTGGGGGAATTTAGGCCACCTTCATTCCAACTGATGATTTCAATTTCCTCCTAAGGAGAGGGGTTCAATCCTTACTATCAATTTAGTAGATACATCTCAATTGATGTTTAGACTCTTTTATGCTCATTCCAATCTCTCCTGTACTCACTAGTAAATTTGGACCTATTTTTGTATGTGGGTTGGTTAATTTTTTGATGAGTAACGATCAAAACATTCCATTGTTATAATTTCATCAAAATTTTGATGAAATCTGGGGCAATCTATTTATTGATGGCCAACCCTGTTGGAAATGATCCCAATCTCTATTAGGAGGCAGAATTAGACCATAAGTAGAAGATGTTGAAACTTCAATGATTAAGAGTGGTTATCAATGAGATTTTCATGCAATTGACAGTAGCTCTCATCAAAAAAATTACAAAATATCATTGAAATCCAATGAGATACTGATGATGTTAATTAGGAGTGGTTATTGATGAGCTTTCTATGCAATAAATAGTAGGCCTCATTGAAACATTGACAAAATATCGTTGAAATCCTATGAGATACTAATGACATTTCCATGTCATCGGAAATAACTATTGCCTATAGATCTATGGATAGTTGTCAAAATTTTGATGATATCAATGTTTTGTAAAAAGAAAAAAGTTAATAAGAACCCTTCACATCATGAGATTCCACAACTTATAAAGGTATGATCCAAAGTAAACTTTCCCCATATGCTCAGGTTACACATTGAGCTAGTTGGCAATTTTAGAATACTACCAAGATATGGATTGAATATTATTGTTACGATTTCTTACTCGATGGTAAATTTTTAAAACAAATTTCTCCTATGATAAGACCAAATTAAGAATGTGGAATATTAGGTCTTTATCCTAACCAAACATTTAATTTTTTTTAGAGTTTTGAATAGCACCATAAGAATCATATTGGGGTTCATCATAATTCCTCAAAATCTTGAAAATAAACCATGCTCCTAAGTATTAGCTCTGGCTGTCTACATTTGAAAAAAGATTGACTAGTTTTACAAGATTGTGGATTTTGTCAATTTCAAAAAGATAGGAAAAATAGGTGATAATAATGTCAACCAAAGAAAAATATAAGATGCTTAATCCAAGGTGAGTGAATATAAATGATGTTTGAGAAATCAAGAAAATAAGTATGATCACTGAATCACCTATGAAAAATATTTCTTCTAATTCAAAAAATAACTTTGCCTAAGAGATGTAAGCTATTTTTTTGTATTTTTCTAGGCTGAAATGATGACTATGATAAGAAAACAAAGGTTCTAAATGCAAGGTCCTAATTACCTCTATATGCTAACCTCTAGAAAGGTATAGGTTCTAAAAATAAAATAGTTGTGATATGTTTTAAAAATATAGAAATTTTTTACAAAAATATAAATTCATGAGAAAGAGAGGTACCGGTACATAACATCCCTCATTCAATGTTAAACATGTAACACAACAAAATTATATAGGAACCTTAGAAAAGCATTCTCATCGATACTTTTCTTCTAGATTCAAACGACAAGTAGATTCAGTCCTTACCTGAAATTACCCTCAAATGATGGAGAGGTTATTTCTTTACCCTACAACCTAAATTTCTCATTTAGTTCTACTACTTGGTACCCTGCAACCAAATTAAAAAAATTATGATCGATTATTGTTATAAAGGATGTTGAAATGTTTTAAGATACGTTCTTGTATTCTTGGATTAGTGAGTGTACTTTATGCATATTAGGATGTCTAGTACGATAACAACAACTATACGAAGAGTTAGCTAAACATGTTACCAATATGCTTGCAATTAGCAAAGATCAAATTTAGTGAATAAAGGCATGACACATTTCAAGAAAGGAAACAAAATATTACTTTTAATAACATTAAAATGTAGAATGTACCAATAGTAAAAATAAGGAACTCAATGATAGACCTACAATGTCAATAGTGAAGAATCATTGTCTATAGCCAATAAATCATCGATATGTCTTTGTCTTCTCTCCCTCCCATACAAAATAATGTTGAAACAGTTTGAATCAAGAATGCACGTCCAACTACGTTCCATATGCATGCAAAATAGGTGGAGCATAAAAAATGTACCACATTTGCATTAATGACCTCTAACAAAATTACAAACATGTTGCATTTTTCAGCTCCAGCAAATGTCCTATGCATATCAATTAAGAATGCATATTGAACTAGGGCCTTTTTTTACATTGTCATCAACCAAGAGATTGACATAGTTAACATCTAATACCATCTCTACTAATTTTTTCCTCTCAAGAATAATATTTTAATTTTTTTTTAAATCCTAAATAGCAAAGGATATCCAACATATTAATTTCCAAATTCTCTTGAATATGTTCACTAATAGGATCAACTCATATATAGAAAACAAAGTGTCTAATGCATATGCAATGAATAGTTTAATTATTTCTTAAATTACTTTAGATAACTACAAAATATAAATAGAAGAAAAACAAATTATTAGTATACAAAGAAGATTTTGAGAGTATTACAAAGTGTGTAATGTGTTCATATATTCTTGTTTAACTCTTGAAATATATACAAGGGAGTTTCCCCTCCTAAATATAAAGAAATGTCACACTATGAAGTTTTTGGTCCTATAGTTGTATTTAGTTTTACAAACTTCCATTGGGCACATTTTCAAGAGTTTCAAAGTGCAAATTATATCTACCAATAGATAATATTTATCATAGAAGAGATGATTGCAATTCATTATGGAAATTTAGTGATAATAACTAATAGTTTAGACATTAAATAAAACTATAGTGAAAATTGATATATATTCTATAGTAATGAACATGATAGACACATCTACATCAGCCTAGAAGAAATGACAAACATTAGTGACTATGGTGAAGTTCTCTAGCCACTCAATGATGGGATCATATATTGGTATTTATTCTTGAAAGGTTTATTTTGAGATTCGCTTAGTTTTTAGAATCCTTTAATATTCTCTACTTGAAAAGGTCAACCATGTGAAGGTGGAAGCTTATTTGTCCTTTCCCCCCATAATCACTCTAAATTCCCCATTAATATCTAAGCAAATATTTCATTCATTCATTCATTCCTTAAAATACTATAACATTGAATAGTTATAATCACATAACATTTATTGACACGATATATATGATTGATTAATACATAGAAGCATTCATCAATGATTTGTGAACACATCAATCATTATAATCACATAACATTCAATAACATGATATACAATTCATTAATATCATCAATATTGAATTTATTTCTTATTTTTAATTTTATAATAAAAAAATTTGATACAAATTTTCGTTTACTTTTACTTACAAGTCATGAATGAACTTTTATATATCCACCAGAGCGAAGATGGTGTTGACAAACCTTATCTTTTCTATCTTGTGTAGCCTTTGATGTTTCATGCATCCTATATATGTAAACTTTGAAATATGTTAGAAATATCCTAGATTATATAAATATAAATATTTCTAATTTGTGCATAACTACATGAATACTACAACATACGTAATTTTTTTGGGTAGTGGTTTATCTCCTTTATCTTTTAGTCTTATCTCTTTTGCATCTTCAATGATTTCATTCCACTCTAGATCTAGAACCATAGGATGATGCCCATACTTTGGCCTAACATTTAGATCCCTTCTATATTCATCTCCCATAGTCTTTAGATGTTTGCAATATTTTTTAAGAATTTGGATTCTATAAAAAAATATTTAGACTAAAGAGATCCTCAAGAGATTTTATGCGTTGATCTTTTAATTGAGGCCATTGATCATTCCACCTTTTAACAAAAAAAAAAATGGTTAGATTAAAAAATTAGTTTAAGTTATGTACCTTCAATATATAATAACAAATGGATGAATGGAAAAATATTCTACCAATTATATGAAGCTATGTACCTTTTATGTAATGTGAACCCAAATATCTTCAATGTTAGATCAAAAAAAGTTTCATTAAAATGTTCATTCCAAGAGTAGGTGCAAAATCATCATTAGAACATTCATAAAAAAATGAGTTATGAATAAGTAAAGTACAATTACACTCTAAATAATTACAATTTTAAAGTACCCAAAAGCTTAGGAAATCTTAAGGAAATCATATCTTTCTCCACCATCAACAATAATGCCTCCTACAATCTAGTAGAAGTAACATGGGCTTCTCTAGGAAAGGATGGTAAATTATCACCGGTATTGGTATATGTTCTATCATCATGAGAAGGTGTAGTTGTAATTGCATAGAGTTAATCAATGTCATACTATGATTAAATAAATAAGAAAGTTGTAATCAAATCATATTTAACACATAAAAAAATGTAAAAAATTAAGGATTCACTAGCTCTAGTTACAATAGGCATAGATTTTTGCATGCTCCTTTTTGCAGATCATGTAGCCAAAAATCTCAGAGTGCTAGTCAGCCTCATCAAAGGAGGTGTATGCATGTCATTAGGACCTAAAAAAAATCATATATACAATTTATTATCCTTTTAAAATATATATTACAAATAAATTACAACATTACTATAAAACTATCAATAATAATCATGAAGAAAATAATAATGTAGTTTTGACTATTAATGGACTACAATAGAGAAGCTTTGGTGATTTTGACGATGTCCATTCTGATAGTTGAAATTTGAAATCACATATATGTAGGAGATAAACTGGTACCCTCATCAGGTGGAACAACTTGGTGAGGTCTCAAAAACTATTGTAACAAGACATACATATTTTGGTTCATGATCCATGAAATAGTATAAAACATAAAGCTTTATTGAACTAGTCCTAGTTAAAGATTCACTTTTTCTTGCTTCTAGATAATGTTCTCTTTGAAAAAATTCATTTCTCATCACCTCTCTATCTTTGGTTGGATTTGGATCCATCACAAGCACAAGAATTTATAGATTGATGGTTTTCGGCTCTTTTTACTTATGCTTATAGGGTCAGTTATATATGTGATGTCATCATCACATAATACGATGGTTGCCATATCAACAACTAATTTCTTATGTTTTCCCTTTCCATAAGCATAAAATTGTTACAAAAGCAATGATAAAACAATAAAAAAAAGTTCAAAACCTTCAAGAAAATAACATAATAATATGACATTATGTAAATTTATAATTACACAAATTTTTATACAAAAGATTTACTTGTATTGAAGAAGGGGTGGGAGAAAAATCCCTGCCTATATCATTCGATAGATCGGCCATGTCACTCTATGACAAAGAATATATATAAAAACATCATCATACTGAAAGGAATAGTTGACTTAGCAAAAATCCTTATCAATAAACTGGTATATTATATATTGGAGTTATTAATTGGAACTAAATATTTTAAATATAACATATATAGTACCTACAAGTCCCATGATAGTATCTTTATTTGTATATATGTGATTCAAATTGTAATCTATTAGCATCTCTTCTCATGCACTTATTGATTTTATCGCACATACAAAAATGTGATTTTAGTCATGCACCTCAAAAATGCAATCAAGTTTCTTATTAGTTGACCCAAGATGCAAAATATTTATAAAACCTACAATGTTCCTTCTTTCTTTTGACCTTTCATCAATGTACACAACAAGCCTTTTACTCTAATCATTTTATTTCCATTGTAGACAATTTGCTGAGAGTGGATACCTACACATTCTTATTTTATATTGAACTATTTACATCAAATTATTGTAATTTTAATAAGTTCCTACATAATCCATTAATTCAAAAACTTTTTAATAATTGGCCTTTATGGCATCCATGTAAATTAAGTCCAATCTATGTCATTATGATGGAGCTATCTGATATATCCTCTCATTAACACAAAAAATAGTGTTAGTCTAGGGGCATCAGGTATTATGCATACAAGTTTTGCATGGAATTGAAATTGTCTTTCACCAATTGGTCTAGATATTTCATACATAGTGACATCATTCCATAACTCCAAAAATTCATCAATCACAAGATTAATATATATATAATTTCATATCTTTCACTTGGTAATTACCAAGTTGAACGAACATAAACAAAACATAATCATTATGGCTATTTTGATATTATATTTATAAATTAATTTAGATGACTATTAAATGTAAAAGTACCTAGTACAATCATTTCCAAAATTATATCATCCCTCTTTATGGACATCCAAAGAGGAATGTTATTGTTAAAAACAAAAATAGGCCAAATTGAGTAAATAGACCTCCTTTCCAAATGGATTGACATTGTCTACTACCAATAAAAGCTTAAGCTTATGAGGTTCTTCCTTAAATAATGACCACATATCTTTTATGTCCTTAAATGAAGAGACATTCCCAGGGATTCATATATTTCCATCTTGACTTCTATTGCATGCATAGTAATCCATAAATTGTCCCAATCTAGTACAACTGAATAAACATTGCAGAAGTGGAATAATGGGAATTTACAAAAGAAATTTGTGAAGTACCTTTTTCATTGTTTGATATGATTGATATCTACTAATGTGAAAATAATTTGGAATTGTGTTGCAAATTCATAATGTTTAGGATATATAATGTGATCATTGGGACATGCATGTGTTGTTGGATACTCAATTCTAGTATCTTTCATAATGCCAATAATTCTTGGTAAGAGCAATCCAGAATGTTCGATGGTGGTAAAAAATACTCACCTATCAACCTATCGAAAAAAAATTACTAATATAAAGAACATTAATGGTATGCTAACATAGAAGATGACAAAAATGACACTATTAGCATACATGAGATTGATACATTGTATATACCATTCATAACCTTGAAGTTTACCAACATTAATATAATAGAGAGAAGAATTTTTTGGGTGCCTTGGTACAGAGATTTGTATGCCTTTTTAATTACAGGTATATCAAGGTTCTCTTCATCATCTTCATTAGTTACATTGGTAACATCTTCTTCAATTCTATTCTCTCACACATTACCATTTGTACCAATACCAACATCTTTGATTGTGTTCTCTACCTCATGAATATCTTCCTTTATAGAAGAAATACTTTCTTCCTCAGTGTTCACACCTCTATGTTCCACCATTTGGAAATCCACTTTCACCAAAGGAAAAAAATCCTTTTAACTTTTAATGTGCTCATGTTTTGTAGTCTCTGAGTTATTGTGATTGGAATTATTTGATTCCTTTAAGCCCTTGCATTTTTTTGAAGAAAATAACATTTTCCATCACCTTTTCTTTTGAATTGAGACCACCATCTAGTGATTGTCACATTATTTTGTTCATGGTTCATATTGTTATGCATGGACTATCGTCATAGGAAGATATTCAGGCTATAAAATTATATCAGATATAAACATACAAGTATTAGTTTTATCTTCTATATAATAAAAAATAATTAAATAATAAAATATTAATATCTCTTTAGTAAGGGTGGCATATAAACAAATCAAATGAATTATACAATTTAAATATATAATAATAATAATAATAATAATAAGAAAATTTTATATTAAAAAAATATCATTATAGAGACATAGATCACAAGGGTGCAACAAGAGACAAAATACATATTCATTGTTGAATCATAAATGAATGAATGACTAGAAAATCTAGGTGGGGGCATATTTTCTAACTTTAAGTTTCCCTTCCATTCCACCACCTCAATAAATGATTTTGTTATGTAGACCCCTAGTTTACCTTTATCATTGATTTATGTATACGTAAAGAGGAGAGAATGAAGAGCCTATGGTCAGAAAAAAACATCAAATATACAAGTTAATTATAAAAGCTACATCTCCAACCATGGGTATAGGGAAGGAATTACATATTTCCAGTAGTGAATTGGAGATGTAGAGAGTAGAATGATGGGATTAGTAAATTCATCTTTTAGATGATTTAGATTAGTCCAAACTATAAAGTAAAATGCAAGAGAGTGAATTGGAGATGTATAGAGTAGAATAGAAAGACACATAAGTTTTCAATATCTAGTAATGACAACCATAGAGTAAATTGCAGATGTTTACCTATTTATATTGCGAAAATGTTATTTTATTCACAAGTTACCATATCTTGATTTAATGTTCATCAAAAAAGATAGTAAAATCTTGTACTAGTGTCATTATCATTCTTGGGAAGATAGAAGTAGTAATATTGAGTTCAATAGTGAAAAATTGTTAGTTATTTTTTGTGAATAGAGAAGGTTATATACCTAATTGTATATTGTACCAACCACCTTCAAGTATGGATCACAAGGATAGTTGTGAATTTTGTGAAGAAACCTAAGAAAGATAACTAACAATGGTAGTGAGAGCCCAAAATAGTTATTTCCTCTGTATCCCCTTTGTGACCCATAATATTGAAGAGATGATGTCTCAAATGTAGTAGGAACTTTTTCGATGTACAAACTACGTAGGGCTACACATTTAAAATCTAAAAAAATTAATCATCATATGGATTTATAAACCCTTGTAAAATTTATAATTTTGGATATTATTGTAACCTATAGATATACCATTTTTTATAGAATAACATGGTTTATTCAATATAATCAATCAATATTGATGTTGTGAAAAAGTAAAAGAATATTTCTAATCAAATAGGTTAGTGGGTTCAAACATATAAAAGTTAAGCTCACTCACAATGAGTACACAAGGAAACTCCAAAAATGAGAGAATACCTATAACTTAAATGAAAATATTAATTGGTCTATTTTGTTCAAGAGAATAGAGAAATCATTGCAAATCAATCAAGTCAATGGAACAAAAACTAAAGGCAAAACCCGATGGAAGGTGAGGACTATTATCATAAATGTAACACAAGTTTATGTACAAAATCTTAATAATAATAACAATCCTATAAGAGATTGCAAGTTGAAACACCATTTCAAGTTTTCTTTGAAGTGTTTTAAATGCAATAGTACTTTTCTTGACTACTTTTGTGTGGTAGTATATAGTCCATTATTAATCTAAGATGAATACAAGAACTTATGTATGATTTAAGTGGCATGACATGACCAATAAAGGGTAAAATATGTTACGATATAGTAGTAGCGTGGAGCAATTGCATATTTTTAGTAGTGGATAGGAAAACTAAATATTCTCATTTCTTCGTAATGGCTCATTTTTTTTTTTGACAAGTTGGTGAAGGAGCACCTAGGTAAGCTAAGGGTAGACCTAGGTTCTTTGGTGTTTTTGGCTTGTAGTGATGCTAGCCACATAACTAGAGTAATAATAGAATCAACTAGGTCCCAAGGTTGTAATACCCAAAAATTGGCACATTACCATGTTAACCAATTCTAATATATTCAATCATTCCTAAGTCCTATTTTACTAGGCAATTTTAATTTTGATAATAGCTACTTCACCTAGGTGTCAAATTAGAAAACCCTAATCAAAATTAATCACACTATTTATTTAATTCTTAAGTATCGACTCAATTTAGCTATATTAAACCTATTGATTAAGTTTGATTTAATTATAAGTGTTCATTCTTTAATTAAATTAAAATTACCTCTTTATCTAATGTACAAAGAAATTAAATGTATTTGATTTAATAAGATATCTCTTCTTTTAACTATTGAATTTAATTATTCAATTAATTAAATTTTATCCATTTATGAGGTCATATTTTATATTATTAAATTAAATATTCTCTCCAAATCTTCTCTTTTATTTAGAAATAGAAACTATGGATGGACTGAAACTAGAAAAGGAATTAAATCAATTAACTCCTTATTCCACTTAAAATTAAATGAGTTAACTCCTTACTTCACTCAAAAGCAATTACGTAACTCCCTTTTCATAAGGAATTTTCCATTATGATTGAGTCCCATCTTCAATCTTGACCATTCTTTCTAATGGATCTCAACTGTCAATCAATCCTATGATTCTATTTAAGAAGCCTTTGATTCCTCATTACAGAGGCTGAATTTAAATGGCATCAAATTTATGCTCGAATATTTATTCATTTTTCTCATACATCCATAGCTTAATTTCTTGCATCATAATATCATATTAGCTTAAAATATATTTATTTAGCATAATATCTTTCTTTTTTTCTTAGATTAAAATGCATTTCATATAGACTAATTGCATTCTCATATAGCTTAAGAAAAATCGTTCATACTAGAGGTCTAGTTGCCGGCTTCTCATTTTGAGAACAAAGGAAAAATTCTTCTAGTTAGAAGGCAATAGGTTGAACTACTGGATAACTCAGATGAATAATCTCATATTCATTTCAAGATAATTTTTTAGATAATGATGGTGTTGAAGTGTATGTGAGGATCTTAGGCCCACATTTTACATATGCATTTCTAGCTTCATATACTCTCTTTTCTGCATTTCCAATGATTCTATTGCGGTCATTTGTACCATTTTCTACATTTTCAGGCGAGAAATCTCATTTTTGCATGGATAATTGAGGATTTTGCCCCTTTCATCACACTTCCTCATACGAAAAAGTATATAAATGAATGGTTTTTCACATGGTGAATGTCATTTTCTCGTGTGGGCAAGTCTATGATCTCATGTGAAATTTTGCAATAGCATATGCAAATACACTTTCCAAAATTTAGTCATATCATTATGTTTTGACTAACTATGATTTTAGAAGAATTTTCTTTCTGATTTTTGGTTTTCAAATAGCTTGACAGTGGTTTGTTGGACACATGCTGAAGACACCTTATCAAAACACTTGAAACATATACTAATTGTGTGATTTCAGGACATTTGTCAAAGATAAACATTTCAAAGACTCATTTCAAACCCAATTAAATGTAGGGTATAATTTAGTGGCTAATATTCATAAATTGGCTAATTTTAGAATTTTTTGGCTAGTATTTTGGCTAATAATTTAAGATTTTATACAACCTAAATCGCCATAGTTTTATAAAATTCAATTCTAGAATATTTAAAATTGCTCAATAATTTATTTTATTGAAAAATTTAAACTCAAATATTCACCACAATATTCGTTACATGAATATATTTGAGTAACCTAAATATAATATATTATTGGAGAAATTAAATTGAACTGATCAATAATTATGATAATTATTAGTTAATTTAGGGATATATCACCGATAATTATTATTCACTATTGATTTAAAGTATATGTAATGATTCTCATAACATTCCACAAGGTAAAAAAAAATTCAATTTTGATTTGTAATATTCCATGGTGATTAATGAACTTCCTATTATTATTGAGATTCGTCAATATTTTATAAAAAAAAATTATGATTAAAAAATAATCGCCAAAATGAATCATATTTAGAATAAAAAATTGAGAGTTTCGCCAATATAAATAATTTTGTTTTTTCAAAATAATGAAATATTCACCAATATTTTATATCTTTTTTTGGAGGTGGCTTTCTTAAAGTTTACCCTGCTTAAATGTCATGTTTTATTTTATTGCTTTCCACACATAGTATAAATAGGGCTTGTGAACTTCGTAGAGTGCAAGACATGGGAGTAGGGGAGTATGCTCTTTACTACTTGGAAGTGATGCCCAAGAGTAAATCAAAAACCTAGAAGCCTCTGAAAGATAGTACATAAGGGAGGAAAGCAAGTTAGTGGTTCTCCTAAATGAAGCCTTTAATGAAGAGATGATGATTTCCTTTTAGGGGTTCAAAGTCTCATAATAGGACATGGTGGGATTGATAAGACAACTCAGTGTTGAACATGTCTTATGTGTTTTGGTAAGGTGACAAGGTAGAGGAGTATGCTCTTTTCCCTTGAGGCAAATTAAAAACTTGGACCCTTAGATCTAAACCACTAGTCTGAGTCAACCTTTAGAGGGCATGTCAGAGTGATCCAACCTCTAGGCATGACCTGAGTGAGCACACTCCTTATGTTAGAGATTCCAACTCACTATAATAAAGAAGCTTTGTAAAGAAAATGAATCCAAAGCCATATTAATTTCATCTTCTTCATTTTGATATCACATATCAAGAAGAGATTCTATAAACTACACTTTCTAGAGCCATCCCCAGTCTTGCTAGTCAAGTGTTAGCACTTATAGATGCTAGTGTGGGCTCCTAGCCTCAACTTCTCTTATGAGGCCACCAGGGTTTAATATGAATAGAAGCCAAGTAAAAACCTCTTAGTTAGTTGTTGCATGGTTCACCTTTGAGAGGGGGCATAATCTTTGTGCAAGGAGGGGGAAGAATCTTTCCTGTAGATACTCACCATAGGCATGTACCTAGGCATTGGAAGGTGGTATACACACTTGAGCCCTGCCACATAGGTGTTCAATCAACATATATGTTATTGAGCCCTTAGAATACACCAAAAATAAAGGCACCTTCTAGTTGGGTGACACAAATATGTGAGGTGTGTGTATGCACATAAGTTGTGAGACAAAGGTTTTCCCTTTACCATTTTTGGTTATAGATAGAAAGTGTGTTTTTCATTGAGTCTTTTAACTTGTCCAAATCTATCAAACAGAGAAAAGGTCAAGACTCCCTAGTCCTATTGAGTTGCTTTTCCCTTGATTGAAATGTTTGTGACTACTACTTGATTCTTGTGTTTATCTAAAGAAAAGGTCTTTTTCAAACCATAATTTTGTCCAAAACTTGAAAACTACCTTTGTATCTATCTAAAACTAGTCAAAATAATAAAAAATCTATCCAAAACTGTCTGAAACTTGCAAAATCTCTTCAAAATCAAGTCAAAGTTGTCAATCTATCTAGATTCTCATGCCCAATTCTATGAAATTTTGAGCAATTCCTCATGCATCTTCCTATGAATCTCCACATGATATTGCACAAGTACTATATCTTTATGCCTAAATTTTGTTCTTTCGTTAGTCTATCAACTTCTTGTGTGGCTCTATGCAAGTCCTTACGATAGAACATAGTTCCAAATTTTCTATTCTTAATCTTCATGTCCTTCTTTGGTTATTCTTGCATGGTTCCCTAAGAATCTTTAGGTGGGGTCTTGTCCTAAAAATATCAAACTATTCTATCAGATCTATCCGTGCTCTAAGTCTAGTCTATATCTACAACATTTTACCACTTTTATGTATGCAGACAGTGTTAAATGGTGGCTTCTTTCTTAGCTAACTACTTGTGATCTATGCATGGACTAGTCTTATTACTCAATTATCTTATATTTTTCCTCTTCTATTTGTCATACTTTGTGTAATAATAGTCATAATCTCTACTTGTTCTAAGCAACACCCAGACAACTTGCACCTTAGTATACAACACCCTTATCTTTTTGTTTTTTGAGACTACGTTCTAGTGTGGTCCTTGTCTAGGCTTTCACTTTTTGTCCTTATCTATGACTGTGGCAACAAGAAGCAAAAACTTTTTTTATTTTCCCAAACTTGGATGACGTAGAGCTAGAGGTCATAATCATAGTAGAGGTTGCTCCTTAGAGTATACAAAGTGTATGTCCAATTCATCCAATGAGGAGTCTTCATGATCTCCTTCACTTGTCAAATCTCCTCATGTTTAGAGAATTTTTTCTATAAACTTACAACAAACCAAGAACCCCTTGTGTCAGGAGGATCCCCAAACTAGCAAAGGTCATATGTCTCCAAACAACATAGTTGAATTCTTATTCAAACAACAATTTCAACCAACATACATTGAAACTTATCACATCCCTAAAATGGTTGATCAAGAAATAAAACATGGAGAACATAGTAGAAACCAAAATCAAGATAGAAATGAAAGACATAAGGAACCTTTTACTGATGAGAATGAAGAATAGGTAGAAATACTTCCTGAACATATTGAAAAAGGTCATTAGGAAAAAAACTTCTATAAAGTCATGGAAATCTTTCTTAACGAAGAGAAAGACAAATAATTTCTCAAACTTGCTCAAGAGGGAGCCAAGATACCCCATCACTTTAATGTTGAAACTATCATTACACTTGAGGAGGAAACTGAAATATCTAAATTGCAAAAACAACTAAAGATCATGTAAGACTAGCTAGCCCAAATGATATGTGATAAAGACAAACCTACAAAAACATAAACTCTAGATTCTTTTTGTCCATTCACTTTTGACAAGAGTATAGACATGCCTCCTTTTCCAAGAGGAGTTGAGTTACCTAAGTATAATAAATACTTTGGAACTACTGATCCCCAAGATCATTTTTAAGAATTTGGTGCATTATCTATGGAATTTATGTAGAAGAAGACATATCTCATGTATATATTCCCAAGAAGTCTAGGTGGTCAGGCCATGGAGTTTTTCCCATGCTTTCCTAGTGGTATCAAAACATTTGATGAGATTGCAAACGTATTTTTCCAATAGTACTATCATAACATACAACACCCATTTAACATTTGAGACTTGTGTAACCTTAAACAAAGAGTTGCGGAACCTTTCCTCACATTTCTTTCAAGATGGAGACAACTTTACACCAAATACTCATGCAAAATACCTAAAATTGAAAAGCTTGATATCTTTACAAATAATCTTTTACCTAATTTTGGGTATAAAGTTCAACTTCAAGGTCCATGCACCTTTGAAGACATGGTCACAAGCTATCTTGATAGAGGAATTCATGGTCAAAAAGGTTGAGTTAATCCTTCAAAATGACACTAAACATGGATCCGCTTCTAATAATGAAAAATCCAAGTATGTGAGTAAAAACTGAGAGGTTGTGCATGATAGATTTGTTGACAACATTACTCTTAAACTTGCTAAGGTAGTTTTCAATCTTATTGACAATATCAAAGCATCCAAGAATGTTGACAAACCTCCTTCTAACAACAAGACATTTGGAAAGAAACCAAAGAGCTCATCTTGGGTTACACACCCAAAACAATAATTTACACCTTTAGGTGAACCTTTGGATGTGGTCTACAAGACCTTGCTACAAAAAAAAACTCATTTCTCCATCGGATAACTCTCGTCCTTACAATCCACAAAAATGACCACCATGGTGGCACAAAACTGCATACGCTCAGGCGTACAAACGTAAAAAGATATTGAAAGCGTAGAGGTAGAAATGGAAGTGTGAATAGGTTCTGGGGCTATGGGATTCAGAAGATATTATTAAAATATTAATAGACTCATATGTGTGTAAGGGCGTAAAGAGATATTCAACGGGATGATGATATGAATATTAAAAAGGATTAATTAATTAAAAATATTTTAAAAATGGTGATGACAGCCAATCAGATTCCAACAAGTGGCAAAGGGGCAGAGATAAGTGAATATAAAATGAAAAGTCTAAATTTGAACGCATGAAAATAAAAAATGGTTAAGTTTTGAAACATTTAAATTTTTATATAGTTGTGACTATATAGAATTTTAATTTTTTTTCCATTTTAATGCCAAAGTTCAGTCCAGGGGCCTATTTTTCAAACTGCCATAATAAGAGCATTTTTTATCAGAAATAGGCACTTCAATATACCGTTGGAACTGGGAGAGCCTGAATTTTTCAAATACAGGGTCAGATTTTGTACAGGTCTATAGTGGTTCAAGTTATGAGCATATTTGTAAATTTTGGGGCTTTCTCAGTAGGATGAGTAGATTTAATCGTGAGTCACCAGAGGTGGCTGCAGAGTAGTTATAAAGGCTTGGTAAGGTCTGAACATGAGGGAAATCAGTTATAGAACAATTTCTTGGCTTTTTGAAATCATTTGCTAAACTGATTTTCACTTTTCACCATGTGTAAAATCAAGAATCAAATCGATCAGTTATTCAATCATAGTTTCAGTTATTTTGATGCTTTTAGAGCCAGAACTAATCAAAGATTTGAAGGTTGTTTTTAACCTGTTGAGAAGGTTATTCCAGGTTGACAGATGTCAGTTGCATTTGCAATCCAAAAATTTGTCCCTTCTCTTATATCTACTTCATTTTCCCTCATTTTAGGGGGTTCCAGTTTTTTGTGACTGAGAAACCATTGTTGGTAGGAAATTTGCAGTCATTCCGTGAGACCATTTCTTTGGATCCAGAATTGTGTTTCCACCTCCATTTTCTAGCAATTTCTCTCATGTGAACAGCAAGTGTAAAGATAATATAGATAGTCCAGACATGTTAGGTGTTTTCATGTTTTGATTGCATGCTTTTAAATGTATTTTTTTAAGGAAATTAATACAAAGGAACATGAATTTCATTAGTTTCTTTCTGATTCACGTCTCCCTTATTAGTGATCTTCAATGTTTTACAATCTCCGGACAAAGATCTTAGGTTGTAATTGCAGCTCCTTAAGGCTGTATGTTAGTTCATTGTTTCTTATAACCTAAGAGGTTATGTAAATGCTTCAGAGAATCAACAGGATTGTAGGTTTGCTGATGGGGATATCATGCAAGAATGAGGTTCAGATTGAGCATAGATGTCCATTTACAAGTTAGATGGATAGATCAGATATCTGAAGATACACATATGTCTCAGATATTTATATGTATGCATTTGATTCATGGATTTTCCCAATAGATAAGACACTGGTCGTTTGCAGGATCACTTGTTCATGTTGCTACATTTTAGGGGTTTTGTTGAATCAACATCATTAATCAAACGATCTTTACTTTTTATGTTGAAGAGCTATAATAGAATGCCCTCACTCAGCTTATGAATGTCTTGGATTTGCATTTAGCTAGTGCAGATATATGTTATTGCATGAGTCTTGAGGAGAAATAAGGGTTTTATCTACTTTGAATAGATTCTGTGTATGCTTTGATAACTGGTACCATATAAGGAATCTATAGGTTCACCCGCCTAGGTTTTGTAGAGCCTGAAGAAGAAGAAGAAGGAGTATAGCCTTATAGTTGGCCTGGTGTTTGAATGGGCATGTTGAAAATGGTAGTTAGCTGCCCCTAGATGTGTCTTGTTCTCATCAGGGTAATTGGAAACGGGTAACGTTTTCAAACACCAATAAAGAGGAAGCTGGAAACAAAGCTATTTTTGCATGGATATAAAAAGAGGAGACTCTACTTGACCTCTTAGAATAGTCTCATGAAATTACTCCTGAAAATTATGGTCCAAGTCTTAAACTTATGAAATATTTTGGCTACAAGGGGACCGATCCTATTAGTTGCAACAAAAATGGTTTGATTGATCCTATAAAAGTGATAGCTAGAAGGAATCTAGACTTATCCAGTCTAGGCTTCAAGAAGATTCTCTTCCATTTAGGGATTAAAAAATTTACACCAGAACCTGAGAATTCATCAAAAATGAATCACAAGTTGAGTCTGATGACCATGAAGATAACCCTAATGATGAGGATCTTTACCCTTGTCTAATTCCTAATGATCTTGCTAAATTCTTTATACAAAAAGATGATTTTGTACCACATTTCACTACCATGGACAATGATAGTGATTATTCTAATGAAATACTAATTCTCCCCCTATTCAAAAAAGGATAGGGATAATCTAGTCATGCTCTATGCATTGAGTACCTTTTCAAAAATCTAGAGGATGAAGGAGAGTTTGTCCCTATCAATGTTGGGGAATTCTATAGTCTATCACCATGTAGCACATATTCTTAAGAGTATAAATTTGACTCTCTCTCAAAAGAAACTATAGACAAAGACATCGATCAAGTTCATGTCTATGAAAATCTCCTCAAAGTAGGTGAATCATCTAGGGTTAGGTCAGATGAGTCTTATCTGACTAGTGTCATCAAGACTTTGGTTAATGACGTTCGAATTCAAAGATTCAAACACACTTGCAGATGAAGTTTCTCTAAGTCTCAAATTGCTTGTCCAAGCATTTAATGATTATACCATGAATGCAATTGAACCTACCACATCTCTTTCACTCACCTATCCCAAGCTCATAGTCTAGAATTCCAACACATCTAGTGAAGTCACTACATTCCAGAATGACTATGCTCTTACCTACTACTTAAATTTTGTTGAACCTATAACATCTTCCACCAGTGAACAAATTGTCAAAATGACTAAAGCTAATATCAAATATCCCAGTCATCCAATCAAAAAGAAAAGAAATAGAAGGTTTGATAGTGAAAATCATATTATGGCAATATCAGAACCGAAAATAGTAAAAATAAAAGACATATCCAAGGGAAAAAAACCTCTTTGAGGTGCCTATAGATGAGATATTTGATGTACTTTCTAATCATTTTTAGGAAAGATCATCAGTATTGATAGAATGAACACAACAGATCAACTTGGGAATAGAGGAGGATCCTCACATGATACATCTTGCACAATTGCTATCTCTAGAAGAAAAAGAGGATTCCATTGCCTTCTTCCAAGAGAAAAACTTTGCATGGACATACTCAGACATGCCAATATTAGATCTTGATCTCATAATGTACCACTTGTGTTGGTGTTTGAAAACTACCAAGCAACAAAATTCTTAATACCAAGATGACAGTGCTCACACAATCTAAAGACTAGCCAATTCTTATTAACAATTGCATGTGCAAAGCATTTGGGCCCAACTTCAACAAAAACAAGGGTGGTTTTCTACTATTCTGGCTTTGCAAAACTAGGGTGGGTATACATAGGGATGATTCAAGACTGGAAAAATCATTTGAGGATTATTTCTAGTTTCATTCTGATTCTCATCTCAAATCCTCAAATATATATACAATTCTTGATAACTTGATAAACACATCACATACAATAGATATGGCCAAAAATTTCCTCTATAGATTTGCAGATGTTCTCAACAATAGTGGCTAATTGAAGCTAAAACATTCCATGCAGACAAGTATAGGCCAACTTTTAAGATCTACAGGAAATAAAAGTAAAAATTGATTTGATGTTGCATTTTGACAACCATTTGTGATACTTTTCTCTTTTAGCTGGATCAAAATTGATTAGTGCCTAATCCATTGGGGTTCAGAGTCTATAGTAAATTCTTAGATCTAATTTGTTGCCTTACGACAAATTTTATTAGCAATTCTTACCAGAATTTATCATTCAAAACTCTTTCCACTACTATAGCAACCTTATCACATTCACCAAAGCTTTTACTTAATCCATTGAATTAAAAGAAGTGATAAACATATATACAATCTAACCAAAATGCATTCAATTGCACAAGCCTTTACCTATACAACATCAAGATAACCAAGTAATCAAAAGGAGACAAAGTTCAGAAAGAACTGATATGGGGACAATTCAAAATTTTTATTCATTTTCCTTGAAAATTGTATAAAATTTATAATATACTTAGAATGACCTTCAAAAGAAACACAACTCATTCTATATTCATGTATTCTCAAGATTTGACAAAGAAAATACACCACCAATTTGTTCAAAATAATGGACCAAAAAAAGACTAAGTATATCACCTAAAAAAGAATTGAGACCCTTCTCTACCCCTAAAATCTCACTTAAATAGTGTCAGATGCAACAAGCTTCAGTCTAAGAGAAAGTGACAAGTGTAAGAAACATTTACATACACTTATCACAAGATGACAAGAATGTGAGTGACAGAAAAAGTTTTAGATCAAACATTCCTTTTGTGGCCCTTTCTGTTACATCCTCTAGAATTGGCATAACATAGTAATTTGATTCTTTTATCCATCTGATTCCTCAGAATAAGTGACCATGAGGCTTGAAATTGACATGTCTCCTTTAGTTATCTACAAGTGTACTTTACCTTGGGGATTTTCTCTTTCTTTATCATCGACTGTTAAAGTAACAGTTACATTTGCATGATCCTTTGCCTCGTCATCTTCTAACATCTGCTTTGTAGACATGAATTTTTCCTTTCACTTATTATAAACAATATCATTTGGCCAATCAAAACTCAAAAATTCTCTTTGTATAGTTATCAAGGAATTTCCAATTGCCTCCATATTAACCAATTCTTTTTTGATGGAGTTATAAAATATCTGCACTTTAACTAACTCCTCATTTGTTACTACCCACAATAAATAGCCCGCTTCATTTATAACTTTATTTATTCTCTCATAGAACGCTTCATCTAGCTCCCTCTTTAATTCCTCTTTTCCTTTATTTTATCAACTACCTTTAGGGCACAAGGGAATAAATCAAAATTTTCAACAAAATACTTGGAAAGACAATTAGTTAATCTACTTCAGAAAGAATCTTGTTCATCATCAAAATCCTGCAACTTATTTAGTAAGTCAAAAATTCCTTCTATCTAATGATATGTTAGATGAATAATAGATATACACATAGCAGTGATATCTAAACTTCTCACTATCCACTTCTATACAATGGGTCTAAATATAGCTTCATTTTTCTTTAATTCATCCCTGATGATGAAATCCTTGATAATTGATCAAAGAATGTGGGCCACTCTATCCTGTCTATTAAATACATAATACCATGCCTCAGTTTTTCTTCATGCTGATTGTTAAGCTCTACATGCATTGCATAAAACTTATTCTTCTCATCTTCAAAATCATCTGCAGTATAAAACTGAGGCCTCTCTGGAGTATCAGGTATCTCAATGATTGGAGTGGACTTGAAAGGTTCAATAGGTGACCTTCGGGGGTATGCAATTCTAGGTTTACTAGTCTCTCCTAATTTTCTTTTCCCAAGAATCTTCTCCATTTGGGCTACTTTATTTTCCAATGACTATATTTGCATACCCCTCTCGTCATATGCTTTCGATTCCTCCTCAAATCTAGCATTGAGTTGGGAAAATTTTTCTTCTTCTTGGCCAAACACCATGACACCAAATTTTAGCATCTCTGATGTCATCCCAATTACTTTCTTACTACTTACCTCACCAGCCCTGAATACTATTAGTGTACCAGTATGCTCTGCAGTGGGGATCTCATGCATCCTGGTGTTTTCCCTCTTTTCCATGGACCATATAAGAAGGGCTTGGTGGTCATCACTAAATTTGACTCCTCTATGAGCTTGTAATATTTATTCAGTAGTCCTTAGTTGAACATCCTTCTACTTTCTTACTGAATCAAAAACAATATAATTTGCTATATCCCATTTTGGAAAAAGGAGGACTCCCGATTGTCTAACTATTTGCCTCCCAGCTTTAGGATTAAACTGGGAAAAATCACTCAAAATTTTTGATTTCACCTCTTCCTTAATAACTAGATTAGGTTTATCTAGTTGCTCAGCCTTGATTTTCTCATAGGCTTTTTCAAAATTTTCCATATTTAATCTCCACAAAAACTAAACAAAAGCCCTAGATCTTACAAAAATTTCATCATTAATAAATCTTTCAGAAGCTTGGGCAACTATTGGGTCAATTTCCTTACCTTGGTAATCAGCAATGGTTAGGTCCAAGGAAGGTGTAGGAGGTTCTTGTGGCTCTCCAACATCCAGATCTATAGAAGTAACAATCACATCCCCTTCTCCACCCATTTGTCTAAGTTGTTCCCTTAGAGATGCTTCATCATCTATTTGGATTGAGGACTAGCTTGCGGAGTATTGTTCTTTTTGGGTAGAAGAAGACCCCTACTCTATTTTTTTCCTTTTTGGAGAGCTGGCAGCAGATGGACTTCTTGACCTTGGCTTCTGATGAGGGGATGCATGTTGCATATTTTGAATCATGACATAACATGGCCTTCTCTGCAATGTATATTGGCCAGGAGCCACCACATTTGTACTGCTTATCCTTCTTTGTATTTCTGCAGCCTTGTCTGGATGTGTCTCAACATACATATCTTTCTTTTCATTCATGGTTTGAATTATTACAGAAAAATTATTCATTAATGCTTGCATTTTAGCCCCCCAATATTTCTTACCTTTCAATGGGTCATACTAGGGGTCAAAAGCATTAATGAATTCTAAGGTCTTAGTGAAAACTATCCATTTCTCTTTCCTCACTTCTTGTTCTTGCAATGTGAAAACATTTCTTATTATGTCTTCTAGATAGTATACTTGATGTACCATATAAGAAGCTTTTTCCCTCTCCTTTAAGAGGTCATAGAACCCTTCAGGATCAATGAATCTGGCATGAGACTCTGTCATGTCATATTTGTCCAAAAATAAATTAAGGTTCTTCCACCCTTTATGGACAAAAACAAAATCATGCACTACAGTAACAATTGGAAAGAAGGTTCCTTTCTTAGACAATTCCCTCTCATCTATAGTGCCTATTTTCCTTAAGAGCTCAGCAATCCCTATCTTCAAGGGTACATGAAAGGGGAACACATGGGGTTTTCCCACAAAACCATATACTCTTATCACAGTTGAAACATTATAAGGGATTATATCCCCTCAATTATGACTAACCAATAATCCTTGTGCATGGTCTTTAGGTCTAATCAATTCCAATAATGCTTGTGGAATTCTGGGGATGTCACCTTTCAAAAGCAACATAAGCTTCTAAGAAAAGCATCTATCAAATCTCACATAGCTGACATCTGTAGCTTCTAAAATCATATCTACACTCCACAACTAAACTAGATTCTTCTCCCCATTTTTGGTTGTTTCCAACTCCATACCCTTGGAGAAAAAGGTGAATCCCTTGTATAAGCATACATGCATAAGCAATGAATACCAAAAGAATGGTTTGTCTACATTTCCCCTTGCTATCCCCACCAATCCATTGTGAATTTATTTTGCAAGAAAAGTAGCAAAATCCAGAGTAGTACTCATTCGAAATTGAAGGGTTTGAGCCATTATAAGGACAATAGAACCTAGAATTTGATCACCTTCATCTATCCCAAAAATCTTGCAAAGAGAAAAATACAGTGCTTGAGCTCTCAAGTTGAAATGTCTTCTCAACAATGGCTCTGGGCTACTAGCTATGATCACAGGCAAAGTGCCAATTTTAGTAGCATGTTCCTGCAGTGGCCTCGTTCTTAGGTAAATTCATTGTGCATCATACCTTGCTTGAAGGTCATCTATGTCAATATTTTCATGCACAGCATGGTTGTGATTTAGGTTAAAAACCTCACTAAATAATTAAGCATGGTTTATTACCCACCCGATAATTGGATCATATTTCTTTGCCAGATCCATCAATAAATCACTATCAAAGAAAACTGTGGAGACTGTTAATTTACCAATATCAAACTCCCAAACATTTCTCATAGGAGAGTCCAATTTTTTCTCTGAAAACCATTTCTTAAACAACTCTAGACCCCCCATGGAAACCTGGGAATCTCTTATCCAATTAGTTTTTTCATAAAAACCTTTTGCTACAACTACTCTAGGATGTTTCAGAATGAGTTCCCTCCCCTTAGTTATTTCATGCACAGATAAGGGGAATTGTTCAAGAAAGTCATCATGCACAGAACATTTCAAATAATCTGTTTGCCAAGTAAACTATTTTTGGGGAGGCATTTTGAATAAACCCTAGGAATTTCACAATAGTAGATACTTTAAATTTTCTTAGAAAGTCACACAGTACTTACCTACTAGAACTTGCACTTGTGCACTATGTGAGATCTGCAATTTTATTGGAGTGTTAACTAAGGATTTCTGTGCCCTGGCTCTAAAAATTTTGTATGCCCTAACGTTCTCTCTATGCTTTGGTGGTTCATTAATGGTGAAATCATGGGCTCTTTTCATACATTGAAACCACACACATAAGGTCTGAATCATATTTACTCTCAGTAACCATTACCTCCAATTTGCACCCAAGTTTGAATCCCATCCATAGATTTTTACCAGATTAGTCAATTCTAATTTAAAAAACAAGCTTTACGACTTTTAAAACAATGCTACATGTCACAATTCCACTTCCTCGCATTATTTAAATTCCTTACATCTTAGGATTGAGAGGAAGCATCGTTCATTGATCAAGACAAGATTGACGATCAAACTAATCCACTTTCTAATAAAAACTAGTCAGCTGTACTGACCAATAAGAAACCACCATATGAGTTCTTTCCGTCTAACAACATTCCACACTAGCAAATCCCATATCTTCTTCTTAGCAAGAAAGTACTTGATATCATTCAATCCACGTGTCATGTTTTCACATTCCCACTTTTCTTATCTAACGAGCATTTTAAAATTGCGAGTTTGCACCAGTCGTAGATCTTCAAAAGATCTACTATGACATTGAATATGCCCTGCAGAGCTTCTAAGTCAAAACTTTAGATGTCACCATGGACACATGTCTTCATGACACATTCTCACTTTTCTTAAATTTCACTCAAATTTAAATTGCGGTCAAGCACCTTTCATTGATCAGGATAAGATTAATGATTAGAAACAACTCTTCATTCTTTGCTCACATCATCCACTTGGGCCAATGACATGATTTCTTTTAACCCATGTGTTTTGACTATTGTATTTATTTCTAACAACTTTCGAGCCCATATCATAAGCAGCTCCAGCTAAGCATAAATGGAAGATCATATGGCATGACTTCTACATTTTTCCATAATTTGGCCCCACTGTGACATGCGCCGCAAAGGTGCATTCCCCCTTTTCTTATCTGACTTGCAGCTTCATAATGTGAGATTGCACTAACCGTAGATCTTTGAAAGATCTATGTTTGATAAAATTGTACTTCCATTCGGCAGTCAAACCTCTTGAGTGGCGCATTTGATAGTACACATCTGCAGTCATTTTTTTTGTGTGGCACATTGCAGCATATAATTTAAAACTTATCCAACCCCACCTTGCCACTTGTCCAATTTCTGCTTGCCCACATTATTTATCTTTCCTGCAACTTAAAAATGTGGGCATGCACTGGTTGTTAATCTCTGACAGATCAATGGTTATAACATCAAACATCCTTATCACCACGTTGATCAAAGTGACAAATCAAAAAAAGAAAACTCTAATCATCCAACTTGTTTGACACTTGCCACGAAAGACATCCATCCTTGAGAATGGTGAGCCCATCTTGTCAGACCTTACCACATGTCAAAAACCTGCTTCCCCACTTTATTTATCTAATGAGCATCTCCTTCTTGCGGGAAAGCACTAACCCTTGATTCAAATGAAATCAATGGCTGACGCTTCTTGGTGATAAACTACATATCTCTGTTGGTGAATCCATCAATGATATTGCGGGAAAATTAGAACGTGCACAAAAGTACTGAAAAACCTGCAAAAGTTCCTGACAATTTATGATTCACTGGAACTTAGGAATGTAAAGGCTATGTGTCACCAAGTCGCATGCCCGCATTATTTAGAAACCTTGCACCTTAGAATTGTGGGCATGCGATACCCGTTGATCTAAACAAGATCAACGATTGTAACAACTTTGCATTATCAGAGGCATTTTCAAATAAAATGATTAAGTAATTTTCAAACCAAGCATGTCCACGAAAGGTTTAAAATATGAACCCATGCTTGCACAAGCCCTTCTTTAGGTGGAAAAATATATCATTAAAACATTTCCCTGAAAATACTTTAAGGGTTTTTCCAAAACTAGGGCAAATCTAAGGATTTCAAAATACAAGGAACAAAACCCAAATCTGCAACATTTTAAAGACTAAAATGATTTTTCACAAAATTTTCCCTTAATCTCTGAATAGTGAAAAATCAGACCAACAACTTGTCTATTGTGCCAGGGGTTAACCTAGTTAAATAGAAACTTGGGAAAATACATCCTCATGTTGCATTACTAGTCAAAGCTAAATTGGAAAAGCTTTTGAAAGCTAGTTTCATCCATGCTATAGATTACACTAAATGGGTATCAAACATTGTTCTAGTCTCCAAGCACTAAAAATCTATCAAAGTTTGTATAGATTTCTAAGAACTCAACTTAGGATGTTCAAAGGATGATTTTCCACTCCCAAGCATTAATATGATAGTGGATATGATAGCAAGATATGAAATGTACTCACTCATGGATGGATTTTCTAGTTATAATCAAATCAAAATTGCACCAAAAGATCAAGAAAAGAATACTTTCACTTGTGCATGGGGAACCTTCTATTGGAAGGTGTTGCCATTTGGTCTTAAAAATGATGTTGCCATATATTAGAGGGCAGTTGCTATAATTTTTCATGACATGATGCATAAAACAATGGAAGACTATGTTGATGATACTTTGGTTAAGAGCACAAAATGCAAAACTCACCTTCAAGATTTGGAAGCTATCTTGGATCACATAGAGAAATTCAATCTAAGAAACTACTTGGTTACATTGTGTCTACAAAAGGAATCAAGGTTGATCCAAAGAAAGTTCAAGCAATTATGGGAATGCCTCCACTCCATAATATCAGTCAGATGAGAGGCTTACAAGGAAGACTTCAATTCATTCGTAGATTCATCTCATATCTTGTAGATAGGTCAAAACCATTTACAAAGACTCTACATAAAGGTGTGAAATATAATTGGAGTCAAGAGTGCGATCAGATTCTAACATAGATAAAGAAATATCTTTCTAATCCACTGATCTTGATGCCTCCTATCTACGGGAAGCCTCTAATTTTGTACATCTCAACAATAGAGTCATCGCTTTGTATCTTGCTAGCTCAAGAAGATAATGATAAAATGGAAAGAGCGATTTACATTGTAATTCACACATTGATTTCTTATCAAATGAATTATAGCATCATTGAGAAAGCTTGCATGCATAAAACAATGGAAGAATATGTGGTTGATACTTTGGTGAAGAGTACAAAATATAATACTCACCTTCAAGATTTGGGACCCATCCTAGATGATATGGAGAAATTCAGTCTCAGACTTAATCCCAAGAAATGTGTGTTTGGTGTAACATTTGGGAAATTGCTTGGTTACATTGTCTCTATAAAAGGAATTGAGGTTGATCATGAGAAAGTTCAAGAAATCATGATTATGCCTCCACCTTGTAATATCATTCAAATGAGGGGCTCATATGGAAGACTTCAACCCATTCATAGATTCATCTCGTAGCTAGTGGATAGGTCACAACCATTTACCAAGATTCTACATAAAGGTGTGAAATATAACTAGAGCCAAGATTGTGAACAAAGTCTAACATAGATAAATAAATACCTTGCTCATCCATTGATCTTGATGCCTCCTATTCACATGAAACATCTTATTTTGTACATCTCAACAATAGAAACATCACTCAATATCTTGCTAGCTCAAGAAGACAGTGATAACAAGGAAATAACTATCTACTATCTAAGTCACACATTGAACTCCTATGAAATGAATTATAGCATCATTGAGAAGTCTTGCCTCGTAGTCATGTCCACTTCCCAAAAGTTGAGAAACTACATGCTTGCTCATAATACATCACTAGTTGCTAAAATTGATCCACTAAAATAATTACTCAACAAAGTAGCTCTAACAGGGAGGTTTGCTAAGTCGGTCATGATCTTGAGCAAGTTTGACATTCAGTATGTTTAATGGTAGGCTATCAAAGGACAAGCAATTATTGATCAATTAGCAGAGGTACCAATGTAGAGTCTTCTTTCACTCAACATTGGCTTTCCTGATGAATCAATTCTAATTTTACATGCCAAACTTGGGTGATGTTCTTTGATGGTTCCTTCACACAACAAGGATTCAGTGTTGGGCTACTACTCATAACACCTCAAAAGTATTCACTGTCTAAGGCATACAAGATTTTGTTTCCTTATACAAACAATATTGTAGAATATGAAGCTCTCCTTAATGGCATGAAGATTTCAATTGAATGGAGAGTGGACCAATCAAACATCTTTTGCAATTCCTAGCTCATAATTAACTAGGTCAATGATGTATATTAGACAAAGGACACTTTGCTCATATCACTTTTCAAAAAATTCCTTGGATGAATAACAAAGCAATTGATTCCATGGCTACTCTTGCTTCCATGTTATACATGCTAGAGAATGATCTTCAACATGAGTTCTTGGTGGAAATGTTAATCTACCTTGCCTATAATTCCCCTACATCTCAAATGATCTAGTTATTGTAGGAAATGACTCATCCTGCTACAACCATATATACTCTTATATTTGTGAAAAAATCATTTAGGATGGTCTAACCTATAACAAAAGACATCACCTTATCTACAATGCTTCATGGTATTTTATTATTCCTGATGACTTATTTAGGAGAGGTTCTAATAGAATACCCCTTAGGTGTCTAGAACTCGATGAGTCCAAAAGCACATTAATCAATGTACACAAGGGCATTTTCAGATCTCACTCTAACAACTTGACACTACCTCATAAACTTATTAGAGCTGGTTACTATTGGCTAAATATGGAGCAAGAGGCAATCAAATATACCAAGTCCTACAAACAATGCTAGTTCCATGCGAATCAGATTCACACTCAAACTAGGGAACTAATTCCATCTATCATGTTATGGCCATTACAATAATGGGCCTTTGATTATGTGGGTGGGATTCACCCATCATCTTCAAATAGACACAAGTTTATCATTATAACTATAGATTATTTCACTAAGTGGGTATAGGTAGTCCCCCTATCTATTGAAAATGGAAAAGCTTTAGCTCTATTCATTATGAATTACATCATATGCCAGTATTGTGTACCTTCCTCCATCACTACTGACAATGACAGATAATTTTAAAAAAAATATCTTAAGGAATTATGCAAAAAATTTAGAATCATACAACACTAGTCTTCTATTTATTACCCCTAGGTTAATGGTCAAGTGAAGGCCTTGAACAAGGTCATCCTTAAGATCTTACATCATATAGTTAAAAAATTTGGAAGGGACTAACACCTTCTGATTAATCCAGCTTTATGGGATTATAGAACAACTATGAGAACTCCAATAGGTACAATGCCCTTTGCTTTAGTATATGGAGTGAATGTTGTGCTTCCTATTGAGGTTGAGATTCCCACTTTGAAAATTTACCTGAAGGGCCTCATTATTGATGATGACTATGGAATATCTTGGCTTTAAGAGCTAGAATTTCTAGATGAATGTTAGCAAGTGGCATGTGATCATCTTTGAATTTATCAATAGTGTATGTCTAGAAGCTAGAATATGAAAGTTAAGCCATGAGTCTTCCAACGGGTTGATCTCATTCTGAGAGAAAACCATAACAATGAGTAACAATGGATACAAAAAGGGAAGTTTGAACCAAACTAGCTTGGTCCCTATATAGTTACTGCAGTGTTCAGATTTGGTGTTTTCCAACTTTTTATGGCTGAGCAAGAAGTGCTCAAGAAACCCATCAACACTCTCCACCTAAAGTGGTTCTATAGTTATTCTGATTATAAAAGATCTCTGTATATATTTAAATATCCTAAAAATGATCTAAAAATTGTAAAAAGTCTTGAAAAAAATCATTATCTTGGTGAAAACCTAGCAATAGGCACCTTGGTAATACCAAAAGCATTTGAAAAACTCAAAAAATAGAAAAAAAGAAGAAGAGGAAAAATTTTTTAAAATGGAAAACAAAAAAAAAGTGTCATTGGTGAAAATCTAGAAATAGGCATCATGGTTTGGTAAATAGGTGCCTCTTGTTCCAAATGCTATATCAAATAGTGCATTGTCTAGCTCTTGTGCAATTAGTTGCATACTTTGGTTTGCTAGTTTTACTCATGTATCCATGGATTGAATCTTTTCATAACTTAGGGGTAAAGCCCTACAGTGTCATAGGAATCTCTTAAGCATCCATCACCAGTTATTCTAACTGTGTCTGCCTACTTTTGATAGTTTCACTTTCTATGATTCCTCTCATTGACAATCTCTTAATGGTAAATCCTAGTTGTTTGAACTACATCTTCCTACTATTGCTAGTATCACTTTCTAAGATTCCTCTCATGGACAATCTATTAAGTGTTAGTCACCAATTGTTCTAACTACGTCTTCCTACTATCACTAGTGTCACTTTCTGAGATTCCTCTCATGGACAATCTCTTAAGCATCAGCCATTAGTTGTTCTAACAATGTCTTCCTACTATTGCTCATGTCACTTTAGAGGTTCCTCTCATAGAAGATCTCTCCCACGTTAGTCACTAGTTGTCCTAACTGTGTCTATCTATTGTCACTCAGGTTCTTACCAAGTTTCTTCTCATTGAAGATTCCTCTTTGACTTCAATCAATAGTTTTTCTAACTGTGTCTATCTATTATTGTCACCCTACTAAAGAGATTTCTTTCATATATGTTCTAAACATTGACACATGACATTAGTCTTATAAAACAAAATACTAAACTAAAAATGATAAATTTATTTGGGATATGCTGAGATTTTTCATTTGCTTGTTTTTCTTTCACTTTATCATGTTTCTTCAAGCAACTTGATGATGTCACTTTTGACTAGAGAAGCATGGAATGGGGGCATCATCTTTTCTTTTTTTTCTATTTGTAGGTTTAATTCCAGTGATTTGAAGCATTCATATCAAAGGGGTGTCCACTATAAGAGCCTCCATCTTGTATCAGATGGTTGTGTACCTCTACTCCTTTTATATAGACTCTTTATTGACGTTGGCTCTTCTCCTTGTTTATTATAATGAATTCTTCATGCTATAGTAAATACTGATACTTTTCCTACTAAGTGAATGTATGGGTCACTATGAGTATACATAGCATATTTCTATTTTAGGTTACAAATACAAGGGTCATTGCAGATAGAATACTTACTGATTACTTAGCATAAGAAAGATCTCTCATGTGTCTAGTGTGCCTGCACACAAGCAACATTCTGGTCATCATAGAGTTTATGCTTTGATTCTTATGTTAACTTGCTACATTAAAAGAGACAAATGTTCTAGTCATTCTGATTCCTTGTGCCTCAAATGCTTACATTTAATCTTGTAAAAACTAGAACATATGTCCTATTCATATTTCCATGATTTCAATGTCAATGGGAATTCTGCAACATATAGGAATTCTCTATATGCTCAGTGATGATAATTGTTGAAGTTAGGTAACCAAACCTAGGGTTGCATTGCATACTTCACATTTGCATAGACACATGGTTTGATCACTAATTTACTTGCATCCTCTATGATGAGGGATTATGGGTTTCTCCAAAGCATCATGTTTCTTCGTGGATACACAAGCTTTTGCTTCTTTTGTTTTTCCTCTTGATCTTCAAGGAATATTTGTCACTATCAATAAAATGGAATGCTACATGAGATGTTAGTTCATTCACATTGTGCATTTCATGCATTCTATCATGATTCATTTCATCTACACTACACCCATACATGATATAAAATTTGCATTCATAAACCATAGCATAAATATTTTATGTATGAAAAAATATAAAGAGAGAAAGTGACACATGCAAAAGGTACTTAAATAAAAAATCCTATATATATAAGGGGAACTAAGTGTACATCAGTGTTAAACTGGATGCTACTTGAGCACTATTGATCTCAAAAATAGTACAAAATGGTGTTGGCACACCAATTGATACATAGCTAGGTCAAAATCAGAGCAATACAAAGCTAACTTTCTCCTTCTCCTTCACCTCCCATTGGTGGCAGAGGAGAAGGAGGATGAGAAGTCATATCAGATCTCATTAAAGGCCATGCTCCCTTGACTCTCAGGCATACTATGAAAATCTAGGCACCTGCTCTACCTCATCTAGAATAACTACCACATATGCTACAAAATGATAGGATACCCTAGCTGATTGTAGTCAGATCTCATCCTAGTGGTGCTCTAATCTCCACCTTGCTAGCTCTAGTTGCCCCAATAAATCACATATTTCTCAATCCTTCTCTATCATCTAGCTATCTCTGATAGAAATCTAAATGTGAAATTCTCCTAACTTTTGTTGTGTAGTCTGCACTTGCTCTCTAGCTCTCCTTAGGGCCTCCTAGGTCTATGCCAAGACATCTCCACCATGAGCCCCTATAGTAGGTTGGTTCTGCATCTACTCATCTCCCTCACCTTACTCAGTTGGTTGTGCTACCTCTTTCTGTAGTCTCTATGTGTCTCCTTTGATGGCTCCTAAGGAACCCATCTCACCTCAAGGTTGCCTATGAACTATCCCACTACCACCCACACCTAGATATACTATCATGTACTGAGATGGAATCGGTACCTGTCATGTCCTATGTCTAACTCCCTCCTGCTAAGGTTGTTGTGGTGGTGTCTGCAGTGCCTATACTGGTTGAATAGGTCTAGCCATCCTACGGGGTCTATAAACCATGGCAAGGGATGACTCATGGAATCTGCTTGGTAAGCTTGAGTCATCCACCTCTCTACTCATCCCCCTCTCTACTACAGTCATTAGGTAATCTCACTATGTCACAACCAAGTTACACACATCAATCATTGATCTATGAGGATCTAATTTCAAAGACTACCCATGGTCTAAACCTATTGATATCCATGCATATGAGAAGTACTCCTGCGATATGTCCTGTGGTCAACCATACTATCGCCATACTTGGGTGAAAGGAAATCTCTCCGCAATTTGTATAGATCAACCTATCAATGGCCAAGAGGTGAACATGTGTCCTAGCTCCCAAAGTGCATCATCCCACCTCTCCACTACTCAGTCTTCCCTAGACCTGTCTAGTTCAATTAGCCTCTATAAGGTCAGCATGTATAGGACTTCATAGGATATTGCTCATCTGTAAATATTTGTCTAGTGACTGGCAAGTGCTCCCATGCCCATAATTGAAGAACATAGACCCCAATGGCCATGCTCTTCCTATCGTGATAAAATACCTCATGCATCTCATGGAACATGTGGGTGAGAATGCACTAACCCCACCCATATCTCTCTGAAGTCTCTAACATCATCTACAACATCCTACCCCATCCAGACTCCAATCCATGCTGCCCTTTATCTAGTATCAAGAAACTGTTGATGAATATGCTCAAAACTGCAAGTAATCTTTGAGTGGGCCCATATGTGTGAACTAGCTCATCCCATGTAATGGCTCAACCCATGATTAGGTCCTCTTGAAAGATGGCCCTCAATGCCTCTATAACTATCCATGGTACTATATCATACACCACCTATGGTTCGTGGCATGGTATGCTTAGTATCCTATAAATATCCTTTGGGGTGGCCATCATCTCCGCTATGTCAAATGGAATGTGTTCATTTCTGAATGGAAATGCTCTACTAATGCAGTCAAAGGCTATGATTCACCAGTATTGGTAAAATACGACAAAGATATGACAATCCAGCCTCATCAAGCTGCCATAGCAAAGCTCCATAGGGAGAGTAATGAGATCAAAATTTGACATCGGGAAAGGTAACCTGCACACACAAACATAACAAGCAAATTATCAATATTAGATAAACAAACAAGACAAAAGAAAGCACAAAATTACAATCAAAACTCACTTTTCAAAAATCAAAACTTGCATTTAACACCAAAATTTTGCATGAAAATTCATGTCCTCATGTGAGATTGCACATCTTTGTGTGAGAACACACTTTTTCACACAAAGAGCGTTCATACAATAAGAGAAAAAGTCACACTTTTTAGGGTTTCACACATGACATGTGTGTGTCTCTCATGCAAGGAAACCCACTACACCAGGCAAAGAAGTACTTGCCTAGTACTTCTTTGCACTAAGGTGATTATACCTACATGAGGAGGGATACACTCGCATGAAATCCGACACTAGAAGACTTAAAAATTCCTAAAAAAAGCTACAAACATCTCAAAAAGAATGAAAATTGAAATATGTAGCAAGGTTATTGATGACTCAATGGATGCCCATAGTCTATTGGTCAGCTATGTCATTCGGAGGACTTGAATCAGTGTGAATAAATGGGGACCACCATTTTCTCCTCAAAGCTCTCTTCTCACCAAAAGAAAAAAGAACAAATGATTTGAAAATGAACCTTTGGGCCCTTATATAGGTTTTGACCTAATTTTTTCAAAGTGCTCTAATTTGTGTGAAAATGACCCCTATGGCTAAATTGGCTACTCTAAACACATTTTCAAGATCAAATTCAAAATTTGACACACTTAAATAGCTCAAAATTGCATTTTAAAATTTTGGGACCAACGCGAATGAATTCTTGTGTAGTTCACTTTTTTATGATACTTCGTGACTCTCAAAATCCTTTTAAATCACATTTTCTTCAAATTTTCAAAATCTCTAGAAAAAGTCAACTCTAGTCAAACCTGGCCTTTTCGACCTCGAAATTACTTTGACTCAACTCCAACTTTTTTTTATCATTCTGATATCTTCTATATTCTTTTCAATCTTTGATTTCTTCACTATTTCTCAATATACTTCTTGGCATCACTATTCTAGTGTGTCATCTTTCGATTTTGCTCCCGAATGGGGCAAGATAATTGCATCATTGAACCTTTCAAAACTGACTTTAATTCAATCTAAATCTTCATCACTTGGGGCATCTCATCACTCAAGGCATCTTGTTCCCTTCTATCCGGCATCTGTGTCATTTATCTCATCTTTAGATTAGTTGATCATTCTTATAACAGTCTTGTCAAAATTCAATGGACAAGTATCAAGATAGTCTTAAACCCTAAATCCTAAGGATTGAGGCTCATTTTAGGGATGATTCTATGATTCTTGATAGGTCTTGTTATCTTTTATGGACCAGTATTCAGGTGTTCTATTTGGACTCTAAGGGATTAAGCTCTATTCTAGAGATAATTCCAAATTCTTGGTAAGGATTAAGCTTCATTCTGGAGATAATCCTATCTCTTCCTGAGGATCAAGCCTTGTTTCAGGGATGATTCTATGAATCATGATTAATCTTGCCATCTTTCAATGGACAAGTATTGGGATAGTTTAAACCTTAACTCTTAAGGATTGAGTCTCATTCTAGGAATAATTCTATGACATTTGACAATCTTCGTGCTATTAATCTCAGTATCTAGGTGTTCTATCTAGATTCCATAAACCTAAGCTTCATTCTAGAGATAAACCTTAAAAGATTATCAACTTCAGTACCTAGGTTTTCTATCTAGATTCCCTAAGGTTAAGCTTCATTCTGGAGATAACCTTTAAAATCTTATCAACCTTGGTATCTAGGTGTTCTATATGGATCCCCTAAGGTTAAGCTTCATTTTGGAGATAACCTTTAAAAGCTTATCAATTGGTCTCTGTGTCATCAATTTTGAAACCAATCTTATTTCTCAATCTATGCATCCTACTTTTGATTTCTTCGAATCAAACGTGTTGCTCACACATTCATTCAAAGAGGGGCAAATGTAATACCCAAAAATTGGCACATTTCCATGTTAACCAATTCTGGTCTATTCAATCATTTCTAAGTCCTATTGGACTATGCTATTCTAATTCTAATAGTCACTACTTGACCTAGGTGTCAAAAGCAGAAAACTCTAATCAGCATTAATCATACTATTTATTCAATTCTTAAGTATCAACTCAAATTAGCTATATTAAACCTATTGATTAAGTTTAATTTAATTATAAGTGTTCATACTTTAATTAAATTAAAATTACCTCTTTAGCTAATATACAAAGGAATTAAATGTATTTCATTTAATAAGATATCTCATCTATTTAATTATTGAATTTAATTATTCAATTAATTAAATTTTATCCATTTATGAGGTCATATTTTACTTTATTAAATTAAATTTTCTCTCCAAATCTTCTCTTCAATTTAGAAATCAAAACTCTAGGTGGACTAAAATCAAAAAAAGGAATTAAATTAGTTAACTCCTTATTCCACTCAAAATTAAATCAGTTAACTCCTTCCACTCAAAAGCAATTAGTTAACTCCCTTTTCATAAGGAATTTTCCTTTATGACCGAGTCTCATCATCAATATTGACCATTCATTCTGATTGATCTTGACCATCGATTGATCCTAGGATTCTATTTAAGAAGCCTTTGATTCCTTATTATAGAGGCTAAATTGAATTGGTATCGAATGTATGCTAGAATATCTACTAATTTTTATCATGCATCCATAGCTTAATTTCTTGTATTGCAATCTCATATTAGCTTAAAATGCATTCATACATCATAATATCTTTCTTTTTTTTCTTCGATTAAAATTCATTTCATATAGATTAATTTCATTCTCATATAGCTTAAGAAAAATCCTTCAAACTAGACATCTAGTTGCTTGTTTCTTGTTCTGAGAGCAAAGGCAAAGTCCTTCTAGTTAGAAGGCAATAGGTCAACTTGCTGGATTACTTAGATGAATAATCTCATATTCATTTTGGCATGATCTTTCAAATAATGACTATGTTGAAGTGTATGTGAATATCTAAGGTCTACATTTCACATATAGAAAGATTAGGTCAAATAGGTTTGAAGAGTCCCAGAATGCACTATTGCTCCTAATTGCTCAAAAAGTGCTCATTTGGATCAATAGGGCATTTTGGGTTTTGAGGGAAAAATAGGGAAAGAAATTGTTTTAGGGTCCTTATTAGGTGTTTTGGATCATCTTAGGCCTTTTCAAAATTTTGGTAGCAAGTGGAGAAAGTTTGCATAGATAATTTAAAAAATTGCAAAAATTGTTCATTTCTTGCAAAGTCGTCATTGACAACTTTTCCAACTTTTATGCAAAAAGAGAAATTTGTTCATGGGAGCCATTAAACCACTTAAATTAGTTGGAAAAATATAGGCCAATCCTATATAATGATGAAGTCAACATTTTGAAAAGGTTGGAAGAAGGAGAAATGACAGTGTATGGACTGTAATCAACATTTTCTTTATTACAATAGTTTCTTGTTTTGAGTGTTTTTTCATGCTTTGTATGGACTAGAATAAGGGTTTTCTAAGTTCTAAGTGTTATTTTATTTTTTCCTTACTTTAATTTTGTAGTTTATTTGTTATTTCATATGGTTTGTAGTGCTTAGAATAATTATTTATTGTTCAAGTAGTTTGTTTCTCTGAACCAAGTAACTAGCATAAAATAGAGTGGTAGGGCCATCTCCCACCATATGAATGCTACAAACTCTTGGGATTTTGAAATAGACTCCTTGTTAATTATGTAAAAAAAAGGAGAGCCCATGGGAAGAATGAAGAGCATTTTTGTTATGATGCCCTATGCAAGCAAACCATGTTTGGTTAGGGATCACAAATTTGAAAAAGAGCATTTGGAGTGGATTAGAAGTGCAAGTACTCCAATCAAAGAATGTGGTGAGTAAGTAGATGGTTAGGGACAACCAAAATCTAGAGGAGGAGTCTTGGTAAGGACTTTTAGGATGTTTGAAACCCAAACAACACCAAAATCCTTGAAACCCTAAATTTAAGACTAAACTTGTGTTTGCATTGTACAAACAAGTTCAAGACTTAAGAATTCCAAAATATTCAAGTATTATATAAAGGGTATCTAGAGAAAGGTGATTTCTTTGGCTTTTGTTAAAGGAATTTTAGAAATATGTCAATTTTAGTGCATTTGGAGGGCTAATTCTTGTAGCCATTTCCCAAGCACCTAAGCACGTTTTGACCTGTGGATTGCAACTCGAATAGCATTTTCCAGTTGTTTTGAGTTTAGTATGTTGATGAGTAACTGAAGGAATTCCTAGGTATTCATTTGACCAAATGGAAATGTCCAAGGAGCATTGGAGTTATTTGTGTTTTTGTGGAAGTTTGAGCTATCTTGTACTAACCTGTTGATGTGCACCAATTAAAGAATTAGGATCTCTTTGATAGAATCCTCATAGGCATAGGGTGTGAAAGAAGCCCAATTTGACTAGATGGAAGACCTAACAAGACTCTAGAGAGCTTAGGGTTTGTAAGAAATATTGGTTGTCACATCAGAGTTGTATCATAGAAAGTTACAAATTTGGGAGTAGATGGTGGATGTCTATAGCTACTCGAGAATTAGTAGGTAAAACCAGCATGGTGAAAAATGTAGAAATAGCCAAGGAAGTTGGTGAAAAAAGGGATCTAAGAACAAAGTTATTGAAGAATCCCTAATAGAGGTGAAGGTGAAAGTGGATGCATTTTTGGATGCTTAAATAATTTGAGAAGGGTAAAGAGGTAGCAGAGGAGGATGTAGTCCCTGAACCTAACCATATCTTGAATGAAGAACCCTTCTTGAATGCTATCAAAGCCCTAGGAGGAAAAGATTTGGAAGGTGTACCACTTTTCAGTTGAAATATCAACATAGATGCAATCATGGATTGGCTAGATGGCATGGAGAACCATTTTGAGTGTAAGGGGGTATTAGAGACACAAAAGGTTAAAGTTGTTGAGTCAAGGCTTAGAGGCTCATCTCTAACATGGTGGAAGTATGTACAAGATGAAAGAATCAGCATGGGTAACATTTATATAGCTAATTGGAAGGCTATGGTCACTAAGGTGAAGGTGAACTTTCTACCCAAAGACATTGAAATTCAACTCCACAAAAGAAGACAAGGGTGGAAGCCAAAAGACCCAGATGTGAACTCTTATACTAAACAATTTTATAGGTTATGTCTGATATCGAAGTAGAAAGAATAAAAGCCAATCAAAGTGGAAAGATATTGAGGTGGCTTAAAGTAGAATATCCAAGAGGAGCTCATTTTTTGGGTACCTACCATAGTTCAAAGATGCCATCAACTAGCTCTAAAGGTATAGGAAAATAAAAAAAAGGAAATGCGATTCTAAATTTAAGGATATAGGTGAGGACAAAAATTAAAGAGGACAAAGGGGAGGCTACCAGGGTAAAGGTAGTGAACAGAAGAACCAAGGAGAGAGAAAATTAATAGAGAAAACTAGTGAGAACTCTTCAAGAGGTGGTTATAATAGAGGAAGAGGAAACCAATGAGAATCTAATAGTGGGAGAGGATTAGGTAGATCCAACTCATACTTCACAAGTATGAAATGTTATAATTGTGGCCAATTGGGTCATCCAGCCTATAGATGCCCATACAAGCCTTCTTCCTTAAACCAAAACAAAAGAATGGTATATGTAAAAGAGGAATGTAGAAAAGAATCTGATGTGGACCACATGAATCTTAAAATGGTGAAAACCTCATGTTTAGGAGAGTGTTGATCAAACAAATAGCTCTTAATGAACCTAAACATAGAAGGGAATTGTTTAGCATAAAATGCAAAATTTAGGAAATGTATGCAATATTAGAGGAGGATGTTACTAAGCTAAAATTTTAGAAGATACTTGATGACAACCCTTACAAGGTTACTTGGATTAACAAGGGATAAAACATCTTGGTGAATGAGCAAGCTTGGGTGGAATTCTCCATAGCAGGATACAATGACAAACTGTTGTGTGATGTTTTGCCTATGGATGCTTGTAATTTTTTGCCAGGTAGGCCTTGGAAATTTGATAGGGAGGTTGTATATGATGGAAAAGAAAATGCCATAACTTTTAAGAAGGGAGGAAATACCTTCAAAATTCAGTCCTTCTTGGAAGCAGAGGACACACAAGAAGAAGTGTCTAGTTTTCTATTTTGTAGTGGACAAGAATTTGTTAAAGACTTTAAGGATGAGGAATGTCAAAATTTTGTAGTAGTATTGAAGGCTGAAGCTAAGGAGAATGCAACCAAGGAACCCTTACCAATTGAAGTCCAAACTTTGCTTGAAAAGGACAAGGACATAGTGAGTGATGATACTCTAGCTATTCTACCTCCTAGGAGAGTCATTATTCGTCAAATTGACTCTGTTCTATGTGCTTCCTTACCTAATAAAGCAACATACAAGCTCACTTCAAATTAGAACCTAGAAGTGGAAAGACAAGTTTAAGAATTTATGGATCAAGGCTTGATAAAAAAGAGCATAATCCCATGTGCAGCTCCTATTGTGTTGGCATCTAAAAAGGATGGGAATGGAGATTATGTATAGATTCAAGAGCCATCAATAGGATTACAATCAGTTATAGGTTTCGCATAACTAGGATTGAAGACCTTATGGATTGTCTTGGAGGGGCTAAATACTTCACAAAGTTTGACTTGAAGAGTGGTTATTACCAAATAAGGGTAAAGGTGGGAGATGAATAGAAAATAAAATTTAAGACTACTGACAGTCTTTATGAATGGATTGTAATGCCATTTGGTCTTTCTAATGCTCCTAGAACATTCATGAGACTCATGAATGTATTGCTCAAGGATTTTATAGGCAGGCAGATTTATAGTGGTGTATCTAGATGATATACTTATCTTAAGAAAGACTAGAGATGAGCATTTTAGGCATGTTGAGGCAATTTTGAAGAGGATTCATGAGGAGAAGCTAGCCATAAATCTTGAGAAGTGTGACTTCTTCAAGGAGGAACTTGTGTACCTAGGCTTTTTGGTGTCTCAAAGAACACTAAATATGGACAACAAGAAGGTTTCCACTATACTAGATTGGCCAACACCTACCACATCTACCAAGGTAAGATGTTTCCATGTTTTGTCTCAATTCTGTAGGAAATTCATTAGGAATTTTAGTGGTATTTGTGTACCTTTGTTTGATACCATAAAGGGTGAATTCAAGTCTATGTTTAAGTGGACTTTAGAAGCTTAAAAGTCATTTGAAAAGTTGAAGAAACAGTAGCTACTCAACCTATCCTACAATTGCCTAGTTTTGAGAAATTGTTCATCTTAGAATGTGATACAAGTGGCTTAGTAGTTAGTGGTGTTTTGATTCAAGAAGGTAGACCAGTGAATTTTTATAGTGAAAAACTTAATGAGGTAAAGAAGAAGTATTCATCCTACAACTTAGAGCTCTATGCCTTAGTTCAGTGTCTTAGGAAGTGGAGACATTATTTGTTTCCCAAAGAACTTTTTGTGTTTATAGATAATCAAGCTCTTACCTACATCAGCTCTCAAGAGAAGCTGAGCAATAGACACTTGAATTTGGTGGAGTATTTGTAGGCCCTTACCTTCACAATTAAGCACAAGAAGGGGCAGTTGAACAAAGTGGCATATGCACTAAGTAGGAGGATCATGATACTCCAAGAGATTCAGCTCCAAAGCATTAGAATAGAGAGTTTTCCAAATCTTTACAAAGAAGACGAGGACTTTGTTGAAGCCTACAAGATATGCATGGATTTTGAGAATCATTTTCATAGAATTTTTTTAGAATATACCTTCTAAAATGGATTTCTATTCAAGGGTGATCAGTTATGTGTACTAAGGGCTTCCATGAGAGAGAATCTAATATGAGAGATGCAAAATGTAATTCTAAGTGGTCATTTGGTATCAGGAAAACCATAGAACTAGTGATAAGGTTATATTATTGGCCAAAACTAGCAAGGAATTTAACCAAGTATGTGGAGCAGTACATGGTATGCATGAAATTCAAATGAGGAATTAGAAATGCAGGTCTATATCAGCCTTTACCAATTCCAAATAGGCCATGGGATTGTGTAAATATGGACTTTGTTGTAGGTTTACCAAAAACCAAGGATGGATATGATAGCATTTATGTTGTTGTTGATAGATTTAGCAAAATGGGGTATTTATTCCATGTAGGACAACTAATGATTCCATTCACATTGCCCATCTATTTTTCAACGAGATTGTATGGATTCATGGACTCCCATTAACCATTGTATCATATAGAGATGTTAAGTTTAGGAGCCACTTTTGGAAAACCTTGTGGAAAAAGCTTGGTACAAACATATCATTTGGTTCATCTTACCATCCCCAAACTAATGGTTAGACTAAAGTGGTTAATAGGACCATAGGCAATATTCTAAGGTTCCTAACTAATGAATATGGTTAGGCTTGATATGTTATCATTGCACAAGAAGCCTATGCCTATAATGATAGTAAGAATAGGACCACTAGAAAGAGTCCTTTTTAGATAGTTTATGGAATGCATCCAAGGGGTGTATGTGAACTAAAAAATCTTAGTGATATGGATAAGAGAAGTGGTCAAGCTAAATAATTAGTTCAGACCATGAAGGAGATTCAAGAGAAATTCAAGAAGACCATCCAAGGTAACACTAAAAAACTCAAGCCCAAAGTGATGAAAAGAGTACAAACATTTAGTTTGTTGTTGGTGACTATGTAATGGTCTATTTGAATAAAGAAAAGCTTCAAAACAGTGTTCCTACCAAGCTACAAATGAAGAGTGTACGGCCTTGCAAAATCTTGGCAAAGTATGGAGCAATTGCATATAAGGTAAATTTACCTTCAAATTTAGGCATATCTGATGTTTTCAATGTGCAAGACTTGGTGGAATACAAAGGTATCTTACCTCAGATCATTCAATATGTTCATGCTGACCTTGAACCTATTGTTATACCTAATATCAACAAGTTGGAACCAGAGAAAGTTTTCTAAAACTCAAGGATGAAGAAGTCTACAAGGCATAAGGTGTATATGGAACATCTCATTAAATGGAAGGAAAATCTAACTTTTGAGGTTACTTGGGTTTTTGAGATAGATTTCAAGAAGGTTGGAATACCCCTAGACATGCTACCTTAAGGTGTGACTTAGTTTTCTTGATCGGGGGAGTATTCTGTAGGAGCATCTAGATAGGCTAAGTAGACCTAGGGCTTCTTTAGTTTTTCTCCTTGTAGTTATGATAGATGAATCACTAGAGTAATAGTAGGATCAACTTGGTCCTAAGCTGAGGTTTAATAGGTTTAAAGTGTCCCACAATGCACTATTGGTCCTAATTGCTCAAAAGAGCTTATTTCACTAAATCAGGCATTTGGGTTTTGAGGGAAAAATAGGAAAAATTAAAAATTTAAAGGTCCTTATTAAGTGTTTTGGATCAATATTAGGCCTTTTGAAAATTTTGGTAGGAAGTAGAGAAAGTTTGGGTAGATCATTTTCAAATTTGCAAAAATTGCTCATTTCTTGCAAAGTTGTCATTGACAACTTTTGCAACTTTTATGCAAAAAGAGAAACTTCCTTGTGGGAGCCATTAAACCACTTAAATTAGTTGTAAAAATTCATGTAAAGCCCATATAAGGCTTAACTCAACCTTTTAAAGAGGTTGGAAGAAGGAGAAATGACATTGTACAAACTATAATCAACATTTTTGTTATTACAATAGTTTCTTGTTTTGAGTGTTTTCTCATACATTGTACAAATCATACTTAGGGCTTTTTGAGTAGGAAGTGTTATTTTAGCTTGTCCTTTATTTATTTTTGTATTTTTTTAATTGTTTCATAGGGTTTTTAGTGCTCAAAATAATTATTTTGTGCTCCAGTAGTTTGTTGTTTTGAGCGAGGCAACTAGTATAAAATGGAGTGCTAGGGCCATCTCCCACCATATACATGGTACA